>JAHVYB010000168.1:0-60618 GCA_020623695.1 Calonectria henricotiae
CACGTGCTCACCCGCTGGTCGGCCCGGGCGGCACCGGTCGGGCCCGGCTGCAATTATCGCACGCGCAGGTGACACCCGTGTCCCGGCCAGCGTGTGGGGGGTGGTTACCCTTGCGCGCGGCGTCGCTCCCTTTCGTGTGCAATGGTGAGTCTGACACCCCTCCCTTGCCTACCCTCCCCCCTTCTCCCCCCCCCCCCCCCCCCCCGCCCCCCCGCCCCCCCCCCCCCCCCAAAAAAAAAGCTTCTTGTAACGCAGCATCGGGAACCTCCTAGTTTATTCCTCTTTGGGTAATCCTTGAGACCATCATCATCATCCAATTCCGGGAAGCCCAAGGTGGAAACAACCGTGTACGTTGTCACGCAGTCGGCTGGCGGGATCGATCCCTCCCACTTCCACATCGACCTGCATCCGCATCGCGGCCTTTCGTGGGGGGTCGAGCCATGCAGTGATACGACATTGCGTCGCACCCATTTGTCTACCGCAGCCTACACACCCAACCGAGCAGCGCCTGCGTGATGCCACGAGGGTCGTTGCCTGCCGATTAAAGGTCTCGACACCACTAACAGCACACTTAGACATTCGCAGCAGTCGTTCAGATTGGAGCGCCATCCCGGGAAACCGTCTCTCCATCCGACCTATGGTGCATGTCCAATGCTTCCAATGATGTAATGCCATAGCCGTGGAACGAATAAACCTTGCCCGTGAACTCGGTCAGCATGACCGATGATGTGTGTGTGCTAGTGCCAAAAGTGCAACGCGAGAAGGTACAGGCCACAAGGGTCGGATAGGTTAATCGCAACGTGTGGCCAATAGGTACCTTTATACGTAATTCCGCAGGAGTAGTACTATGCAGCGCTAACCTTTCTAACCCTTGCGGCCTGTAGCCCAATGTTGGGATGCGAGGGAGCCTCAATGATCCGAGACGAATACGCCGAGGTAGGAACCCTGAGCAGACGGACAGGAAAAAAAAA
Organism: Calonectria henricotiae; assembly: GCA_020623695.1. Taxonomy (NCBI): domain Eukaryota; kingdom Fungi; phylum Ascomycota; class Sordariomycetes; order Hypocreales; family Nectriaceae; genus Calonectria; species Calonectria henricotiae. The sequence goes on from JAHVYB010000168.1 coordinate 972, forward strand.
CGCCAACCCATTTTATTGTGCACTTGTGATCTAAATTCAGGAATAATTGGCCCCATGCTGTTGGTCATGCTGGCATGATTATGACGCCTGCCGCACATCCCATATTTATGCTTCCGTCTGGTGGGGAGGGATTGATGTAAATCACTCCAAAAACCAAGACATCCGACAGAGGAAACACGTAGAGAGACAGAGATCAAAAAGCCAGTGAACAAGATTGTTAAAAAGTGAAAACGCCAAGAAATGCTCATCATTGATATCTTTGCCTCAACGCCATCCCGGAACCACTCTATTTGCAAGCTGCATACTGCAGGTAAAAAAACAAAAACAAAAAAGGCATTCATATCATTACGTGGGAATGATGAGAGCGAGATCTTGCTCTTCCCACCCCCTTCAGGAAGAGTGCAGTGCGCGGAAACCAGCCGCAATCAAGCTCCTGGACTTTTCTCTGGAGTCAGCAGGGCCGTTCCAGTAAAAGAGACCCTAAATTATCCCATTGTCAGTCAGCAAACTAGTTCGGCAACTAAAACATGCATTGAGGCGGGTGGGGGGTTGCAGTGTGAAGAACACGTCGATTATGTCTTGGAACCCAAAAAAGCAAAGACAAGACATCGACGACAGCACCACCAACATGCCCACCCTCTGTGGATAATATCCATTCCTGTGGACTTACCCCTAGTCCTTTTTGTTTGCAGAATCCCGCTTTGATTTTAACCGTGTCCGGGTTGTCGTATGTGACGAAACCGCCGTCGGACCCGACACACTGAGCTGCGACATGGCGCTTGTCGACAACCTCTTTGCAACCTTTGCGGGGGAGTTGGTTGTACTCAAAGGAGCCGTCGTCGCTACCAATGCCACGGAACTTTTGGCCTGGGCCGGTGGCGTGCAGAAAACTCCGTCCATAAGTTGGGATACCGAGGAGGATCTTGTGGGCTGGGAATCCGTGGGCCATTAGGTACGATACCCCTGACGACCCAGACGTTTCGTCTTTGCTCAATGCGTAGAGCTGGGCGTGGTGGCCACTTTTCGGTGTCCAGTCCCCAAAAAAGTCGTAGGCCATCAAATTCACAAAATCGAGATAGTCGGAGATAACTCCCACATCCAGTAATTGCAGTACGGCTTTGCTTGCTGGGAGGGCGGCCGTGAGGATGAATTGGTCTTCCGGGAGATGAATACGAACGGCGGCTAGCAGGGCGAGAAAGTCATAACCCATCTTGGCATCACAGGGGTATTCCCATGCGACTTTTTGCAGGTCCGGTAGTTAGATTCTCGGTGTCCACAAAAGAAAGGACACCCTGTGGGCTAAGACTTACTGTCAATTCCATCTAAACCCGACGCCTCAACGAGCCCACGGGCCGACCGGGCAAAGTTGTCGCGGAGTAGCGTATTGGACGCCACGAGTGGAAACACCTCGGAAGAATTCCCGCCCCCGATGGATAGGATAACCTGGAGATGAGGGTGCTTCTGTTTGAGGTGCATTAGGGAACCTAGCCCTCCCTGGACGCCGTCGACTGGAGCTCCGGCGTCCGCCCACTCATCGCTCAGCTAAAGCAAGGACCCGAGTCAGTACTGTAGTTCCTCAATCGGCGGGCCGCAACTCTTGCATAGATAGGGAAGGGGTTGCGAAACTCACGAAAACGCCGCCATCCGCGGATACACTGGCATATGCGTAATAGACATGGTTAATGCACGAGTAGTTGAGCATTCCAGGCGTGTCTCCTTGGTATATCCGAAAGTTGGGAAAGTAGACGGCATTGGTATACATGACGCCCGAGGCGATTCGCGACTTGCGCGAGGGACTCATGATGAAGATGTTGATGGCGGTGAATAAAAGACGACTTGAATCGAAAGTGAACAATCCAGCATGAGCGACCGTCTGGAGAAGGGTCTAAGCCAAGAAAAAGAAAAGAATGCCCCCAAAAAATTGTCTAATTGTAAGCGAGTATGAGAGGTTTTATACACAGAATGCCTCACCAGCCCGTTGACAGAAAGATCAAAGGGGGGCAAAAGGAAGAATGAATTGGAGAGGGAAAATCGCACATCAGGGATGGAAAAGGAGCCTTAGGATGTGGGCGAGAAGGATTTGACGATCTATATAGAAATCCCAAACCAGCAACACGCCGAGGAGGCGCGGAGACAGGAGGGAACCTTGCCTTAGGTTGTTGGCCAGCTGGTTGGTGCTCTGGGCTGGTGTGTGGTGGTGGAGCAGGGACCAGTGTCCAAATTACGGGAGGGTCCAGGATACCGCGAAACCATGATGCATGACATAATTGCGGAGAGCCGTCAAGTCGGTATGGATGATGAGACTCGCACACTTTCTTGGTGTGCTGCGAGGCAACTTGGAACTGAGCAAAGACCAAGGGCGACCGTGGGGAGACGCTTCCCATCGGAGCCGCGGCTAGTTGGCATTGCCAGGTTTGATTAGTCGACTGAAGTCCTGAGGCCACACTGATTTGGGCCTGCTTTGCGATGCTGGATGTGGATGGATGTTCTAGCCGCCATCCGTACTTGGCATCCCGACACTGGGCGATAGCCCGCGTGCTTTACGGTAAGGCTGCTTACTTTGTATTTCGATCGGAGACAAAGCCCGTCATCAGAGTACCGAGGCTGGCTGAGCAAGGTCATCTGGTTCATTTCCCATTCTCTCTCGAGAGCCCTCGATACCGGACGAAGAAACAGATCCTCACGCGCCACCTTATGGTTTGACCCCATGTTGATAATATAAAAAAAGACTTGAAACAAATGACAGGCCAACCGAATAAGACACGTACACCCGTGCTTTCTACAGAGCCCAAAGAAGGCGGCGCTGTTCCGTTCTTGGTGAGATGTGGGCGTGCGCGCCTACGAGCGAGTATGTGCGGCTGTGCGCATGTGTGTGTGTGTGTGTGTGTGCAGATGCCCGTGCGTCCCCCTCAGGTAAGACACCGAGCAGTGTCTCGAGACAAGAAGGTGCGTGTAGGTGTAAGATTTGTTCACGGCGACGGGGCGCGGTAACAACCGGGGTCGCCGGATGATCAGAGCCAGGAATTCGAATTGCCCCAGGTGCCATAATCTCAGCCACTATGAGGTTGAGCCACAAAAATGTCCATTTGTCGGCCCTCATCGGCATTGTGTTGTTGTCGACGCGGCTTGCGGCTGCATGAGCCGCAGCGCATCGGCAGGGCGCCTTTGCCTCAAAGACATGACTGTCTCCATGTCGCAGCCCCGTCCTGCACGACCCGGATGGGGCTAACAAGAGAGGAGTCACGACGCAGTCAAACCAAACCAGCCTAACACATCTTCCGATATGGGCGACAAGAGCCGTGCGGATCCCCGGCCGCACAGACTCGCCTGCCATGGATGTTCTGGAAGGTTGCGGAACACTTGGAACACACTAAATGGCGACCTTGGTTCCATAATGAAAACCGCCAGGGATGCCGGCTCAAGATTCAGTGGACGTGAGACGGCTCTTGCTTCTCCCTGTTGGGCGTGCCTTGACTGCCAAGATGGATGTACCAGGGCCAAGCGCCAGACCTCACCATCAATCGTCCTCACCATCTGAAAGGCCATCCCTTCATGTTCCCGTCGTCCCCGAAACCAAGGAGCGGTTGCCTAGCTCCACACGCGTAGCGGCCATGATGTGCGGGCCATCCTGAGCATTAACTTGAGACCAACCACGGAGTTTAGCGACAATGGACGGATGCGTGAGGCCGGGTGCTGAGATTTACCTTTCATGTCATTCTGGCCTGACTTTGGAGCTTCTTCCGCATGGCAACCCAGCAAGATGACCCTTGGTCGCCGGGGAACATCCCTTGAATGATGTCGGTAAAGGATAGCTGCAGTCTCCCAAGGTCGAAATTGATATGATAACAAATGAGCTTCCTAAATGGATTCGGTAGGGCACGCTGGGTACGTACTGTGCACCGGTGAGCTGCACGCCACGTTGGCATAGCATGTTTCAATCCCGACGATTAATTGATCATGTCCAGGACATTCGTAATGAGTGTCGCGATTCTGGATAACATCGGTTATTTTTAATTGACTGGTCAATGCATATCGACCCGGTGAGCCGTTGTTGCTGAGTAGTCTTCCTTCTGAGCTGGCGCGGCGCAAGGCACTTCATATCTAACACAGTCGGGAAGTGGGCATTCGCTGCGCTGGTGGACGGCGGAACCTGGAATGTTGATTTGCCATATTACAACTTTGAGGCCATGTTACATGGCCATTTATTTGCTGCTGTCGACACGGACATGGGTTGAGCAATTCCCAAAAGTTCCGCCTGACTGTGTCAAATGAAGACAATAAGTAAGAATGTGACAGTTGACCCGAGCGACCGACCTGCATACGCGCTATCCCTCTATTCACCAGAGTCGTGATCGCTAAGGAGCATCGGAAAAGACACCAGTTTCCGCCGACGCATTTGCAAGGACGCATTTGCAAGGACGCATTTACTAAGGACCTATCTATCTGATAAACAATTAGACGTTACTGAGTCCCACATTCTCGAGTCAGTAAGCACCTTGGTGCCAGGGTTAAATGCTCGACCATGTTCATTTGGAGGTCGATGTTGATTGGCGAGATGGCTGCATGCCTTTGGGGCTCTGAATGAGCCGAAGAATAAATGAACAGGGAAGGAGTCCTTATTTGTGACGAACCCTGGTTTCGTTGGGTGATTTGCAGTGTTTCGTGTATCTGCCAAGTCGATCAGTCAGATCTTGAGATTAGGCTCTTGATGAGGCGGAGTGGCATATTGAACAAGATGCGCCATTGAAATATTTCTCTGCCGCGCTGAGCAGGCATTCTGCATGCTTTTGTATGCAGAAATCCCTTTTTGTAAAATTGACATCTTGTCACGTCCAACAGTAAAGACTCATTGCCGTTTCGTGCGAGATGCACCAACCAACTCCACAACCCCCTCCACCCTCTTCACAGTCTTGACCAAACAAGCGAGCTGAAAGGGGTTTGGACGCGTCAAGTCCATATTGCAATCACCAACACTCACATTGAAATCATCAAATGGCGTCTAGAAACCCACACACCACGTGCGGATCAGCGTGGTCTCAAGGTCCTCGTGGAGTAGATTTCACTTGTGATTGAGGCATGACTTTGTCCCATGACTCGTTGTCCCATGACTCGTTGTCCCATTCTCTTTCCCATCTTGGAATTCACCACACCCACGGCTGTTGGTTGTTGTACAAGCCTGGCCTAGGTGGCGTTTCTGAGTCTTACGAAGACATGATTCGGATGGCATATATGGCACTGGATCACAGTTCCTGCCAATTCCCATCTCCTCCTCCTCCTAAGTAGCTCATCCCAGAAACCAAAGCCGCCATGTCTAGTATCCACGACCGATATTCCTTCTCGCTTGTGTCAACAGCGGGTATCGATACCACACACACACACACTCCGATCAAGAGACGGAAGAATTTGAGCTGATTTATGACGAGGATGGCGAGGGGCCTCAAGGATATGTTAGTTTCTGTGATTCGACCTCTGTCCCGTCGGATATTCATGCGCATGAATTCGAGCATGGTAGTCGATACCACAGTTTTAAGTGTGGCCGCTACCCGCTACTGAACGATATCGCCGAGCAGCATCGGGAAGAGACCATGCATGCTCTGATGGTAGAGTTGATGGTATGTCTCTCACCACACTGGAGCGTTGCTATACGCATCAGCTCTGGCTACACTGACGTTATTGATATCTGGCCTGTGTGTAGGATGGAAAGCTTTTCCTATCCGATATTGGCGAGTTCCCAAGCAGTATCCTTGACGTCGGTACAGGCACAGGTGGGTGAGCTTCTATGTCGCGTGATAATCCACTCTTACTCACAGGTTTCTGTGTAGGAACGTGGGCGATAGATGGTATAGCATGCGCTTTTTCTGTTGCATCGCATCAATGACTGACTCGTCTAAGTTGCGGATTTGTATCCAAGCGCGAGCGTGGTTGGCACAGACTTGTCGCCAATCCAACCGAAATGGATGCCAATTAATGCGCGGATGCTTATTGAAGACTGCGAGGATCCCGACTGGAGGCACGGTCGCGGCATTGACCTTGTACATTTCAGGGGGGGTTTGTGGCGTGCTCCTTGACTTAGATGCAGTTGTCGCCAATGCCTACCGGTAAGCCTTCCGGGGACCAGGGGGGGGGGCTGGCGGAGAATAAACTGACGGCAGCAGTAATATACAAAACGGGGGCTGGATTAGATTTCAGGAGTTTGGCCACTCGGAGCTATGTGTATGTGATGATGGCACTATGGAGGATGATGACCCTGTCTGAGTGTTTGGTGACATGTGTGCTCGAGGGATGCGTGAATATGGGTGTGCGGCGTATGGGAAACAGAACCTGAGGCAAACCCTTGAACGGGCCGGCTTCATCAAGGTCAGGGTGCTGACCAAGAAGGTACCCATATCTACCTGGGCCGGGAATGAAAAACCCAGGACCTTAGGGGTTGCTGATGAAAATTAACATTTTAAAGGGTCTCGACGGGTTTGCAGCGAAACTTTTGGAGGCATTGGGCATGTCTGCGGAGCAACGAAATGACACTGTTGTTAGAGTGCGAGAAAGCCTCGAGGACAACTGGGTTCATCGATATGTTAACTGACGCATCTGCTTTGGGCAAAAGAACAACATGGTTGCCGAACAGAAACTAACTTCCGGGCAGGATGCCATTCTTGTTGACTCGGAATAGGATCTTCTTGGGCGTGGTGTCATGCAGAGGGAGAGTAACCGAAACATGGCGCGAGGGGCCAGCAACAGGTCGGAAGCCGCTTGAAAATGCAGGCCAAGCCGCGAATTTTGTGATTTCAAGTTTCTCAACTTATGTATTGGCGGAAATGTGCTCAGCGAAATTAAAAATTCATTGCATCGCTGATCAAATAGTCGATATCCTGTCAATCAGTGTGGCAAACGCAAGTTAATATTCAGGGAAATTTTATTCAGAGTATAGTTATTCGCGCTGAAGAAAAACCGCTTAAATATATAAATAAATTTATTTAGGAAGAATAAAATAATATATTGAGATATTTTTATTCTATAGGCATACTCTTTTTCGTTTTACTTGTTCAGCTCCAACGATCACGCCCTCAGTGGCGCTGCGCTGTTAGCTGACAAACACCCCCCACAATGAACCAACGTCACCCGCCCAGCTAGCTTCTCTTGGCCCCAAAATTGCAGAGCTCAAGCTTGGCTGATTTCAATCGCAAACACGTCTCGACGACGACGACGACGACGCCACATCGTCACAACCACAAGTGCTCGAGCTGCCCTGCAACACCCCTCTAGTCCTTGGAAACATAGGGAAGAAATATCAATCGCGCCATCTGGCCCTTTGGCCGCAACTCGTCGCGCATCATGGCCGCCACCACCGAAACCGCCGCAAAGTCCATCCTCAACCACTCCGCGGGCCCCTACAACTTTCGCTTCTCGCCCTTCCTCCGTCAGACCTACCAAGTCGGCCTGCCCCCCGATCGCCCGATATGCAAAGCTTTCCAGGCCGGACAATGCCCCAACGGTACCCGCTGCCCTGAGCGACATGTCGCCGATGCCAAGGTCTCGCAGCCCACGGGCGGCCTCAACTCTCTCGTCTGCAAGCATTGGCTGCGCGGCCTCTGCAAGAAGGGCGAGCACTGCGAGTTCCTTCACGAGTACAATCTGCGAAAGATGCCCGAATGCAACTTCTTCATGCGGAATGGGTACTGCTCCAACGGCGACGAGTGCCTCTACCTACACATCGACCCCCAGAGTCGTCTGCCCCCATGCCCGCACTACGACATGGGATTCTGCCCGCTTGGTCCCAACTGCTCCAAGAAGCATGTGCGCCGGAAGCTGTGTGTATTCTACCTAGCTGGATTCTGTCCTGAGGGCCCCGAGTGTAAGGAGGCGCATCCCAAATGGTCCAAAGACTTGGAGAAGCCGACCCTCAAGTCCGAAGAGAAGGAAGAGGAAGTGCGAGCAGAGGCGCCCAGAGAAGAAGACTCGGAGCGTGCTAGGGATATGGCAAGGGATAGGGACGAGGGTAGACACGGCGGCGGCCGTCATGGAAGAGGCAAATGGCGCGGAGGTAGGGGTGGACGGTTCCGAGGGAGGGGCGGTCACTAAAACAATAATCATGGATGGATGACTTATGACTACGCGTTTCGAGACGCATAGTTTGATTTATGATACCCTCGAGGGATTTGGGATGGGCAGTGCAATTAGGAAATAAGTGGTACACCGTAAACGGAGCACATGGTCATAGAGGGAAGTTTGCAATGCAAGAGTGTTTTACGCATTTCTTGTGTGTTTAGAAGAGAGTCGTGACGGCGTCTATAAACAGATTGGTTCCTTTTCCTTTACGTGACCCATCATTAAATGCTGTGTACAAAGTTGAGAAGCGGCCGTTAAAAGTGATCCCATTCCACCAACTTGCGAAGCTGCAGGTGTCACGCGACACCTCAGACTTCGGAGTTCCAGACATTGGTGTCTGAGGGAACCGCGACAAACTCATGAGAAGCAGAGGTGGAAGCCTCACCACCGGCGACGCTTCCCTCGTCGTCCTCGGAGCTCTCTTCCTCTGAGCCCTCATAAGAACTGGTCTTCCAGGTTGACAGCTCGTCAACCTTGCGGATGCCAATCATCCACGAAACAAGGCCCTTGGGTGCCCACCGTCCCACGAAGCCATAGACGCTAGCTCCAAGACCGACTCGGACGGTGTCCGCGGTGATGGATCCGTCGACTACGTCAAAGACGGTGTTGTGGAGGTGTCGCAGTGAGCTGCCTCTAAAACCGCGGATCCGGCCCCCAGAGATAGCCGAGCTCGTTTGGGCTACAAAGTTGCGGCCGTAGACGTGTCTAGCGCCATCGGGCCAGACGAGGGTGTCTTCTGGGTTTCCGGCGGTGAGTAGCCCCTGGTGGGGGCCCCGACTTGGCACAAAGCTGGAAAAATCAAATGTGCCGAGTTGCATGTGAGTAACGGGAATATTGAGTGGCCGAAGTTCAGCAGTCAGAACTTCGGTAAAGGCAGATAGCGCAGAGCACACTGTCGCCTCCGGGGCGTGGAAGGGAGGATTAATGGAGGAGATGATTGAAGGTGTAAAAACCAAGACCTTGGGAGGGACCCACTTTTCGCCGATAGGATTTAGTCGGGATGTGAGAAGTGGGAGGAAAGCCTGAATTGTGAGGATGGGTTGGAGGAGATGGGTGTTGAAGAGGTCGGCGAAGTTCGAGGGGGGGATGGTGGCAATGGGAGAGGTCCGGTAGTGGAGGCTGGGAATGAGAATGACCGACTTCAGCGTCAGTTGGCTGGGCTTCATCTTGGGACCCGGAGCTTGTGGTGACTGAAGATACTGGGCGAACCGCTCAATGGTGGAGCCGGCTTGAGGTGGCTAGGTTCGGTGTTAGCACCCGCAACGCCTGGGGGGAAAAAAAAAACTGAAAAAAACCTTGACACGGCTGGAACATGTAAATACTCACATTGGTGGTGTCGATACTGATGGGTCGGATATCTGGTCTTGACAAGGCAAGCACCAGCGACTCGTCCTCGGCAGCGTTGCAGACGATGTAGACGATGAAGCCTCGCCTCTCCATGTCCAGAGCCAAAGACTTGGTCAAAGGCAGGGTTGGTGATCCAGCAAGGACGACAACCTCGGATCGAGCGCCATTTCTTGATCTTCTTGCCCTCCTCGTCTTGTTGGAGAAGCGATTGGCCTTGTATCCCTGGTACGCAACGGTTCCGCAGGCGACGATGATGACGCCCGTCAAGATTTTGTGTTTGGACAGCCAGTCCTGAACCTTTTCCAGCCGTGACAGAGGCACGACGGATACTGGCGGAGGCGGGAGATTCGGCCTAGGCCTCACGACCTCAGGGACCCATTGTGCCGTCGAGAGGGTTTCTCGAACTACATCGGCGGCTCGGTCGACGTTGATATCGAGGAACTGGGCAACATTGTCGGTATAACGACGAAGGTGGCCAGGGATGTTCGAAAACTAGACAATATTTGTCAGATGCTGGCATCATGGAGGGCGTCGACAGAACATACCACGTCCATGAACTGCTGGTCATCTGTCGACATGATGACGGTTGTGGATGGAGGGAAAGAAAGAAAGTTGGCTGGGGTTCATATGACGATTAGTGGGCTTTCATGCTGGTGGAGAAGCACTTCTTTTCCGAGTTCGCGGAGGGCCAGGTGCACGGGCCACTTGACTTTTCTTTGCTCTTGTGGCTTGTGGAGGGGCAACTCCAAGTTCTCCAACGTCTCAAACAAGGGAGTCTGTAATTTATATATTATTATGCCCAGGCCCAACCGCTTGAACATGACCTTCCTTTAGGGATTATGCCTTGAATCTGGCAATCTTGTGTGCGCGGCTGAATGGTCCGGGCCCCGGCCGGATGAAGATCCATCGCTTCCAAACCCTGCCGGCTCTCCCGTGCCAGAGGTATTTGGCATTCATGCTTTCAGCAAAGAATAAAATGAAATACAAAGAAAGCCCCTTGATTGTAGCCTCACCAGAAGGCATGGGCCACTCGTCCGATTGCAATAATGCACCATTCCTGCCCCTTGCCAGCGACCCACGGAGCGGTGCCAATCGTTGATGCACAAGTTGCTGTTGGTCTGCCGAGTTGGGTGTCACCGACCCGCGGCTGGGTTGCAAATGCTACTTGATCGTTTGAATGTCAATGTCTTGTGCGAAACCAGGTCCCATTATTGAGCCACGGACTACTCGAGGCGGCCAGGATTACCCACCGGCCCCATGCTCGACCTGGGCTATTTTGGGCGCCGACGTTGGCGATAACTGACCGCACGTACACGTGTGCCGAGGACGTACACAGGCGCCTGACCATGAGCCCGATGTCGTCGACCATCTGGCACGAGAAGGCGACCTAACATGGTGTGCTGGACTCCCCCGCATCGATAACGACCTAGCGCTGCACCTTGGCGATTTAGGACGTGCCCGGAGCTTCAAGCCGAGCCACCCGACCGACCTACCGTCAACGGCTTGAGCGCGTGACGGTGATCCCAAAGGCCCGAAAAAAGGTGCATACCTACTCTGTAACATGTAGTTATTAACCGTAACTTTGATACAGTGCCGGTATACTCGTGATGGCTGACTTGTGCAAACATCGAGACGCTATGTGGCAGGCACATCATGTCACTGAGGGGAAGCTTCGGCACAGACCAAGTCCCCAACATGTCTTGGGGATGTGGATCAGTGAACCATTCACGATGAACCAGCCCGAGTCGACAATAACTTATATTTTAATAAATAAAAAATATCTGGCTATCCCTTTGACGGCGGAATTGCCCGGATACCCATACAAGAGAAATGCGTGAGAGAAGGGAGGCTGAGAGAAAATTGCCTCTACTCCGACCAAAGCCTTGTTTATCTCTCTTCCTGGCGCCCACATGTGAGCATTTATACCTCTAGGTCGAAACTGAAGTCTTCAGAATGAAGTATGAGTGGACTCTTTTTTGTTTTCCATTTTCTTTTTAGTACCTGCGGTTCGCATAGATTAAGACAGGGTTTGTAGTCCGATTGTTAATCTCCTGCCTTGATCCTGGTCTATACTATATGGCATAATTACTTGAGCTTATATGGGTTTCCCAGCAAGGAGAAAACGTCGAACAACTGGAACACCCTGCATTGCGTCGGCAGGTGCTTCATGATAACCAATCACTTATATACCAGTGCCCGATATGCCATTTCGAATAACCCTACCTATCGTAGCATAGACTGGATTCCGTGCGTATCTTAATAGGCGAATGTCCATGAGGCCAGGTAATTAAATGCGTAATTGGAGGCTTTTATTATTATTTAATTTGTTACCCTAAAACCCGCCACTAAAATTGAGCTGTATCAAGCATCTTCATGTCTTCGGGGATTTCTGGAGGTGGAATTTGAAGATGAGCATGTCCTATTTCTTTTGATCCGACAGCTGTTGTTTACTAGGCACAACCAGATAGGTGCGTGCAGAGGGGAACTGGTCTGCCAGTGAACTAGCCAAGGTTACTTACTGAAAGAGTCAGTTATCAATGAAATTAATCATTCATACGGGCATAAGTCTCATCGCCACCTAGTATCATATCAGACGTTTGAATGCAAACGGCTTTTAGGAAGAATATTTTCTCCAAACTCACGGTTTTATTCCAGTTGGGAGTTGGTTAGCTGGTCGGATATAATGATGACTTTTTTAATAAAAAAAAAACATTTGGGGGGGGGGGGGTGTAACAAACTGTATTTCTATCTAACTACCTAGATCTAAGTACAGAGAGAGCTCCCACTTCCAAAGGGGCCATTCTTTTATAGCCCTGTGCTGTAATCTCAGTAGGAAAACCTCCAGCCTTTGGTAGGCATTCGGAAATAATGATGACATATGTTCAGTAAATGGCCAAGCTTGCAAAGTTTGGCATCACAATGGCAAATATGCGTCAAACGAGTTGAATTTGATGCTGATTGTGCATTTTTCTGCAATTTGATACAGGAAATACCAGGTAAATTTTTTTTTTTGGTAGCGAGACATCATCTAGTAAAAGTTCTGATGGCTAGGGCTCAAAATGTCGCCCCTCACCCTTTGCAATAAGACCAAGATAGACAAGTTCCAGACCTACAATGTGGTTAGATTGTCGTGGTTTTGTCGACATAGTGTGAAGTAGGCTTTATTCTACTATGGTGTAGATAAAGCAAGCGAAGGTTGGATAAATACCATTGGAACAGATCTTGTTACAACAATCTCATATGTTTATGATTTATTCTTGTAAGAGTTTATCTCCACACTTGGGGAAACGCAGTGCACTGTGAATGCCGTTTGAATCATGCTCCTAGCCTTTGAATGTTGCATGGATATGAGTCATTCCGTGCAGAGACCATTGCAAATTGCTTCAATAAATATACCAGAATGATACTCTAAATATACTTGACAATGGTAGCATCGTTGGAATTTGAGACAACGCATGATCTGAAGGTTCGAATTTGTTCAAGAATACTATCGTATTGCCCTCGCCGTCTGCAACTTCGGAAGTTGTATAATTAAATGAATCACATTTTAAATAAAACTATACTAGGGAGAAATCTGTATGAGGAAATGCAGTAGTCTCATACAGGTTGAGATTTATCTAATGTGAAAACAGGAGGTAATAGGACGGTTAGGTAGGACTCGGGAGTTTTCCAAATAGGAAAACTAGCCACGCCCCCCAGGACTCGTTCAGTATGCGTACCATCTCTGGCCCCGTAGTTTGACATGGTATCGTCTGAAGAGAAACTGAAAATTATCCAAGGATTATCAAACGCTATATACGGTGCCCACCTGGGAGATCTTAAAATGAAAATGGTTCAGCAAGTATGGCGCAGCGGCATTGAATGCAAGACAACTCCACCGAGAGCCAAAATGATATATTTCTCCGCGGATAGCCGTATATATTCGACTGAATCCATGTTAGAAGCCAAACAAAGTCTTATCATTTTCAATGTCAAGCTGAGAAATATTGCTAATATTTGTCTACAGCCCTCGTTGTCAGCCAGGCTAACTTGGCCTCATCTCCAGTTTGAAGATATGGAACAGTGTTCAAATTGACACCGGCAAATATAAGCCACTAATCGGAGAGATTTATCGGCTGAGAGCCTACTAGAGAAAACCAGTCTGCATATCCGTTCAAAATGGGAAATGATGATGAGGTGAAGTTTAGCGGACGCTGCGTCGAATCATCCAGCACTAGAGCCGATGATATCCTCAAAGTAGCTAGAATGGGCCAGTGAATATGCAAATCAGACACCAATAGTCCAGCATCCCTGACGCCGATTTCGCCACCAGTTGACATCAGCAAATCAGGTCCATGCAAAATGTAATGTGACCGGGGAAGTTCACATCCGGTGTTGAAGGGTTAAGGTTATTGCTCCGATCTCGGCGCTCTTCTCGCTTTGAGCCTCTCCTCATCATATCAATAGCACTGGCAGAAAAAAGTATAAGTATCATTAGATTTATTGCAATAATCTTCAAAAATAAATCATCAAGAGATTTGGATCCAAGTAGCTTCAACAATCTTTTTTGCAATCATGACTACCGAGCAAGACCGCTGGACCTCGAACGTAAGTCGCGGGACTCCATGGCCCTAAACCTGGAGAGGGAGCCTCACCACTTACACGAGAGAACAGGAGTACCAAAATGTTGCGTCCTTTGTACCCAAACTCGCTGGGAAAATCACTCAGTGGCTGGATCTCCAAAAAGACGATGTCCTGCTCGACATTGGCTGTGGCGGTATGTGGGCTTATCTGTCTGACAGCAGACAGATCGACCTTGGTGCTGACGTTGGATATAACTAGATGGTATCTTGAATGCCGAATTTGCCAAGATCCTGGCGCAGGGCAACGGATCACAGGTCGGAATTGACAGCTCGGCTTCAATGATTGAATCGGCCCGCAACTTGTGCAAAGATGACAAGAACAGCACTTTTGAAGGTTAGTTTGCGTTGCACTCCCATTTGAAACCAAGACTTAATCAAGTGCAGCCCTCGATAGCAACCAGCTTGTAAATACTCCAGAGCTTCAAAAGGGCCAATTCACCAAGGCCTTCTCCAACGCGGCCATGCACTGGATCCTCCGCCCAGAGGCCACCCGCTCTGACTTTTTCAAGGGGGTGTACGCGTCCCTGGCCCCCGGGGGCACCTTTGTTTTTGAAATGGGCGGCATGTGTAACATCTCCGAGGTTAGGGCGACAGTTCTCATGGCTGTGGCACGCCGCGTTGGTATCCAGGCTGCGGTTGCGGCGGATCCATGGTTCTTCCCCGATGAGGCATGGATCACCGCACAGCTGGAAGGTGCGGGATTCGTTGTTGAAAAGGTAGAACGTGAGTGGCGGGAAACAAGGGCTGACAAGGGAGGAATAAACGGATGGGTCAAGCTCTTTGGGCGTCAGCTACTGGAGGCGGTGCCCGAGGAAGAGAGAGAGGCAGTGGTTGAAGAGTGTGCTCAAATTTTGAACGTGGTTTCAAGGAACCCGGCCGGACAAGAGATGCTTTCGTACGTGAGGCTGCGAGGGGTAGCAAGGACGCCTCAATGAGTCCTTGTTCTCTAATAAAGCATGTCACATTATAAGTCAGGTGGATACACGGCATTGCAGCTAGGGGGGGGGGGGGGGAGAGGGGCTAGCCTGGGACTGGAAGCATTCACACGAATTGGCAATGCAAGAGCAATTAAGGCTTTCTAATCTAATTGAAAGCAGCCGGCTTTGCACGGCGTGTCTGACATAACCATGGCGCAATGGAGGCTCTGTGTGCCAATGTCGAAATGTCTTGGTATGCGCGAGAGGAGGATTGATTCGATCAGAGACTTGGGTCAAGGTTGACAAGAACGAAATTGAAACAGATTAATCTAGCAGAAATAAAAGAACCAAGGCAGAAAGCATAACTAACACATGTGTCTGGGTCAAGTCTCGTGTCGTGGTATATGTCTTCGGCTCACTCGGTGATCACGATTTGTGTGTTCAAATGCAGAATTTCAAGACATTCACTGACCAAAATAGGAATTTCGAAAATAGTGAGTAGATTTCTACATGGCGTAAAGGAGGGGCATGGCCGGTTTGTCCTTGACGGTCAATCGCAGTACGATACGTAGGCGACGTGATGTGCAGCAGATATTAGTCATCGCGCTGATGGACAGCCATGGAAATTTCTAGCCTGAATCCCAATCGGTTCCCAGAGGCAGTCCAGCATCAACGCCCGCCCGTTGTTTGAGGCGAGTGCGGCCCAAGGCATCCGTGGTTTGACGTGGCTGAGAAAACAACAATGCGCATTTTGGACATGAAGCATCGCAAGTCGCCAACTTGAGACTCGCTTCTTTTCTGTCTTGTAGCATTTGTTGTAACGCCTGTCTGACACCAGGTCCGTTCATTCTATAGACTTGTTCTACATCCGTATTACGCTTCGTACCAAACTTTGACATCCAGCCACCCAACATGGCCGAAAGCGACCGGTTGGTCTTCTCCTACGTGCACCTCGCGGCCTTTCCTCGGGCAAGCGAGGCCCTGCACACACTGAAAAAGGTGGCATCCATGGTGAAGCCAATAATGAGAGCACGGAGCTGGAAGGTTGGGGAACTGGCCGAGTTCTTTCCGGACCAGGCCAATTTGCTTGGTAGGTCCAGTGCGTCTGCCTGTGGGATTCACAAGACTAAACAGTAAACGACAGGCCTGAATGTAGACCGTGGAAGGAAAATTTGTCTTCGTCTGAGACATCCTGGCGATCGAAATCAGTTCTTGCCCATCGAACAAGTTGTTGATACCATGCTTCACGAACTCGCCCACATCGTGCATGGTCCACATGATGCAAAATTCCATGCGCTCTGGGACCAACTGCGGAATGAGCATCAGGGCTTATTACTCAAGGGCTACACGGGCGAGGGCTTCCTCTCTGAGGGCAGGCGGCTTGGGGGTGGCCGGATGCCTCAACGTGAAGTCCGACGATTGGCGAAAGAGGCGGCCGAAAAACGTCAGAAGCAGCCTGTCGGGACTGCCGGCGGCAAGCGTCTCGGGGGAGCAGCTCCAAGACCGGGAGATGACATCCGCAAAGTCATCGTCGAGGCGGTTGAGAGGCGCAACAAGACGCTGAAGGGATGCGCCACCGATAGGCTGAGCGATAACCAAATCCGAAACATAGCAGACACGGCAACACGAAACGGGTTTAGGACGCAGGCAGAAGAGGATGAAGCCAACAATGCAGCCATTGCACAAGCCTTGTGGGAGCTCGTCCAAGAAGATGATTCTGCCAAATATGGTAACTCATACATTCCACCAACTGCCGATAATCCCACTGGTAATGGAGGTGGGTCAATAATGGCAAGGGATGCAGAAATTGGCAAGGTATTGACTGCTGAGGCGTCTGGATCTGACGCGGATCGGGATCGACGGCCTGTTTACGTTGGAGCGGCAATCGAACCAAAGGGCTGGACATGTAAGATTTGCACCTTGGACAACCCGTCAACATTTCTTTGCTGCGACGTATGCGGATCGGAGCGTACCGCGGAGCCATTGCGGGAGTTGGCATATGATCAATCCAAACCACACCAGGACCCAAGACAGCCGACAACTATCGATCTTACCCAAAGCCCTCCGAAACCCAAACGAGCAGCACATCCGTCACGGGCGGAGCAGGCCAAGCCAGCTGCAATACCCCAATCATGGTATTGTGGCTTTTGTGGGATGGAAATGGACCGGCAATGGTGGACTTGCTCGACCTGTGGGAAAATGAAGGATAATTCACGATAGGCAGCGTTATTCATGGTTTGCCGACGGTGTCGACTGACATCGTTGCTGGTAGTTAGTAGGCTTGGTTGAATTTAGTAATACCCTCCTCGAGACCCTTGTCTTGTTCCTGTGCATGTACGAACTATGACTTCATTGTCAGAATGAACATGTGCCATTGACAGTGAGGCTGCAGAAGCGGCTTAATTTGAGCATCGCCATGCGTCATTGTTGGCCCTGAGCCAAGGCATCCTGGGGAATGAGGGGGAAACAGGGATGGGCGATGAGATCGTGAACACACACTCACGATGACGTCGCGGACTTTGCGAGTTTAGGAAAGGCGCCGATCGAAATTGGAGATGATCTGCGACACTTGAGCACCATGGGGACCGGACAGCGATTGGGCCCAGAGATGATGGAGCGAGGCAGCACCGGCGGTTTGGCGTGAGATGAATCTGAAGAAGTCAATGTCAAGCGGAACACTCGAGGCGGCAGGCAGAGCCTTCCCACGGCGCAATGGCTGGGTTCTGAGGACAATGCAGCGTCATTTCAAAAGGTACGTGAGTGGATGGACTCCACCCCCACGACCTTCAAATTGTACAGTAACATTAAGTCGCAGCTTGACTTGGGATATAAGTCGGTAATTGCCAAAGGTCAAGTGATACATCATGGGCGGAAAGGCGTTCCTGAATCGAGGCAACAGGGATCAATGAGAGTAGACGAAAGGGTCACTATTCCAGGGTCCGTCCCAAGGGTCCTCCTGACTTGAGGCATGAAGGGATCAATTGGGGAAAGGGCTTCGTGTTGTAACCTGAAGGGGGAAACGGGTCTTGGGCTTTGATTGTTGGGGGGTGGGGGGGGGGGTGTACATCGGGCTGGACATGGGCATGGGCATGGACGGGAGGGGACAAGAGTCTAGACACCCAACAAGCCCACGGCAATCGAGGTTTTTGGAGGGTCATCCGGGCTTGAGCAGAATGAGAAGAGTGAGTGACAAGCTGGCGCAAGCCGCGGCCGGGATTTGTAGGGCAGGGGTGGTTCTGGGTGGGAACGCAAATGCTTGGCTTCCAAGCTTAGCATCGACCAAGCGCTCGGCTGATCATTGATGCTGGACCGACTTTGAGAGTTGTTTTTATCGCTGAGACACTCTCGAGGCGGTTCCAGAGGCTCCATGAAGGCCTCATTGAGCTCCACGACACAGCACCGGAACTTGAAAGGGCCCCTCAGGGCTTTGCAGAGCTGAGGTGATTGGTCGTTGCCGGCGGCATCGCCACCCGGCGGCCCTCTTCAGAGGAGGGAGTATTGACCTGGTCCTGGTCAACTCGAATGTAGCTCCCCCGAGGCCCCAATCCTGCAGGAGGGTTTGATTTGCGGCGTTGTCTCCCGTATGTACGTACATATGTATGTATGCTTTCTTTTTCCGCCTTCTTGAAGCTCTCGACTTCAGGGTCCTTCGTTCGTACTATGTAGGAGAAACATCCTATTCGTTGGCGGAGCCCTTGCTCTCCTGTGTCGTGCATGTTGCGACAGGGCCAAACAAACGAGGGTGGTGTGGGCTATGCTCTAGAACCGTGGGAGCAATGGCACTGGCCCGTTATGCTCACTCTAGTTTGTGCGCGTGCATCATGTGTACTTCATCTCCCCGTTTGGTAGACATGCCCAGGCTGTGAAACTGTTGGACGGATCACAATGCACAATGCATATCACGGATATGTGCGCTGGAGTCTATGGGCGGGTGGTCAAAGCACAGCGGGGGTTTTCTGTTTTTTTTTCTTCTTCTTCTTCTTTCTCATTCATGCCAACGCCTGAACTAAATTAATTTTGATGGAGAAATGAACCCGAAAAGAAATAATGAGGGGGGAGGAAAAAGCATGATGCCGATCCGGATTGTGTTCTTGTGTGCTGACGATGCCAGATGGAGGAGCGGAAATGGATGCGGAAGTGGAGGTGGGGAGGTAGATCGTTGAATGGATCCAACTTTTGTTTTTTTTTCGCCACTGGATACATGCTAAAGCTTACCTTAAGCAGCTTGTGTGGGGCAGCAGCTGGGCTAATTACCAAGTACCTCCCTCAAACACGCAAGCCCAATACCCGAGTACTTCCGTATTCCATTTACAACCATCAGCATCATGTAAGCTTCTTGGGCACTAGTCATATTGCAGGGCTGGCGGCTGTCGTCGGGCGTGGCACTGCGACATGCGACGGCGACTACGACGGCGACGTTGTTGTTGGCTGCAACAGCTATTCCTATTCTTGATGGAAACGCGAACGATGCCAAGCCGTGCAAATGTACTTCGTAGTTGTCATTGGTAGCGCGCTACCGCTCGACGGAGACCGCCTCTTCCGGTAGGGCCTTGCCTTGGAAGCAAGCGTTGCTCTGTCGTGTCTATGTAAGGGGACTGGTGCCGTTTGGGCTTCCCGACGAGATTATTGCACGCTGGTGGCGGCACGCCGCGGCGATAATCACGAGATGAGAGATGGGAATTTGCGGCGGCCACGGCACCATGAAATGCCCACAAGCCAACTCATGGTTGTATCGGCTCGACGGATGTGATAACTCGCTGTCTCTCGTTGGCTGGGTGGATTGTTTGAATACATGCCGGACACACACACACACACACACACACACACACACACACACACACACACACACACGCACACACACATGCACATGCACATGCACATTCACGCTTCCACATTTTCAGCCTCTGCAACCACAATATCTGAACGTAGTATGCCGCGGAATACTTTGCTCTTGGCCAGCTGCTCATCCAGACCCAACGTGGAGAGACATGACCAGGCCAAGGACAGCACCGCCATTTCACTACCCGACTCGGGGAATTGGCCCAGGCGACATAAAGCCAAACCAGACTCTGAAACCAAGGTCAGCCTGCGCTTGCTTGGGCTAGGGTCTATGTTGGTGACTCCATCTTTGGTATCATTTGCTGACAGTCTGGGCCTTCACCGACACGCCTCGTAGTAGCACCAGGTGGGAATATCAATTAAAATATCAGCTGCGTTGTGGTGGGCAGTGAGGGCCCTCTCTTTACCCTTTCTGTATTGAATTTCTCACCGGAAATCCTACTACTACTACTACTACCAGCAAAAGAGTTTTTCGACAAAATTATTGTCGAGAAGAAATTTTTTGGTCTTGCGATTGTGGTCGTATTTTGGATCGGCACTCGTACATGCAGACGACGCATGTACATACCCATCCCGGCCCCGCAATTGCTCACCCCAGCGACTACCAGCTCGAGGTACCTAGCCAGCCCTAGAAAGGCTTCAGGCCCCCACCCGTCCCCAAGAAGCCCCGTCAGTGAGCCACATCAACTGGGCAGAACCTGAGTTAGACGATGCTCCCCAGCCCAACCCCTGTAGGGCCACAAGAGCCCCGCCCGTGAGCGCCGGTGGACGGACATATCAAAGCCTCACGGCGTCTCAGCTCCAGTAAAACCGTCAATTCAGGGTCCCATCCCCCCCGTCTCCCATCACTGCATCTCAGAGACTACACACCACCACACCACGCCACGCACACCACTAGCACACTAGTCTTCACACACCCACACCCCCATCCTCTGTTGCACTGTATTGCTCCCGTATTCCGTACAGGCTGCACGCTCGTCTGTCTACCTACACAGCAACACTCGTCGCCCGCCCGACTACTGGGGCGCGGTACGACACCAACATACTTTGATCCGTCTCAAATCGCCCCTTCCACATGTTGCTCCATCTTTGACTCGGCTCTGGCCTGAATGCTTGGTCCCTGGTTCTGGCTCATTGATGCCCTCTCCCGTTGACCTTGTTCCTGTTCTTGGAATTAGTGGCTCGTCGCAGATCACACCCTCCTCCACTTGAGCATCCATCCTACTACCACCTCCGCCACCTTACTACAATTACTACTACTACTACCACCCTCGCCCTCACCCGCCTTCGCAACCTGATCCGACAACCTCTTGCGTTGGCCATTGATCCTCTCCAGCTCCGTGCCTCGCTAATCTCCTTCCTGCATACTCCTACATCCTGTTCTGTTCCTAAGACCGCCTCCCGTTGTCTCGTTCCGTGTCGGCCTGTCTCACGTTGCGCAGAAGCCGCCTTCGTCGAACCCCCCCCCCCCAAAAAGTCTAATTCCGTTGGAGCCGCATCCAGAAGAACCGCGTCTCTCGCCGAGCTGCCCGATCTCCGGTTTTTCTTCCTGTCCCGCAGACCTTGACGCCATGTTCATTCCCATCTCGCGCTGCACTGTTCCGTGGTAGTTCACTCTACCTCTGCCCTCGGTTCCAGATCCTTTGGGTCTGAGAGGCCTGTTTCGCTCGAGCCCCAGGTTGACACAGCCGACGTCAATATACCGCCTGTGCTCTACTCTTCAAACGACCTCCTTCGATTTCAACACGGATACATCCTTCTCCATGGTTTGCAACGGTGAGGGCACGACATGATCTCTCCCGACCAGCCTCGTTCAAGCAGCCAGTCCCGAGCTTTGAGGCCCGCCCCAGCTGCTTATAATGCGTCTTCCCCAACGAGCCGCTCCGACTCTCATCCCAGCCCAAACCAGGGCCCGCTGATCATTGGCACCGACCCTACAAAACCAAGGGCAGCGGTTGACCTAGCTCATGATGTCAGCAGGCAGGATGGCAGTCCCCGGCTACTTGGAGGTCGCTTCCTCAGAGACACTCTCGGACCAGGTTCCCGCTCGCCTTCTCAAAGTCCGTTTCGCCTGTCCATGCCCAGTATTTCGCCTGCCCAACTTGCCTTTTCTGCTCTGCAGTATCTCCCTGTGCCGACCCTAGTGTTGAACAACCTCAAGACTGTTGTCCTTGCCAACGAGGCCATGGGCCGGATGCTGGGTATCGTGGCCGAGGATGCCGACGAGGAGGATGCATCGGCCACCATTGAGCGCTTGCGTGGCCAAACACTCTCTCAAGTTGGGATCGACATGTTGCAAGATGGCCGTCCTGTGTGGGTAACCTGGGAGGCGTTTCTGGATACGCTGGTAGATGAGATGGGCGTTCGTGCCTGTACCAAAGACTCCCAGGATCAATCTCAGTGCGGCGGAGATGCTACACCTACCACCAGCTCTATGCTCAATCCAGATCGGTGCCAGAACTCCACCCCGCGCCAGACCCAGGACGCAATTGTCGAAGTGGTTATTTCTCGCAGGGGTATGTGCAGAACAAATTTCGATGATCGATATAGGACCAAAGCATCCGAATACCAGGTCTTTGCCAAGATGATTATTACTATATGGGAGCTCGAAGATCGACAAACCTTTTTCACTCTGACCTTTACAAGTACTCAATCACCACCCTCCTCGCTGGCAGCCACAAAGAAATCGATAGCACGGCCCAGCATTCTCGAAGCTGCCGAGCGCCGAACCATCGTTCATTCCAACCCCTCATCGGTCTCCTCAAGTCGAGACTCCAACTCCCCCTCTTTCCATAGTCCTGGTGTGGTTTCCATGTCATCTAGTCCCTTTCCTCCAATGGGCCCGCCATCCGTTGCCTCGCAATCCAGTACGCCTTCGTTGCTGCAAAAGATGCTTCTGATGAAAGATGCTCTTCTAAACAGCACGCAGATGCCTATCCTTGCTATGTGGAAGGATGGCAGTGTGACGTTTCCCAACAAGGCTGCGCGTAAGTTCTTTGAAAAGGAGGCCCCCCTTGATGCCTCGCTTGATGGGTTCGATCTTTTGCATCATTGGCACATGTATACAGAGGACTTTTCTCGCCAGTTAGAAATCGAGGAATATCCCATTTCCATCCTGCTCAGGACCGAACAACCCTTCCCTAGCCTTCGAATCGGCATGTATGACGAGCAAGGAAAGAAAGTTGTTTTTGACGTCTTGGGCGAAGCAATCCGGGATGATACGACGGGGGAGTTTCTTGCCGGTGTCGTCACAGGTCGAGACGTTACCGTCATGACAGAAGAGATTGAACAGATTAAGGAGCGCGACGAGGAACGATTTAAGCTCATTTGCGAAACCATGCCGCAACTAGTATGGACTACAACTCCCGATGGCATGGCAGACTTTTTCAATACCCGCTGGTGCAACTATACCGGTCTCACACCAGAGCAGAGTTACGGCCGTGCTTGGATACATGCATTCCATCCAGACGATTTGCCCGAAGCCCTAAGTAAATGGGAGCATTCACTTGTGACAGGCGATCCCTATATGATGGAGTATCGATGCCGCAACAAGGACGGTGAGTGGCGTTGGTTTCTTGGAAGAGCTTCGCCATTGCGCAACATGGAAACTGGCATCATCGAGAAGTGGTTTGGTAAGCTCAAACACGGCAATGGCTTTTCTTCCACTAACCCTAGACACAGGCACTTGCACCGACGCACACGAAGGCATTGTCACAAAACGAAATGCCAAGCAAACCCGGCAGCAACTTCTAAGCGTCATTGCTCACTCTCACGTCACCCTCTTCACCGTTGATCCTAACCGCCGAGTAACCATGCTTGAAGGTGCTCTGATTTGGAATAATACACATGACGAGCATGACGACACTAGGTGGTTCATCGGAGAGAACATGTACACCGTGTTCAACCGTCTTACGGAGCAGCTTGCAGATGGCGAGCGACCGGAGTTTCTGGAGCCTATTGAGCACATTCTAAATGGGAATTTGGCCGAGGATGTGCATGAACATGGAATCGGTAAGGCCCACCACACCATTAGAGAACGTTTATGCTAACCCCAACGCTAGATGATCGTTGGTACAGAACTCGATTCCTGCCCATGGTGGGTAAAAAGACGGAAGGTAAAATGATCAGTGGAACTTGCATTGAAGGCGTAATCGGTGTCATCATGGATGTCACTGAGCTTCGAAATCGGGAGGAAGCATTGCAAAAGCAGTCCAAGGAGAAAAGAAAGGCCATTGCCAATGAGGCCGCGGCTAAGGAAGCCAACCGACTCAAGAGCCAGTTCCTCGCCAACATGTCGCATGAAATCCGAACGCCCATCACAGGTGTACTCGGAATGGCTGAGTTGCTGGCCGGCATGGAACTCGACTTGGAACAGCAAGAATACGTTGAGAATATACAGAGCTCTGCAACGTCCTTACTAACTGTCATCAATGATATTCTCGACTTTTCTAAAGTAGAGTCTGGACGGTTAGATATTGAGGAAGTGCAGTTCTCGCTGTCACACATTGTCAAGGAAGTGGGAAGGATGTTGAAATTTGCTGTTGAGCGAAAGAACCTCGATTTCCGATCCGATATTGATATTGACATTTCAAACAATCTTGTTGTCATAGGAGACCCAGGGCGTGTGCGGCAAATCATTACAAATCTCCTCACCAACAGCATCAAGTTTACAACACAAGGCTACGTCAGGTTCTCTGTGCGGAAGGAAAAGGAGACGTCGGATTCGATCGAAATTCGGTTCACGGTCGAAGATACGGGCATCGGTATTCAAGATGACGTCCGAAAGAAGTTGTTTCAGCCTTTCAGCCAGGGAGATGCCTCGACAGCACGACGGTTTGGTGGTACAGGCCTAGGCCTCACTATCTGCAAGAACCTGTTAGATTTGATGCATGGGCGCATCACCTTGGAATCGAGCAACGGCAGTGGAACTATTGCCACTTTCTGGATCCCCTTCAACAAACCAACCGGCCCCGCCAAAGCTTACCTGGCACAGGCAGGTGCCATACCTGATCGACTACAGTCTGAGCTTAGTATGTCATGTAACAGTTCAGAGTATGAGCAGCTTTCTGGTACGCCGCCAGTATCCGAAAGTGCGCCGGGTGGAACATCAACATTACCCCGTCGACCTCGAGCATCCTGGACGTCTTCTTCAAACTCTGATCAACAGGATATACCTGCATCAGAGCGTTCCAAGATTCGCGTCCTGGTAGTTGAGGATAAGTAAGTTTTGACGAGGCTCAGGCTTGATGTACCGTGCAGCTAACACGCCATAGCCCCATTAACCAGAAGATTGCGACAAAGACGATCGGACGACTTGGTTTCCAGGTGAATGCGGCATGGAATGGCAAAGAAGCCCTGGATTATCTCTTTGGCGCTACGAAGGGCATTAATCCAAAGCCGGATATTATCTTGATGGATGTTCAGATGCCCATCATTGACGGTTACAAATGCACCCATCTCCTACGGCACCACCTACCATACAAAACGTTGGTTCAAGACGTCCCAATTGTGGCAATGACGGCATCTGCAATTCAGGGTGACCGAGAGAAATGCACCAAAGCCGGCATGGATGACTATCTCCCCAAACCCGTTAGAGGCGTCATTTTGGAGAAGATGCTCATCAGATGGTGCAATTCACGACGTCGCGAGCCCACACCGCCAGATCCGATGGCATCCGACTGCTCGGAACTAAGCGAGCATTGTGATAATGCTGATATTCCACACGTCGGCATAGATGCAGCCGATATGCCTCCACTGGGACCTTCCATCGAGGACTTTAACAATAGCCCCATCACACCTCGGCCTCTAACGACTAACGGGCAACAGAAAGAACCATCTCCGTTCGACTCCCCAATACCTGATCTAGTGCCCCAGGTTAGGCGCCCTGACGGGGAGCAGGAGTGGTCAAACCATCTCCAAGAAACGAAGTTGTTTGACGCGGCTGGTGGTCCGGCCAGTTACAGAAGTAATTCATACCAAGAACGACAGGGTGGAGACTCGCTCACAGAGGAGAATGTCAACAAACTGAAGAGCGAAAACCAACCTCATCGGTAGTTGGTGATACCTTGGACAACATGTTACGAATACGATAGGTTTGGTTGTACATATTGTGGCCCATTTTAGCACCAAGACCGGCAACCGTTTCTCCCACACGGGTTATTATGATTACCAACCATGAAGGAGTCCATTTATTTTTCTTCTATTATTTTTATCGTTCTCCTTTTCATGCGGACAACAAGAGTAAAAGCAAAGCATTTGTCGATGGGGTTGGCGTTGCAGGGAATGCCACGGGCCTCTAGGTCAACTGTCGAGGAACCCGAACGTGGGAATAAGACAGTGCGATCAAGCTGGGAGGCGCATGTGGCATGGAGCCAAATCCCTCGTCCCCAATTTCCTCATTATTTTTCTTCTTCTTTTTTCACCACTCATTTTAGGAGTATTTTTATTTTGATGTCTTATGCATGGACAGGATGGGTTATCGGGTTACGACTTTACACGCGCAACGGGACTGGATGTGAATAGGGTTGCATGGGGCACGGATAATGACACGCGGTTGGCGTAAGCAATGAATGATACCTCTTTTTTTTTATGCCATCTCTTTTTTTCTTTCTTTCCTTTTTTCGGGGAAGGGAGGCGTCGAGGCCTTAGTGTGGCAGTCTGTTGCTCCGTAAATAGAACATAAAAGGTACCCGCGTACACATGCTATCAGCGTACACACCCCCTCTCTCCTCCTGGCCCAATCGACCACTCAGTATGACACCTAACGCCAACGCCATGGCTTGCGTCTAGACCTCGGTCTCGATCCCGGGTTGCTTTGAGGAGTGATCGAAGAAACCAGACACATTATTCCCAACGCGGTCAAACTTGTGCTTGATCCACCTGGCGGTGCGTGGAGCCTATGTCATCCGTCAGTCGACACTCCGCTTCCGCCACGTTCAGACGGCGAGAGTGGATTCGTTGAAGTGGGCGGCAACTCCCGATGGGCGTGCTGTCTCGAAGCGAGCCCCGATGAGGCGCTTCGAGACCCGTCCCGGGCTAGGGTCGGTAGTTGGGGGTGGTGACGGAATGGAAGGGAGCGGAGGGTCAGGCTTCGTAAAAAAAAAAGAAAGAAAAAAAGGGCGTTTTAGGCATGGGGACGAGAAAAGTGAGGCTATTCGTGTACAACGGTGGATGAACGGATGCTTCGGGACATGACTTTCTCCATTCAGACAAGACGCGGGATACGTACCTTCCACTGCATGAGGCCTCGATGCTGTCGATGTAGACGGCCGTCACGTCGCTTGTAATCACGGATTTGGTCGAGGGGGCCCTGCTTGTTTCCGGTGCTGCCATCGGGAATTTCGTGGTCGGAGTCGGATGAGGACGAGCTGGAGTCATCGAGAGTAGCAATAGAAATTGGCCGCTCGTGAGCTTCGGTGGTCCTGGCCGAGTCTGAATCACTGATAACGCCAGCAGCCTTCTGGGTATGAACAGACTCGAGATCGTCACGAGCCATCTCAATAACCTCGACAACGTCCCGAAGGTTTTGGTCGCGGCTGGCCCACCCGGCATGTGCACTACCCTGGGTCCTATGTGTAAGTCGACGCGGCCAACACAACCCTGTCCACTCTCAGGAGACAACTCACTAGGCCAGACCAAAAGGTCACCTTAAGCTTCAGCGTCCCTAGCTTCTGCCCACACTCCTCAAGGCAGCAGGCCGTTGCTCGGTGAAAATTGCCCTTCCATACAGGCAATTCCAATTCCGTTTCTTGTTCGTCGACTAGGTCCTTTAGCCACAGGACACTAAAAGCTGCGGTCCCATCGCTTTTCAAAGCGCGTCTGTCACGGAATGCAATAGACAGACATGTGCTGAAGCGGTTCTGCACTGCCAAGGCTAGGCTGCTGCCACGCTTGCTGCACCACGCCACCGCCCCGGGACCCTTTCTGTCCCCGACGTCGTCCGCGAGGTACATTTTACCGACACTGATACTCGTCCTCAGCTTGAGCTTCGAACAGTGAAGGTCTTTGGGGCAGTTATCCACAGTTACTATGGGTTGGACCTCGACGGTGCCATACTGCCACCCCAAGAGGTTACGGGGCGCTTGGAGTCCCACGCTCCTCCATACCATAGAAAGGCGGATTCGGCCTCGTCCAATGCCACCGCTGAGCGGGTAGAAGCCCATGACCTGAGACTGCCTCATCAAGACCTCGCCAAGTGGTAAATGAACAATTCCAAGTAGAGGATCGTCTTCATGCAACCTGGCATCTCTAACCGCAACAAATACCTCGCACTCCCTCCAGTCTCGTATAAAACGCTCGCATCCTGCATTAAAGAAGGGCTTAGCATTCTGTGGCTTGGTACGGGTTTTGAATGTCTTGCGATGATTGATGATGATTGTGCAGTATGCACTTGGTAGTCCCTCGCCGGTCTCCTCTTCATCGCTGGCAGTTTCATTCTCAACTTCTCGCTTGTTAAGTCTTTCCACCTCGAGGCTGGTAATGTTGTGGATCTGAATACTAAATATGCCACTCGGTTGTCCCTCGGGGGGCCGCGCGGTGATAATCATGGCATCTTGCTCCTCCTTGAGCATTTGGACCTTTTGCTTCTCGAGCTCTCTGAGGTCACATTCCTTTTTACCCTCTTTAAACATGGTCTCGCGCAGCTTTCGCTCGCATGTGATGTCAACCTTTTCTGTAAGCTGTTCTATGGAACGAATTTTAGCATCGTGAGTTTGCTGATCAAATTGACACTGCTGAATTTTCGACTTTGAGAAATGCCCAACGCTCCACTCCAGCTTTCCGGGCATATTATCACCAGATTTCAGAGCCCTGAACCCATCTGTGCGATCGGACATTTTGCCGTTTGATTCTTGATTCGTCATGAGACTCTTGAGGCTGACTTCGATGCGTCCAAGGTCGTCGTCAGCCGTAAGCCGGTCCGAGTCCCACAGTTGGATACGAAGCCGTTCTCCAATATTTACTTCCTGGGGTGTTACAAGTACAAAAAAAGTCTCGTCCCAATAAGGCTCCATCTCATTCTCAAGAACTCGCGTAGTCGCAAGTACCTTGCCAAACTTTGCCCAGCCAACAGAAACATAGGGATCCGAGCTTCCGTCTTTAATAATCGGAATGCCGCTGTCGCCTATCTTGAAGTCGTAGCCGCGTTTTATGCGAACCATGAGCACTCCAGTAGCCACAGTGTCCTTTTTGAAATCGTCGCCTGCGAGCATGTCCTTGAGGTCAAGTGTCAGGCTCTTTGGCGCCACATACTCAGCCATGGCGGCATCAATGGCAGACTGAACAAAGTTGCTGATGAAGGGCAGGTCCATGATGTTCAACGCATGCCGGCTTAGTGGGACACAACCCAGGTTCACCTTGGGCTGTCCAAGAAAAGTGAGTGTGCAGAGAGAAAAGAATGGGGGATCGGGTGTCAGTTGAAGACGCATGCGCATAGTTCCCACAATACCTTGAAGATCAACCCAAACTGGAACTTTGATATTTCCCGGCAGGTAGAAGGCGAGGTAGATGTGCATATTCTTGGTGCGTTCTTTGAGGGATTTGGATCTCGGTCGGGCTCGATACGCAAAGGCTATCTCAAGGTTGACAAAATCACCTTCCTCGGCCGCCATTCCACTCTGGGTGGATCGCACACTATCGTCATCGTTCTGTAGTTGGTTTTCGGCTTCTTTATCACTCTGTTCCCGGGATAGAAGCTTTCCATCTTCGCTAACAGCCCTTGCCGCGGCACCGGTTGGCAGCCATCGAATTCCAAGGATACGAAGGGGCTCGCTGCCTTGTCCAATATCTTCGACGCTGACCATTCGGATAAACGAGGGCAGAGATGCTTGCATGACATCTTCTAATGTGTCTGAAAGACTAGCAAAGAGATCGGGGTTGATAAGAGGCCAAACTGATCCGACCAGAGAGTTGAGCCAAACGGTTGTCTCAGCCTCGTGTTTGGAAGCGGCCTCCAGAGATTTCCGTCGGTGGGCATCCCACACTTCATCTTGAAAGGTGTTCTGGATCTTTTTGTCCATCCATTCCCTGACAGACGAGATGAGGAACCAGATTGCGCCACCGCTGGCCGTAAACAGCATTGTCCACCCCAGACCACCAATGAGGCTTGGTTGGTCCTTCAAAATGTTATTTCTAAGACGCAAAGAAACAGTAAAGGCACTCATGAGGACAAAGGCGACTCCAGCCAGTCCAAACGAAACACCTCGCTTGCTGATGTTTGTGAGCTCGTGGCGCAGTGCAGTAAACTCTGGCGGAGGAAACAAATCAGCCATGGCATTGTGGCTCTGTTGAAGGTCATGCCTCTCCTGGGAAAGTTCCTTGTTCGATTTATTCTTCCCGCTATATCCTGTGGAGGTACTCTTAGTTGACCCAAATGGGGGAGGATTCCATTCTACTTCATCCAATGCTTGGTCTGTGAAATCTTGAATTGTGATGGGAAGATGGGTGACAGGGTCGGTGACTTCCCGTTCGGCTCTCTCCTTGGCGCCCTTCTTTATCTCTTTCCTCCTCTTCTTTGGGTCTGCTGCGCCAGGATCTATTTGTGAAGTGTCCTGGAGCGGCTCATGTTCATCCACTGCCTCTTGGTGCTTGTCGGTATCCTCCTTGGGCGCCGTGACCGGCTGTGGCTCATGTGTTGCATTGTCTAGCCTCAATTCATCTGTCGTCTGATCCCCACATCCATCCTTATGCAATGCTTCTTCCTGTCTTGCTTCTCGCTCTTCCCGATACTTGGAAATGGTCGGAATAGGATGTCGTGCACTATACGGGGCGGTATATCGCCTGGCCTCTTCTGCGTCGTCTTGTCCATGCATTGTGGCTATCTGAGCAGCTCTTGGTAGAGACAGGACGCAAAAAGCATAAGTAAAATTGAGTGTCAAGACATAGGCCCGCAATACGCCGACAGGCAGATTTTTTTCTTGGGGGAATTTTATGACAAGAAAGCAGAACATCAGCTTCTTGCAGCTTCGCCAATTGTTGAATGTGCGATGAGGTGGCCGCCATGAGTTACGTCATCCACGGCACGTGCCGGACTTCCATCTTGGCAGCGTCATTGCTTATCCCAGAAACCAGCAACGAAGGGAAAATTTATGGAATTTGTTTGGATCGCTGGGGTTTCATCTGAATCATAGAAAACGGCGTGAAACTTGTCTCCAGGTTGTAGATGCTAGGAAAAGGCAGGGAATTATACGAAAAGTTGTGGGTGTTGAGAAACAAGTTAGCGTAGGGTATGGGGATGATAGGCGCTGCAACTAGAAGGAGGACGGGCTGCCGGTCTCATATCGCTTTTCGTGTGTGTGTTACAGCCCGTAATGACCATACAGAAGCCTCGGGCCGCATCCATTGAGGAAGGCATTGGTTAGTTACTACATGTAGATTCAGCAGTCATTCTTTCAGCGCATTGTCGAGTATGGGTGGCTCCAGCCATGTGGGGCACGACAGCGGGGGGAAGGGGGAGGGAAACATGGCGATCCAGGACACGCAGCCTTCTGGGTGGCAAGAAACACGTCGTCCATGTGTATCCATGAAGTAAGCCCAAAGGCGAATACTGTTCCGGGTCGTTGTATATTTTTGGCACTCCTCTGGTAGCTATTTCAAGTCTCTAACTAGGCAGGAGGGTTTGCCTTGCTTGTCCCTAGCCCAACGTCACATCACGATTGATCGACCAACACGGACCCAGCCAGCCAAGGGTATGGAGGCCAGTTACCATCATACTACGTAGGTACTAATAGTACATGGACAACTTCTCTGGTTCTTACTTATTTAGCATTGTCAGTATTTGAGAATTCTGCTTGTAATTTACATTGATTTATCTTTGCCCTTGACTTTTTGGGCATTTTGTCTCACTGTCTACTTCAGTCGCCAACCCTATTGAAATTCGCCCTCTAGCGGCATGGGTCCTAGGCTTTTGACTAGGTGGTTAGAGGATCGACCCAACATGCAGACCCAACATGTATCCACATGGCTAGACCAGTATGGCACTGTTGATCTTTTTCGGATAAATATCCTGGCATCTTCAGTCTTGCACGCGTGTAACATTTGCATCCTCACAGCTCGGGGGGCATCGCGCCAGACATTTACCCGGAATAGGGTCAAGTTTGATCGAGGGTATTACCTCGTAAACTCGACATTTCATATGTTCCCAGGTTTGTCTGTATATGCCTCCCGCGACCTTGTATCCTGGCGTCACATTGGTCCGTTTCTGGCCCCTTGTCTTACAGCCTCGAGTATCCTATTTTGACACTTTCAAATAGCCAACGCAATTAGCCGGCAAGATCAGCTGAGCCTCAGAAAGTCAAGTACCAAACTCAGCAAAGTGAATAATGGCACAGACGTGATGCTGGCTACCGGTGGTCTATATGCTCCCGCCCTGAGATACCGTGCTAAGACATTCTACATTGTTTGTACAAACATTATCCATGGGTAAAAGGACAATATCTGTGCCAATTTCATTGTGACTACTCACAATATTTGGGGAAATGAGTGGAGTGTCAGCTGCTCCAGGTCCCTGGACGAAAATTAAGCTCTTCGAAATTGATCTGCGGACAGGTAAGAAGCTTTCGGAAGAGAGAACCATATGGGAGGGGACAGGCAGAATCTACCCCGAAGGTCCGCATCTCTACAAGCTGGTACAATTTGATGATTGCTGAGGGTGGCGCCCACGAAGGACACATGGTTACCATGGCAAGATCTCGAGACATTTGGGGACCGTATGAACCTAAAGATCGAATACACCGAATCAGAGTACCGGCTGCTCTACAAGTCCGGACACCTTTCTAACCACGCTTGGGTATGCCTGGCAGCGACTGACACATTGAACATAACCGGCTCAGATTTTGTCGGGCCTGTTATTGGTATATTTGCGACAGCTCACTCTGGGAAAGTGGAAGTGGATTTCACGGACTTGCACATCGACTAAATATTTTGAGCTGATGAAATGCCTTGTATAAGCCTGTGTTGTAAACGGGGAAGTTGGTTCAGTGGGGATAGGCTCTACGCGTCCCTCGGCAGAATGGGGTTCGTCAGCCTGCCGAATAAGGGTGTATCTCAAGACCGATGTTGCATACGAATATCATGCTTTAGATCGTTTGAATCTAATGCTATTTTTCGGGACCATCACCCCTGTCTAGAGCAATTCCAGATTTTCCTCGGCAAAGGTGCGGGGATGTGTCTCCATCCTCCTCCACACGAGGGTATCATCACAGCGGACCCAGTCATGATATTACCCGGCGCCAAGTAGCAGTTGGCCCCAACGCAAGCAAATAGGAGTAGGATACGGATATTTGGAAGTCATTAGCCGAAACCCCGGTTGGTTGATAGATTGCGCATTAGCTAGGGTTAGGCCAGAAAAGCCGACAAAGGCAATGGCGCCCCGTGGGGAATTTGGAGTCCAGTGGGGAGTGCCAAGGATGCTGGTTGAGGACGCACTCAAGCTGGGCTGCATCCAGGAAACATATAATATGAACGAAAATGCCTGGCAAATACGAGCTTATGCTTGGCCCGTCCGCGAGTTGTTTTTGTAGAAAATCGAACGAAACAAGACCTATCACCCAATTGTTCTACAAGATGGGTTTCAGATTTAAACCTCCAAAGCGGACTCAGACGCTTGTCCCTGTGAAACCCAAAAAGGGACACTTCTACTTTGCTGGAAGAGAATTCCCTCGCGTTCCCTGGTGGCAAAGAAAGAACATTCTGACCCTGTACATGTATATTGCCATCCTGATCCTTACCAATACGGCCAACGGATGGGATGGCAGCATGGTCAATGGGCTCAACACTCTCTCTTATTGGCAAGATTGCTTTGAAAACCCCAGGGGTTCCATCCTTGGGCTCTTCAACGCCTCTATGAGCCTTGGTTCCGTCATTGGGCTGTTGGTTATCCCATACTTGATTGACGGGTTTGGTCGAAAGATGGGTTTGCTAGTTGGCTGCCTTTTAATTTTAATTGCAGTTGGTCTTCAAACTGGTGCGAGGAGCTTTGGGATGTTTGTCGCTGCCCGCATTATTCTATGAGCAGGGAATTCTATCGTGCTTGTATCTGCCCCGTTACTAATCGCAGAGGTTTCTCATTCCCAAGATCGAGCAATCTTGGTCACGCTGAGCAGTGCGTCCTACCACTCCGGGGCTTTCATCTCTAGCTGAGTCACATTTGGAACATCTAAAATCCAAGTAACTAGAACCATGAGGTAATTCTTTTTCCGGCATTGGGCTGATTTGGGGCAAAGAGTGACTGGTCTTGGAGACTTCCGAGTTTATTGCAGGCCATATGCACAATAATTATCATTTTTGGACTTCGATGGATCCCAGAAAGTCCTCTTTGGCTTATCAACAAGGACAAGCACGAAGAATCATTGCATATATTGGTTCACCACCATGCCGAGGGCGATGCAGACGATGAATTTGTGCAGATTGAATACACTGAAACCAATGCAGCCATCGCACCCGACAAGGAATCCGGGCAGACGAGATGGGTCGATTTCCTCAAAACCAGGGGAAATCGCCGACTAATTGGCCTCATCACTGCAATCGGTCTGTTCAGCCAATGGAGCGGCAAGGTATGACATCGCTCCCGCCAAAGGCCTAGGCTATGCCTTTGTTTTTCTGTGCTTTTTGTACAGCCTCTTTTACGATATCAAGTAAGGAATCCCAAAAATTTCTAGCGATTAATAGTATGCGGCAACGCTAACGAGAGGTGATTCTAAGGTCTGGCTTGATGACTAACTACACTACCGAGATCCTACCCTATGGTCTCAGAGCCAAGGGCTTCACATAGCTCAACTTTTGGGTCACGGCCGCATTATTCTTTAACCAATTCATAAATGGCACTGCTCTTGACGCCATTGGATGGAAGTATTATATTGCCTACTGCATCTTTCTCGGCGGCGAGGTTTTAATAATTTATTTCTTCATCATCGAGACTCGGTATACCCCAATGGAAGAGATTGCCAAATGTTTTGACGGTGACGAGGCTGTCGATCTGAGTGAAGTCGCCGCCGCAAACATGAAAGAAAGGGGGATGGATATGCCGGGCGACAAAGCTGCCGGCGTTCACGTGGAATCATTGAG
Organism: Calonectria henricotiae; assembly: GCA_020623695.1. Taxonomy (NCBI): domain Eukaryota; kingdom Fungi; phylum Ascomycota; class Sordariomycetes; order Hypocreales; family Nectriaceae; genus Calonectria; species Calonectria henricotiae. The sequence continues at coordinate 35,860 of JAHVYB010000168.1, forward strand.
TTGAGGAGACCAACAAGATGAGACACTGGGTCTCTCATTCCAAATTTAAATGGTCCTTGGGGTGTCTAGACAAACTGACACCTATGTTGTAAAGATAAATTGTCTAGGGTACCTTATTCCTTCCAGCGATTGTACCTATAGTAGTTTGAACTTTGAATCCGGTCGGACTCGTCGCAGCGTCCAATACAAGTTGCTGTTGCCATTCTTCATATTCATCGTGCTCGATCCTCACAAAGGGTGGCTTCGAGCAGAAGCCTTCAATACCAGACTATGGCCATGCGCCAATCACACCAAATTCTTTCCCCCAGCAAAGTGATTGTTTCTTCTTTCTTCTTTGTTACAAAGAAAAACATGTTTGATTTCAAAAATGCGCTCGCTAGACCGAGGATGATGTGTAAGTGGGAGAATATATGGCACACTAGAGATCGTATTAATTGAGAGCATTATCGATGGATGTATGAGCATCAAGCATCTAAATAAATTAAGTTTCAAAAATTACGACACAGAGCCCATATTTGGCAGATGTGTTTGTCCGATGGCTGTTGTTGAGGCGTCAGCGAAAGGTGCGGTATCATGCCTTTATTTGGCTAGTTCCAGCATCACGACCAAAGATCGATGAAATATGAGTTATTGTTTATCTAGCAAGAAGCGTGCAAAATGCAGGCGAGGAATCCTCGCGCTGATCCTCATTGTCATTAAAATTATGGTTGCTTAATAAAGCTTGTGGGAAAAGAAACGTAATACTGTGTTTGCGGTATGGCGGGGTGAGAATGCGCTTTTCATCCCTCGTTGTAAATAGTGAGGGAGATAAAGCCACGCTCCAACAAAGTGTGATGCCAAATTTTTTTTGGCCTGTATTTCCTTAAAATTATTTGCATCTCCGTATTCTTTGCTTCATATTAATATTCCTTTCTGTTGCATTCTTCCTGACTAGCCAAGCTTCCGGACTATTTAATACAGACCGATCATAACCTCTGTACCTAAAATGATCCTGGCGACTTATGACAGGAAACCAAAGGAAACGTCTGGCGTCAGAGCGATTGTGCTCTGTTATCACAAGCCAATGGGATCTGGTAGGGCAGAGGATGACGCCCGAGAGGCTGCATCATATGACCGTCATTCGATTCCAAGACCAATGCTACATTTATCGTTTTCCTCCACCAACATGTTTTTTTCTTCTTTTTCGGCGCCTGGAGTTGGGGGCCTTCACATTGGCTCCGTTTCTGGCCAACCAACAAAACAAGCGCGCGAACCCACGGCTCTGGGACTAGACTGGTAGGTAGGACAAGGTAGCACATCACAAAATGTCACACCGGAACTTCGGATCAATGACGGGACAGATTAAGCTCATGCCATTTTGGTGGGAGAGTCTCCCGATCAGAAGGGTCACTAGTCTCGAAAGAGTCGAACGAGGGGAGAGTGAGCTTGCTCGTGGTCATGCAACCACTAGCGCTGGGAGGAGGCGGCACAAACCTCACAGAACTTGACCCCGCTAGCGCTGTCACAGTGCATCCCCACCAAGCGCCCCACTACTCCCGCAGGTGGTTGGGCCCCCCCCAAGGACCCCGAGACCCCTGCGGAGTGCTGTCGTTGGTCGAGAGCAATCTCTAAGCGCCCAGGAGGAGCCTGCCTAGGCCACACCCAGGGGCCCCGACAAGTGCTAACGCAGTGCTAAGGTACTCCCGGGCTCTGTGACTGGCGACCCGCCGTGCGTTCCAAATATACTCGGCCAGTAACAAGCCGTAGATTGCCTCTCATAGGCGCCCGCGAAAGCATCCCATATGTCGCACTCATTCGTGCCATGGCCAGTTGCGACGGCATGATGCGGACTATCGGGCAGCCCCAGCAAGAAAAGACTGATCCCTAGCCTTTTTCTTGTTTCCAGATCCTCTTTTATCCTTTTCAGAATCTGTCTGTCCGTCATTCTCCTCTCTTCCTGACGATCGTGGCCTGCCTCCTGGTGTGGGTTATTGCTACCCCGCGAAACATCATTGTCACCGTCGCCGCAGCTATCTTTTTGCGAGCGCCTCGCACGCCAACCGTCTCAAAACACCACGCCCTGACACATCGAGTTGCCCACCTGCAACGTCTGATCGACACTCTCCCACCTTTGCAGTCGCCGGCCTGAGCTCTCCCCGTTGTCCCCCCAGCGCAAGAAAAAAAAAGCACACCAGATCAACATCCCCAATTGCTTGTTTTCCACGTTTCATGCGACATCCTCCGGCCAGAACCGAGCCCGTCGCCCAGTCTCGAGTATCACCACGGCCGCATATTGCCCCACTTCGACACACGCAGTTTCTGCGCCATCGCCAATCGCCATTAGCGAAAATTGAATTACCCAACCAACCCTCGGCCGATTCATCGTGGCCTAGTTTATGAACCAGGCCTTGTCCCGCTCATATACCTCAGCTCTCATCCACCCTGCTGCTGTCGCGACAAGTGTGAAAAGTCTCTCCCTCGGTTGATCGCTCGATCGTTCCCTTCGCTTCGATTTCCCCCGCCTGACTAGACTGCTCGTTCTTTATTCGATATATTTTCAGTGACGACTACTGCTGGTTGAGAAGTTAGGAAGTTGACGGTCGTGGATCGTCAACCCATCGAGTCTCACTCGTTGACGACGAGCCCAATCGACGACCCCCCGCCCATTTCTTCATTGTTGTCGCTGGCCGACACACTTTGAAATCCCATAAACCGCCACAATGGCTGCACAACTCGGTTATCTGGAGCTGCTAAAAAAGCAGTTCACCGTCCAAAAGCTCCTCTTCCATTTCTTGTTTTGGGGCATGCACTGGGGCATCTTTGCTTATGGCTGGTACGAGAAAGGCCCTATTCCCGACTCTCGTTGCACTGACTAACATCTTTATAGGTGGAAACAAGCTTACGATGAGCGACTTGCGGGCCTCAACACGCTCACCTTCTCCGTCTGGATCTCGAGAGGTGCCGGTCTGGTACTTAGTGTCGACTGTATGCTGATTCTCCTCCCCGTATGCCGAACCGTTATGCGATGGTTGCGCCCCAAGGTCCGCTTCGTGCCCCTTGATGAGAATCTTTGGCTACATCGCCAGCTTGCCTACGCTATCCTCTTGTTCACCATCATTCACACCGGCGGTCATTACGTCAACTTTTTCAACGTCGAAAAGACTCAGATTCGACCCGTCACCGCAGTTCAAATTCACTATGCCCAAGCTGGTGGCGTCACAGGCCACATCATGCTTCTCTGCATGTTGCTAATGTACACAACTGCTCACGCCCGCATCCGCCAACAGTCTTTTGAGACTTTTTGGTATACTCATCATCTCTTCATTCCTTTTTTCCTTGGTCTCTACACGCACACCGTTGGCTGCTTCGTCCGTGACACCGCCGAGGCCATCTCACCCTTTGCCGGCGAACAGTATTGGGAGCACTGTATTGGTTATCTTGGGTGGCGCTGGGAGCTATGGACTGGCGGTTTCTACCTGCTTGAGCGCTTATACCGTGAGGTCAAGGCCCGGCGCCATACCAAGATCACACGAGTTGTACGACACCCTTACGACGTGGTGGAGATTCAGTTCTACAAGCCCTCTTTCAAGTACAAGGCTGGGCAGTGGCTGTTCCTCCAAGTGCCCTCCATTTCCAAGTATCAGTGGCACCCCTTTACCATCACTTCTTGCCCCTTCGACCCCTACGTCTCGATCCACGTTCGTCAGGTCGGTGACTTTACTCGCGAGCTTGGTGATGCGCTTGGTGCCGGTGCGGCCCAGGCCAAGCTCTATGACGAGGTTGATCCCATGGGAATGTACGAAGTCGCTCTGCAGAATGGCGACGAGATGCCAGCTCTCCGTATCGATGGTCCCTATGGTGCCCCGGCCGAAGATGTTTTTGACAACGAAATTGCTGTCCTCATCGGCACTGGTATTGGTGTCACTCCCTGGGCATCCATTCTCAAGAACATCTGGCATCTCCGAAACTCACCCAACCCTCCCCGACGTCTGCGACGTGTCGAGTTTATCTGGGTGTGCAGAGATACTGGGTCTTTTGAGTGGTTCCAGACGCTTCTTGCCTCCCTCGAAGAGCAGTCGAATGAGGCGGCCCGTGTCCCCGGTAGCACTGGCGTTGAATTCCTCAAGATTCACACCTACCTAACCCAGAAGCTTGACATGGACACTACACAGAACATTGTCCTCAACAGTGTTGGTGCGGATCATGATCCTTTGACTGAGCTTCGATCACGAACCAACTTTGGTCGCCCGGATTTCCGCCGCTTGTTTGCCTCCATGCGCGATGGTATCCTCAACCGCACATACCTCAACGGCCTCGAAAGCAGCACGCGCACCACAGTCGGTGTGTACTTCTGCGGTCCTTCGGCAGCAGGTTTGTCTTCCTCCCTTACCCTTCCTGTTTTCGGATCCTCGATGCTAACACTACTCAAGCTCGTGATATCAAGTCCGCTTGCAAGTCTGCCAATGTCAGGGATGTAGAGTTCCGTTTCTGGAAGGAGCACTTCTGAGGTTTCCCATGTTTGTTTGTCTCTTTTTAAGATACCTGGCCCAGCGTTATTGAAAAGAATGTCCAGGGGGGTGGATAGGATATGCTCTCGCTCGGTGATTCTTTTGGCCTCACACGGCTTGGCGTAAATGGTCTTTATTTTGTCAACAGGGTCGTCCATGTAAATCTAGTTGGGGAATATTGCTTGGGTATGATACGGATGTAATACGTGGGGGTCGATGTGGATTAGCTTGTAACAGAGCATCTATGATGAACGAAATGATTAACATTGTTGCATTACTTATTCACTAAACGGCCTGCCCTGTAGATGCCATTGTAATTCATTCACAAGAGTGCACCGGGTATGACGAGTGAGAATCTGTACCGTCGTCTCACAGTTCCAATCTAGGGCTAGAGAGACGACAGCGTCTCGGCGAACCATTGGGTTCTACATCATGGTGCCAGTGTCTCCCAGGGTTAGGCGTGCGCCCTGAAACTGCAAGATTCGGCTGAGTGCTCAATTTGATAGAATCATGGTATATATACTCTCTCAAGTAGTTTGAGCGCTGAGCGCCTTCATTTCATTTGGATCAATTTGGACAAAGATATTGCTAAATACAGAATAACCAGCCAGCAAACCAAAAACAGAAATGGGTATAATGCACTTCTCAATGATAGTCGCAGAAAGAAAAAAACTCCCAATTGCCATGTCACATCACTGCGTATAGGCCAACACCAATGAACATCGCGCCCTCTGAGTGGCTTCCTAGTTGTTCTCCCCAAACTGTGCACCCCAAGGAGACGGCGAGTCCTCGGAAGGCGGTGTGTTCTTTCCCTTGCGGTCCTTCTTCTTCCTCACATCAACAGGCACGGGCTGCGGGCTCTCAAGCGGCTCTTCATGCTCAGGAGCATGCGTGGGGACATGAACAGGCGCCTCTCCCTCTCCCTCTTCCTCATCACGGTATCGGTGCTCGTCATCCACAAACAATGCGGTGTAGTCGTCGCGTCGGTTCCGAATGCGCTCCAGCCAAGGCAGCTCTGGAAATGGCGGACGGAGCCGATGGTTGCAGTTGGGGCAGTCCGGGGGAAGAGCGCGCCAGGCGAGCCACTGAACAAGGCTGTGAATAGCAAGTCCGGTGTAGAAGGCCTCTAGTGCAAGAAGGAAGTGGATGGAGCTATGCGGCAAGTTAGCGATTGGTGTAGGAAATGCGTGAGTCAGAATTGGACGTCGTACAAATTGACAAGCAGGGGGATCGTTGCATAGGCGGCCAGCATGCTTAGCGAGGGGTTTCCTCCTGGGGAAATCCACGTGAAAACCAAAACCACCATCAACGCTGCGGCGAGGATGACATCGCTGGCGAATACCAGTACGGGGTGCGACAGCTTGGTCGCGATGCCCGCCCCAGAGTCATCGTTGCTGGATGAGCGACGACTGAGCAGAAAAATAGCACCAGACGCCGAGAAGGCGAGGGGCACAAGTCCAACGGCGGGGACCGGGTGGTTTGAGAGAACACCATGCGTGATGCTGAGGGGAAATGCAGGGATAAAGGTCACGATGCTCAGGATGCGGAGCGAGGTTTGGGTGGACGAGAGCTTGGGAGGAGCGTACGAGTCCAGTGATGTCGTGTCGTCGGCCATGATGCTAAGCGGTCACTGAGGCAGAGACGAGGGCATTTCAAGGTTGATAAAAAGTAAAATAAAATAAAGATGACCGAAGACTTCTGAGGGGCTATAGGCTTTGGCTTTGACCTTGCGACCCTCCTAGAATGGGTACCTAAGGCGTGTCGTGGTCAACCCCCCTGTAAGGCAGGGCGGTTATCACAGGCAGCGTGTGTGCCCATTGGCAGCCAGCTCCTCGATAAAAATCAACGCTTATCTTCTTTGGCAAGACTAGTGAGTCGGTAGTTGGGTTTGAAGAGGATATTCTGGAGTACTTAGGCAGCTAGGCATATTCGTTCGTCAACGGCTACATATTGGCGTCTTGACAAAGAATAGGACGTCATCGGCGGGAATCATCATTCCACCCAACACTTCGGTGAAGACGGGGTGAAGCTTGGGCCGAGAGAGCCAGGACCACGTGGGGCTGAATATTAATTATCCTTGTTCGCGGGAGACGGGGAGGAAGCCCGTTCCAATTTTAATAGTCTTCCGACCACTTGGATTTGGGGTAATTTAGCGTCGTTTGATGGTGAGCTGGAGGAGACTCCGGAGTAAAGTTGGATGGGGGAGAAAGATATGCAAGGCATCGGCCATTTATTTAAGTTATCCGCATCGATTCCATCCCTAATTGTTATCATTTGCATTCCTAGCCGGAGCAAGATAGACCAACCCCACGTGGGAGAAACTACTACGATATTCAAGTCTCGAGATCCCCAAATGTTCTGGCGCTCAAGAGACGACGAGCTTTATTGGGCTTTTACCAATGGCCCTGCATCTCCTAGACCGCTGGGGATCTCCGACGTGGGGGAAGCGTATGATACGGGGACCGGGTATGCATGAGATAGCTGTGTGTGTACGTCTACGGAGCCGGAGCTGCAAGAGGACAGCCGGAAACTTGTCAGTATGGCTTGCCTCCCCCTCAACTCGCATCATTTTGCTCCACAGAGGTGACAGTGACATGTCCGGCACGGAAGGGGATGTGTTTAACCCTGCGGTTTCAGTCAGAGGTCCACAGTCAACTCGCAATCCGGCTGGCTCAGGCGTGTTCACGAGATCACGCCCAATTTTCTTTTTCTTTCCTTTTCCTTGATCAAACCATTACTCTGGGACAAATCCCGGTTGTCTAGGGTCAACCGGTAGCTCGTGGGGGGCCCGCTTGCTATCCTATGCTCATCCCATTGGCAAACATATGCATCAATGCCATATAGAAGCCTCGATAATCTCCGCAGGTCCCAGGCGGAATTGCAGGATTCAGACATCGGTGTGCACTAAAACAGCCCGCTCACCGTTAACGAAATATACCTTTCTGTAGAGGACTTCTCAAGCCATCAGATAGCACAAAAGGCCTGGAGCCCTTAGGGACTGCGATCGGCTCTTGTCTGGCACACCTTCGTTATATTTTCTTTCTCAGTGTCACATCGATATCTGAAGCCCGTTTCTCCCCAGTGAAACACCTGGCCCTATTGGTTGCTTTCAGCTGCTTTTAATTACCAGCATCGTCCTTTTTGCATTTGCGCCCCGCTGGCTCTCTCGCCTGGTAACGAATAGTCGCGTCCCCTTAGCCAACAAAAAAAAGGCTGAAACTGTGGCTTGAGGAACGCAACGAAATTTAGGTTGGGACTTTTGCAGAATCCAGGAACCAGAGTGAAATTTAATCTTTGGTCCAAACTCAAGATTTAAATCGGCATCAGTTAGCCAGCCAAAACCTATCACAATGGTTGTCTCGCTGCTTCGTTGGTACGCAAAGGTGGCCACTCTCAGATATTCCCAGGCGCTAACTCAAAACCAAGGTACAACGCCAAGCTTGCGGCTCGCCCTTTGCTAACCCAGAGTGTCACCACCGCCGTTCTGTTCGCTACTGGTGACATCACTGCCCAGCAACTTATTGAGAAGAGGGGTGTCAAAGGCCATGACTTGACCCGAACTGGCCGGATGGCTCTCTACGGTGGTTGTAAGTTTCCAGCAACGCACCTTTGACGCATTTCTGGCCATCATGAGCTGACAAATTCTAGTCGTCTTCGGACCTGCGGCAACGACTTGGTTTGGCTTCCTTTCTCGCAACGTCAATGTGAGGAACAAGCGGCTTGAAACAGTCGCTCGCGTAGCCTGTGACCAATTGGTTTTTGCTCCAGTCATGATTGGTGCCTTCCTCAGCAGCATGGCAACCATGGAAGGCGCCAGCGCCAAGGATCGCCTTAACAAAATGTGGTGGTCTACTCTCCAGACCAACTGGATGGTTTGGCCATTTGTCCAGATGGTGAACTTTACCTTTCTGCCCCTTCAGCATCGTGTGCTTTTTGCCAACGTCGTTTCTATCGGCTGGAACTCATACCTGAGCTACGTCAACAGCCAGTAATTTGGGGATTCGTTTTTCGTGTTGCATGTTTACAGCATTAGCATAGACACATATGCTTTTGGCACGCATCACACACGACATTGGGCATTTGGCATGGTTTTAGTTGGGTTTTAAAATATAAAAAAAGGATAGAGAATAGAGGATGGCAGGCTAGGGTTTTCGTGGGGGAAAAGAAGATAGAGTTGTCCCGTTGTACAATGACAAAGGCATTTGTTTTCACAACCTATTCCTCCCAAGTATCTCACTCAACAACAACCAGCCACCAAATCTCCACGCACCCTGTCTTTGGTAATTCCCGAACCACTGAAGCTGCGGCAGCCACCAGAAAGCCTCAAAGCGTAGAATGGCATGTTTTAGCTGATTATGACGATTCAGCGCAGGGATTCCACCTTTTTTGAGTCAGTTGATTTCCCCACGTCCAAGCCCCGTGACCAGCCCAGACTTTGGTGGTTGGTGGAATTCAGCGCATAAGCCAAGAGTACTGTTATCGCTGCCTTAGGCCACAAGTAGTTAGCGCCACCAGTGCAGAGCGCCGCAGCCTTTTACTGGGCACGGCCAAATCCGGGTTTGACGAGATGCAACCGACATCATCAGGATTCATCCTGACCCCCAAACTCCCCCTCACCTCCCTCTACAGACTCTGCGGACAGCCCGCACCCGGTAACAAAATGTTGCCCTCCTCGGTGCGGCGCGTTGTTTCCTCGGCCGCCTCCTCAGCTCCTCAGACAGGCGTCGTTTCTGCCTTCTCGGCTGCACCAAAGGCCGCCCCCATCCTCCTCCGAAACCACCAGCGACGATGGTCCTCCTCGAAACCCTCGCGATCCGACAATGGCTCCAACGAGATTTCTACCGGCCAGTCAGTGCCCACTTCTTCGGCCTCCTCCCGTAGTGACGGCAAAGCCAGTGGCGAGAAGAGAAAACGCAAGAACAAAGATGCCTCAGAGCGGGCGAGCGCTCTGAAGAACTTGCCCAGCGTTCCCAACACGCACCACATGTCGCAAGAAGGTATGTAGTTTTGGGTATAATCAGGGTGCCTAGGGGGGAGGAAACGGATCTAACAAGACGCAGCACTTGGTCTATCAAGTTTCTTCTCGCTACATCGGCCCATCTCCATTTCACAAACGATGCCTCGAACCGTGAGCGATGAGCACTTCGCTTCCATCTTTGCTCCTCGAACCAGGTCCAACAAGATGTCCGACACTATGAGCACCCTCTCGGACACCATCGATCAGCTTGAGGGTCCCATGGCGCAGATGACCATTGGCGGGCAGCAGGACCAGGCTGTGGGTGACAACATGCACAAGGTTGATATCAGAAACGCCGACGGCAGCGAATCAAGCATGTACCTCCAGATTGACACCATGTCTGGTGAATTCTTGCCGTTCCGCCCTCCGCCTCTACCTCAGCCCCAGGCCGCCGCCGAGGCGGATAGCGTCGTGGCTGAAACCGAGGCCGTTGAGGATGTTCCTCAGCACCGTGTCTACAAGGCTCTCTTCACTATTGAGGAGTCAACCGACCCCGATGGTCAGATCCGAATCATGGCCCACAGCCCCCGAGTTCTCCAGGACCCTCAGCCCCGGTCTTTTCTGGAGCGACTGGCCCTCCGCCAGCTGAAGTTTGACGAGGCCCAGGGCCGCCGCGATATGCACGCGATCAGCGTCAAGCGACAAAGAAAACTAAAGATGAAGAAGAAGAAGTACAAGAAGTTGATGAAGCGAACACGAAACCTCCGACGCAAGCTGGATAGAACTTAGAGCTCGTTTCCTCTGTACATATCTACGCCCTGTCCGACGTCCTGTTTCTCTGATTCACAGACATTTGAAGGGGGTTCATTTTTCACGGCGGTGTCTGGCATGACTGGTGATGATCTGACAATTTTGTTTTTGTGGCATCGCGCTTTGAGGCTTTCCTTTTCTATAGACTCGCGCAGGTACAATCATCAATGCAAACTGAGTTACTGACAGGTTTCCAACCGGTGTCCTCCGGTTCTCAGTAGCATGCACCTTGTATAACTAGAAACAATTCATTTCTTCCTCGGCTTCAAACGGGTAATCAGATTTTCCCCTGGTGTTGCAAGAAAAGTATCGGCATATGTAGTTGATTGTATTATTTACAACGATGAGATGAGTCATGAATAGAAACAGGACCCGAAAAACTAAAAAGACCAAAACTGCTTCCGGCCAGACCATGATACGCGATATCAATGCTATATAATTAACTGATCTAAGGCAACCCGTACTTGATACTTCAGACATTTTGGCTGTGCCATTTAGTTGAGCTGTTTCTTTAACTTGCTTTATTTAAAGGCATCATGCGACTTTGGAATGAATCGTCTCAATCTTACTCAAGCTATAAATATTATTAGATTTCCCTTTGCATCTGGATCAAGGCATTTCAGTCCCATAGGGAGAAAACTAATCATTTCAAAGATCGTATGATAAAAAACAATTTCTCTGCTCATTCATTGCAAGTCCTAGGTTGGCTTCGGTGTAATCCAGCTCAAACCCTCGGTGAAGACCCCACTTGAGCGTTACGGACGCCACACCGCCCGGCAGAAAAGCTCCGACCGCCAAAATTTTGGATTTCGACCTTGGTCCCGCCTCTCGAGTCGTCCATTATATGCGCCGTACATTCTCACAGCGATTGGCATTTAGAAAAACCTGCAAAAATGCCGCGCAAAGCTGTGTAAGTTTATATTCGCCCCCCTAAGACGTATCATGTATACTAACTGTCCCCTCCAGGGATTCGCGCATCCAAGCGCTCATTGACAATGGGCAGCAGGAGAAGAAGCGAAGCTTCTTCGTTGTTGTTGGCGACAAGCCCAAAGATGTCATTGTGAACCTGCACTTCATCATGAACCACCATAACTTAAGGCAGAACAAGTCTGTTCTCTGGGCATACAAGAACAAGCTTCTGGGCTTTACCAGGTAGGACGAACATGCGAGTGCGGCCTCGGATGCGACTTTGCTGATCGAAAGAATTCAGTCACCGAAAGAAGCGTGAGGAAAAAATCAAGAAGGAGATCAAACGAGGAATCCGAGAACCAAACTCCGAAGACCCTTTCGAGCTTTTCGTCGCGCTGCACAACATCCGATACACATACTATAAGGAAACAGACAAAATCCTAGGTCAAACCTTTGGCATGTGTATTCTGCAGGACTTTGAGGCTGTCACACCCAACATCCTTGCGCGAACGATCGAGACGGTCGAAGGTGGTGGCCTAGTGGTTCTCCTAGTCAAGGGAATGAACAGTCTTAAGCAGCTGTACACCATGTCCATGGATGTACACTCCAGGTACAGGACTGAGGCCCACGACGATGTGGTTGCGCGATTCAATGAGCGCTTCATCTTGTCCCTAGGTGGCTGCAACTCCTGTCTAGTCATCGATGATGAGATGAACGTGCTCCCCATCTCTGGTGGAAAAAACGTCAAGAAGTTGCCTCCACCAGGCCTGAATGAGGACAAGACCCCTGCGCAAATCGAGCTTGAGTCCATCAAGGAGGAGCACGAGGATCGACAGCCTGTGGGATCATTAATCTCTCTAGCCAAAACCGTGGACCAGGCCAAGGCTCTGCTCACCTTCACAGATGCAATCAGCGAAAAGACTCTGCGCAGCACCGTTGCGCTCACTGCCGGTAGGGGACGAGGAAAGTCTGCCGCCATGGGTGTTGCAGTCGCAGCTGCGGTCGCCCACGGATACAGCAACATCTTCATCACCTCCCCATCGCCTGAAAACTTGAAGACTCTTTTTGAGTTTATTTTCAAGGGTTTTGATTCTTTGGGATATGCCGACCACGCCGATTACTCCATCATCCAGAGTACCAATCCGGACTTTAACAAGGCCATTGTTCGTGTCAACATCCACCGACAGCACCGACAGACGATCCAGTACATCCGACCCCAGGATGCCCACGTATTGGGACAGGCTGAACTCCTGGTAATTGATGAGGCAGCTGCTATTCCCCTGCCGCTCGTGCGAAAGCTGATGGGGCCCTACTTGGTCTTCATGTCCTCTACCATCAACGGTTACGAGGGTACCGGCCGCTCTCTTTCTCTCAAGCTGATCAAGCAGCTTCGAGAGCAGTCTCGCTCTGCATCCTCTACTGGTGAGGGTACAGAGATTGCGGATAGGTCTACCGGAAAGGCCTCAAAGACGGAAGAGTTCCAGGCAGGTCGCAAGTTGCGCGAGATCACACTATCTGAGCCGATTCGATATGCTCAGGGAGATTCCGTCGAGAAATGGCTCAACACCTTGCTCTGCCTCGACGCTACACTACCAAAGTCAAAGTCGAGCATCAACGGATGCCCCGATCCCTCCCAGTGCCAGCTTCTCAGTGTTAACCGTGATACCCTCTTCTCCTTCCACCCAGTTTCCGAAAGGTTCCTGCAACAAATGGTTGCCCTCTATGTGGCCAGTCACTACAAGAACTCGCCAGACGATTTGCAGCTGATGAGCGATGCCCCAGCGCACGAGCTATTTGTTTTGGTTCCCCCCATAGCTGAGGAAAGCACCAAGCTGCCAGAGCCTCTTTGTGTCATCCAGGTGTCACTAGAAGGAAAGATTAGCCGACAGAGTGTGCTGAACAGCTTGAGCCGAGGACAGCGACCCAGCGGTGATTTGATTCCTTGGCTCGTGAGCCAGCAATTCCAGGACGAGGACTTTGCTTCTCTGTCCGGTGCTCGAGTTGTCCGAATCGCCACCAACCCTGAATACGTCTCAATGGGTTACGGTACCAAGGCACTAGAGCTCCTTGTTGACTACTACGAGGGCCGATTCGCCAGCCTGTCCGAAGATGAGGATCAGGTGATGGAGGAGACCATTACGCGAGTTACCGATGCCGAACTTGCCAATGCATCTCTCTTGAATGATGACATCAAGGTCCGTGATATCACCAAGATGCCTCCTCTATTCTCCAAGCTCTCGGAGAAGAAGCATGAGCGTCTCGATTACATTGGTGTGAGCTACGGCTTGACATCCCCTCTTCACAAGTTCTGGAAACGCGCCTCATTCTCTCCCGTCTACCTTCGTCAGACGGCCAATGATCTCACTGGTGAGCACACCTGCGTCATGCTGAGGCCACTCGAGAACAGCGATGACCGAAGCTGGCTTGGTGCGTTCTCCCGGGATTTCCACAAGCGATTCCTGTCGCTGCTTTCATACCAGTTCAGCACATTCCCTGCCATCAGCGCGCTCAGCATTGATGAATCGGCCAACGCGGGTGCTCAACTAGACTCGGTTGAAATCCAACCCCTAGCCAAGACGGAGCTCGATAGATTCATGTCCCCCTTTGACCTGAAGCGCCTCGAGTCGTACGCCAACAACATGCTGGACTACCACGTTGTTCTGGACCTGATCCCGGTCATCGCCAACCTCTACTTCACCGGCCGCCTGAAAGGTGTCATCAGGTTGACCGGTGTTCAGCAATGCATCCTCCTTGCTATTGGCCTGCAGCACAAGGACGTCGAGGCAGTTTCTCAGGAGCTCTCTCTGCCTTCGTCTCAACTTCTTGCCATGTTTATCAAGATCCTTCGCAAGGTGACGTCGCACTTCGCCACGCTCGTGTCTGCTGCCGTAGATGCGGAGCTGCCCAAGCCTGAGAGGCTCGGTGTTACCCGTGCCGACGCCAGCGGTGCCCATGACGACGAGGTTATTGACGAGCGATTCGTTCCTCTCGCTGCCACACTCGAGGATGAGCTCGAGGAAGGCGGTGATGAGGCCCTGCGGGAGCTCAAGAAAAAGCAAAAGGAGCTAATTGATTCTTTACCCCTTGACCAGTAAGTATTATCTCATGCATTCATCCCGTGAATGAATCCAGCTAACAACTGCGCCAGATATGAGATTGAGGGAGATGGCCCAGCGTGGGAGGAGGCTGAGAAGCATGTGAAGCAGGGCAAGTCGAGTTCCATGATCAGCGTCAAGTCCAGCAAGGCCAAGAGAAAGGTCGGCCAGACGGCAAATGAAGTGTATGAGGAGGCATTCGGTGACAAGCGTAAAAAGCCGAAGAAGGCAAAGAACTCTGCATAAGGTGTAGAATATCCTAGGTCCGGTCCATGGCACGGCGTTTTAATTAGATGCTATCAGGGTTTGAAATTCTATTTTGAAAAAAAAAAAAAAGTTAGTGTCAAGTGTCTATAATTAGTCGCCTCATCTAAGTTTAGAATGCCGTAAAATCAAATGTGTTCACCATCATTCAACATCGTTTCGGGATGTGTTCTATTGTTTTCCTGTGAACAGACACAACCAGTGGGGAGGTCTGACTATGCAACGCATTTTTATCCCAAGACGTCTGTCCCGGGAGCACATCTATTTCCTTCCAAATAACGCGGATTCCGAGTCATGGATGAATGATCCCGCACACGTCAACGACAAACATGCCCTGTGGATTAAAACTCAGGCCAATGATGTTGCTATAGCGGTTGGCTAGTGGTCGGCAGCAACTGGCAACGCCATCTCTCTTGCCATGAACTCACTTTTGAACAGTGAATCATGGTATTTGGTCCCATTAGCCAAGCAAACAACGCGTTTTTAGGTATGAATCTTGGTCTTCATGTATACTGTATTTCCTTTACCCTTCATTCTCTACAATTCGCCCGCTTTCTCTGACAGCCAAGGGGTTTTCTCCTGTTTAGCTATTTGCGTCCCTTTTTATATAACCTCGCCTTCGGAATCTTTCGGTCATTTTCCAGAATGTGCGAGAAGATCCAGGAGCGGTGTTCTCACTGCGCCATGCCGCAAAAGCAGTTTTGGAACTTTTGTGGCTTTTACGAACTCCAGCTCCGTTATGCCAGAAACACCCGCTCTCGCTTCTTGCCCAACCCCGAGGAGTGTCAGTATCTGTCCAGAAGGGAATCCTTGATCCTGTTTGGCTGCGAAGAATTTGAGTGTCCCTCGTGGACTTTTACGGGCGATTTGGGGGATGTTGATAACGCCCAAGCCGAGCATCTGCAAGAAGCCGCAGCCCAAGAGCTGTTTGACAAGAATAAGAAAAGGTTTGCAGAGGACAATTTTGCTCGACAGCCGGTCCGTCCTCGAAAGGAGCCCGTGTCCTTCATGGAGCTCGCCAAGAAAGCAGCCGAGCCAGCATTCGAAACCGACTCGGCAGACGATGAAGACACCCCAGGAACATTTCTTATAGCCAAACAAGAGAAGCCGCCACGACGGCCCTCATCCCGCAGCAACTGGCCCGCAGCGTCGGAAAATATGCCCGGGGATAAGAAACAAACCACTGTTAACATCAAAGAACCCGAACATGGCAAAGCGCCGGCTTCAGACGTCAATGTCTCTGACGCCCCCGCTTCAGCTGTCACCCCCACGACGATTGCAGTTGCAAGCAGTTCCACAGATGACAAGGGAAAAGATCAAGATTCCAAGGTGCGTCTGTGGATGAAAGGGTTCTGCTGCTTCCTTCTGGTCCTGGCTAACTCATCCTCTCCTTTTCCCCTCTTAGGACAGCCGCCCTACGCGCATGGTAAATTTCCAACCTACTACGACGACTCCCGCCCTCACAAGGGGAAATCCGCTGCTGGCTCAGCACCCGCATAGGAACCCCCTCGTTCGCGATTGGGTCCCCAGCGTGGAGAATTGCGACGAACCGAGGCCCAGGGCCACGGAGCTCCTGGAGGCCGCTTCCAGAAAACACGCCACCGCCATCACCGCCAAGAGGTGTTTTCCAGTCTCATGGGCGCTCAGAGCGGTCCGAAACGTGCTTTCTAGCGTGTTTTAAGCACTATGTAATAATGATTTATGATTGTTGGCGTTGGAGAGGGTCGCCCAGGTGTGAGCTGGTAGGGCCCTGGAAAGGCACGGTTATGATTTTTGAATGTGGCCCACCGTCGATACCCCGTCGTCGAAATGGCGACACCATTGGGCGTTTGATTTTGTATTAGTGAGGGTGGTTTTTTTTTTTTTTTGGCTCTTTGGCGTCAGGTTTAGGTATGCGGTATATTTGTTTTTCTCTTCTTTTTTTGCTTCTGTCCTTTGGCACTCTCTCAGGTAATGTCTACAACCCAGTTTTCGAGGCGCATTTACATAGTCCTCAATGTGCTTGTTGGGATTCCTATTCTGTTGTTGTTGTTTGTTTGTTTTTTTCTTTCCATACACCTCGCTTATCCGTCTGGATTTGTATAAAGGGCTGTGCAAAATCTTTTTTGACATTGCCACCAGGCGACCCGTCTCGGGGACACTCACACTCCAACTAATGTATTGGCCCTCTCGGGGACAATTCAAGGCATGTCACGCACGGATCTTCAGGATCTTCAGTTGCAAATTCCGCTTTCAGGCTTGGCATAGTGTTTCTTCCCCCAGCCTCGAACTGCCGGGTCTGGGGTTCCCGTGCGTGGGGGTCACAACAACAAGCCTCTCTCGATTGACACCCAATTGCCTCAAAGGCATTACATACCGCATAGGGCGCAACTCCACTCCCTTTTCTTGGTCCCAGGTCTCCGGGTTCCGAACGGCACAGCCACTCAAGGACGGACCCAATGACCGGCCCCCTTCCCTTTCTTGATGGTCTTTAGCCCGTGCAAACACGCCCCACCTCTCAATATCGTTGTAGTTTGGGGGAGGAGAGAGAACATTTGGGGGTGGCCCATTATACGCACCACCGTGGGGTGGGTGTAAGTGGGACTTATGGGGTAGAGGGCAACATTGGCCACTCCTTTTGCTTTCATCCTTCTCTCGTTTGGGCAGCTGGCGTTGAGAGGGGCTATACGGCGTGGTCCAGGGGACTTCCAAACCTATCTTTCGAAGCCAAAGAAACCGCTCAACCCACCTAGCCTCCAGCCTATACACGGACCAACAACCGCTTTCCATTGGCCGCGACTCGGCATGTTCTCCGGCAATTCCCACGACCTCAGCGAGTTTCAAGAGACACGGCAGCGTCCTCTGGTCGTCCTCTGGTCGTCCCTGGGGCTCTCTTCCCGATTCTACGGGGTTGTGTCCCAGCCAAACTGAGGACGCACAGGTGTGGCAAAGCATACGACGTAGCATCAGGCGTAAGATCCGAGTCATCAGACAGCAATATTCTTGATTCATTATTCGTGCCTACGCAACATGCGGCTGCTCCCAGGTCAGACTTGGTAATCAAACAACACAACCCAACGCCATGCATTTTTTCCCCCTTCCACTCCTGCAAAACTGCACACACACCCTCCTCCACCTCCTCCACCTCCTCCACCTCCTCCACCCCTCCTCATCTCCCCTCACTCTCTCACGTGCGTCATGTAGGGAGCAATACTGCCTATTCAGACGCCGCCAACTTCTTCTCCACAGCCACCAGCTCCGAAAACTCGGCCATCTGCGATTCGAGAGCTTTGCCCTCGAGCAGCGCGCATGGCTTCCGGGGCTGGCCGCCATAGCCGTAATAACGCTGCAGCGCCGCCTTGACTGCCACGAAGCCGCCCTTGATAGCTGCCCAGTCTCCGCCGGCCACAATTTCCTGCAGCCCGCGAGCCTGCTCTTGTTTGCCGTCCTTCCACAGTTGTATGAGCCTAGTACATGCCCTCGGAGCAATGTTCGCCGTGCCACCAATAATGCCGTGCCCGCCAACGGCGAGTGTCTGGATGGTAAAGTCGACGCTTCCGCCAAACGTCCGGAACTGAGTGCCCTTTGTGCCCGCCACCACTCTGGCCAGCTTGCCCGTGTTGCCGCACGTCAGCTTGACACCCACAATGTTTGAGTGCTGTGACAGCACGAGGATGCTGTCTGAGCTGACGTCGAGCCCTCCGCAGGCGGCCGGAAAGTTGTAGATCAGAATGGGGATCGGGCTCGCATCAGCAACCGCACCAAAGTGCTCCAGAATCATGTCCGTCGTGAGCAGACTGCCGTAGTACGCCGGCGGCAGGACCAGCGCGTAGTTAGCTCCCGAGCTGGCCGCCTCTTTGCACAGCAGGATGGTCTCTCGGGTAGATTGCGCTCCGCATCCTGCAATAACGGGGAGGTGAGGCTTTCCAGCGGCGTCCAGAACAGACCTGGTGACTTTTGTAATCTCCTGACGCTCCTCGCGGTCGAGGTGGACAGCTTCTCCATTGGATCCATGCGTCACCAAACCAGCAATGTCAGTCTGTGCTAACCTAGCTACATGAGTTCGTGTAGCATCAAGATCCACTGTGTCTTCGGGTGTGAAGAAGGCGACTGTTGGGACGTAGATTCCATCACCCAGAATAGATGATGATGGAGAGCGAGAGTGGAGAGTGCTCCCATTCACTTTTGAATCTCCTGAGACTGTCATGGCGAGCTCAAGGTTAACGGATTCAGTGCGTTTTTGGAGTTGATGATATGAAAGGCAGCGGTAATGGAATGAATGAGAATCACAAAGTATTGTTTTGTTTTTCAAAAGGCCTTCCAGACATGAGGCAACCTTTCAAGACTTTATATCTATTCCGCTTCAGCCTCCCCTTTTCCTCCCGGAGCAAGGCTCCCTGCTGGAAAACGACGACCGACGATAAGCCATCGAATGAACAATCTGGCAATCATTCCCAGCCGAGCACTTCCGGGACGACTAGCCGAACTATCGAATCGAGGTCCAACATCATGCCTTGATTCTCAATGACCCCCACGACTTTGTACCACCATGTTCGGATTTCCCCCCACGTTCTAGCTGTCCGGGCTTGAGGCGAGTCATGCCATGGGTCTCCACACCTCCGCCTCTGCTTGGTTGCAGCCGATCCACACAACCGCATCGAGCAGTGATCAAGCTGGGGTCGGCAGAGGAGCCAAGGTTACCTTGTGAATGCGCGAGCCAACATGACGGTTACACACCAACGGCTTGGCCACTCTAGTTCTGGGGCCCGAGACTGTCCAGTTCAACCCCCCTGATCCCACCATTGGTCACTCCTCGCCTGGCGAGGCCGAGAACGCGGCCGAGTGCTATACCCAGTCAGACTAGGACCGGGACCAAATCCAGTACCACAACCGAGATTTGAAGGGCGAGAGCCAACAAGAGACGCTCTGTTTTTGTTACCTAACTGCACTGTCAGCGTGGCGATGCTTCCATTGGCACCCTGCATGCCGTCGTCGTTCAGGACGAGTACGTGGCCTATCCCCTAACACGCGCACAGCAATTCCACAGCCTGAGTGTTCGTGGCCGGCTGTGTCGACTACCGAGCTTGCTAATTCCAATCAGAGGGCTCCATGTAGTCGCTCCCCCTCGTCGAGTTCCACTCTCAGTCCGCACCCCTCCCCCTTCAACGGACGGATGCATTCAGGGACAGCGCAAATTGCGGGGGAATGCCACAAATCCCCAACGGGTTTGTTCCCGGGGTTGCATCGTTGCTCGTAGCTTCTCCATAGTTGCTCCCCCTTTGTTCCCTCGATATGTACATGCCAAACACAGGGAAGTAAGTTGCAACCTCCAACCCCGCGATCTGCACCCGAATCCGTAGGCCGGCCCGATGGCCCCGCTCTTCCCCGCCCGGGCTCCGTCTCCGACTTGGCCGGAGGGGTAAATCAGGACTAAATACTTGCTGTCTATTATGTAAGCAGACTAAATCTACATCATGAAGAGTGAAAAAGAAAGGAAATTTGTGGAACGCAGGATAGATACCCCGCTCATATACAACCAGACTAGATTTTTTGGCGTCGCGTGCGCGTCCACCATCACGACAAGCTCGATATACGTAGCCCAATGAAGTCATATTGGGCAAATCATCTTCCTGCACAACGTCATTTGAAAAAGGCCCTATCTAATGATCCCATATAACCTCCACCTTAACTAAAGGCAAAATATCAAAACCAATATCAACGCCAACTTTTCAATATAGTAACAATGACAAACTCGGGCTGGTCATGGTCGCCAGAACACGCATTAGCGACGTTTAACTCAGGCCTTGATCCTCTCCAGCCTTACCCAGCCGCGACAACGACGTTGAACCGTCTCCCCGGAATTTCAAATCTCAATCTCACAAACCCCATCGGGCATGGGGGCAATCCGGTGCTCCCACCCCAAGGGTCCAACAAGGAGAACATGACGCCGTCGGCTGCCGCTTCCAGCCCCGCGGGCAATGCGGCAACGCCCAGACCCAAGGCCACCCCGCCAAAGAGGGCTTCCGCGGCCAGGAAGCGCAAGTCGGACGTCGTAGGCACAGACGAGAACCTATTCCCAGATGATGCCCCAGAGATATCCGACGACGACCCTCGCCTCATGCCCACCAGGGCCGACACGTGCAATCAGGTCCGCCGCAAGATCAGGGCCTGGACCGAGTCCGGGGCCATGAAGGTGGGCGAGTTCCAGGGCGCCATCAACGTCAGCTCCCCGGGCTACTCGTCCTTCATGAACCGAACCGGCACGTGGGACGGCGAGGGCTGCGACACGTACATTGCCGCCCACATCTTCTTCAAGAAGCGGGAGCTCCAGGGCCTCCCGCTCAAGGCCAGCAACGCCAAGAAGCCCAAGAAGGCGGGCAGCGCCCAGAAACCCGAGGAGCTGTTGGACGTCGGCGGGGTGGAGCTCCCCGGGGAAGACGCCGGCCGGGTGCCCATCTACGACACGTGCGACGAGGTGCGCAAGAAGGCGCGGGCGTTCCTGGCCAAGGACGGCATCACGCAGGCCGCCTTTGTGCGCGAGATATCAAAGACGTTCAAGGACGACCGCAGCGTCTCGCCGGCCAACCTGCGCTACTTTATGGGCCGGAAGGGCATCCTCGACGGGAACACCAACGTGACGTACTACGCGGCCTATGTGTTTTTCGAGAAGCAGCGCATCAAGGCCGGCAAGCCCAAGACCAAGTACCGCGAGGGCATGGAGAAGGCCCACGGCGCCAGGGGAGTTGACACGACGTACAGCTCAAATGGGTACATTACCCTGCGCCATAATGAAAGAGCACACATGGACAAGTATGGCAAGACGCAGATTGTGACGATACGATGAATGAGTTGTGGTACTTGTTTTCTTGTGGGAGGCTTTATTGTGAAGGCAAGCGAAATCGTGTGTATGTGTGTGTGTGTGTGTGTGTCTGTCTGTCTGTCTGTCTGTCTGTCTGTCTGTCTGTCTGTCTGTCTGTCAATCTTTTCTCTCTCTCTCTCTCTCTCTCTCTCTCCTCTCTAGTGTGTGCGTTCATGTATACATACCATCACTTCTATACTGCCAAAACGGGCAGATTATAGAGGCCAGTCATCAGCTCTGGAAGCCTTCATCGAGTTGTTAGATCGATGAATGAATGCCCAGTCCAAGTGACATGCGTCTCAGTTACATCACTTGTATGTATACTCTTCCGGCAATACATGTCTGAATGTCGTCTCAGACGAGGTATATTCCATTTGGTGGCAATTTCCGAGTGGCTCCGTTCATCAATTTGTGTTCAACAAACATCTCTCTTTGGTGTGTGCTTGCTTACTAGTGTAGGTGGGATTTGATGAGTAAAGGCAGGGAATGTCGCGGCGCATCTTGGTCATGTAATGTAGTCTACAGAGGTTGGCGCTTAAAGCGTTGTTAGCTCAACCCACGCTAGCAGGAGGGTTTTAAGCCAGTCACGGCCGATGAGTTTCAGTGTATCCAGAGATGATGTTTATTTGCATGGTATTCTTTCTTTCTTTGTTGTTTATTTTTTGTGAAAAGAGGCAATAAATAAATAATACCATCTTTATTTACTACTTTACTTATAAAGCGTTTGGTATATATTTATTTATCTTTTTATGTCAGCCAACATCAATTTCAGGGAATATGGCGAGTTCCAATACTGTATGTACAACTTTGTTGCACTTGCAAAGTTCGTTTGGATATCCTTCTATATATATCCATTGGATTGATTCAACGACCAAACAAATACTGGTTGATATTTGGTTTGGCGCCATCAGGTTGGCGGCCCACAGTAAAAACTCTTCATCTCACTCACACTCGGTGAGTGTTTGTAATCAATCACTAATAAAAATTAATAAAAAATAAATAAAAAGATTAGGACGGACGAGTGTGTCACACACAACCACAGACACAAGACAACAAACAACAACAAACAACAGAACAAACACATCCACGAAATCGACAAAAAGAAGACATGATGAGACTGGGACTCGAACCCAGGAGGATTGCTCCATCAGGAATCTTAGGTTGTTAAGGTGACCTTAACCTGACGCCATAACCAACTCGGCCATCTCACCGGAGAAGTCTTTAGGGGATGACCCGCTTTTATACCTTGACGTGGAGCTCAAGCGGCCCATAAGCCTCGGGCGTGAGACATTTTTTGCAATTCGCATGTCACTTGCAGCCGAAGATCTGGTGTGTCATTATTAGCCTTTTTTTCTTTTTTTCTTCTTTTTTTTTCTTTTTTCTTCTTCTTTTTTTTCTCTTTTTTTTGGGGGGGCGGCTGTCTGCTTGCCTTGTATTTTCGCCAGTGGTGCATGGGTGCCAGGATTGATTGAGTTTAATACGCACTGTTGATCACCAGTTGTCAGCCGGCTCCTCTGTTACTTGGCTGACAAGGGTGCTGGCTACAAGCGTGGTGCCTCTCTCTCCCTCCAAGCCTGGGAGGTAACAGAATGCTTGTCTGTCTGTTTGGGTTTCCCGCCAAGTACCAGGACTTGGTCTAGATGCACCAGCCCTTTAAAGTTCATACAACCGGCGGAGCATCAAATCTCACGGGGTGATGTGCCTCGTTGTGTAGGGTAGTAGGTATGTGACCATGGCGAGCGCAGACAGCTGCACGGGATCCCACTCTAGTTAGTAAATTGCCTCTTTATGCGCCATTGGCTTATGGCTGGTCATAACAAACAAACAACAACAATAACAACAACAACAACAAAAAAAAAAACCAAAAAAAAAACCCCCACAGACTTTCTGAAACGGATCAATTGTTCAGTCTTGTACTCGCGCCTTCACATGCAAAGAGTTGGCTCGCTGAAAACAAACCAAAAAGGTCTCATCCTTGTCTCATCCTCCATCCCAAACAGTCGCGGATACACAGCTGTCTCTTCTGCTTGTTCCTCAATAAGCGAAGTGAGCCATCATCAGCAATGACATCAAGCTCGGCATGGTCGGCAGACGATAGCGGGCCCTCCGTGCCTACAGTAGCGTCGGCGTTGTGAACCTCCCCCCATCCCCATCCCCATCCCCATCCCCATCCCCATCGAAGGCTTCTGGCGGCTCCGAGACCCACTCAGCGCCCTCTCTTGTAGTGGACGGGGAGCACGCTGCACCCTCGCTCAACGGTTACCCCCTGTCAGACGTCCGCCCACCCCTGCCTGCACGGTTCTAGCGGCGCCCCTGAATACCTCCCCTGGTTAGGCCCGTGGCAATCCCATTCAGCGCTGCAGAACACTGCAAGTGGCTGCCCTGTCCGCCAACCATGACGCCCCTTCACTGGGGGAAGGAAAAAAAAAGCCTCGCCTTGGTTGGTTGCTGGTACACGAAGTCGGTCCGTCCTCCAATTCCACCCGAGCGCTCTTCTGTCCTCCACAACCTCATCTCCATTCCCGACTCTTCCGTCTTCTTCTTCCTTTTTCACACCTCTCTCGCCCTCTTCTCAACTCTTCCGCTCTTGTCCATCTGTCTGGGTCGCTACCATCTGCCCAGCTGGTCGGTCAATTGGCGTCTCGAAGTAAACAAACAATTAAACAAGGCAATCGAAGCTAGTAAAAACGCGTCCAGCAGTCAATCGCTTCATCATGCGCGCATCCGCCCTTATCGTGGCTCTGTCCACTGCGGCTTCGGTCTCGGCCAGCAACCTTCGCTACCGCGCTGCTGCCGAGCGCCCTGCGGCCGTCATTGAGAAGAGGGCAGAGGTGACGGACGCCTGGGTCACCGTCGACGACGAGGCCCAGCCCGAAACCACCTACACGCCCTTCTTCACCGTCGTCGACGGCACCACCTCGGTCAAGAATGGTGCTCCTCACGACCTCACGGCCACCGTCTACACCACGACCCAGTACGGCAAGATCAGGACCAGCACCGGCGAGCCTCCCAACCCGACGGCCACGAAATCGAGCGGCGAGGGTGCTTTCCCCCGATGCCACAACCTGGATGGCGAGCACGCTCCCTTCTGCTACCCTCTCTCCAACAGCACCCTGTTAGTTGATGAGACCTACTATGGTGAGTAACCCCCCCCCCCCCCCCCCCCCCCCACCCCCCCCCCACCCCCCCGCCCCACCCCCCCCCCCCCCCACATCATCTTTTCCAATCGTGTGCTACCTCTCTCCTATTCTTTCATTTATTTGTCTTCTTGTTCCTTCCTCTACCCTACCACCCCACCCCGCCCCCACCCCCCCACCCCCAACCACCTACCCCCCCCCCGCACCGCCCACCCCCCCCTCCCCCCCCACCACCACCACCCCGCCCCCCTACGCCACCACC
>JAHVYB010000168.1:60628-110154 GCA_020623695.1 Calonectria henricotiae
GCAGGAGAGCTGTGCACCGACGCATCGCGCGCTCCCTCGATACACGGCCCCCACACTGGAAGTAGCTAGGCTGGGCCACCCTGCGCCGCCTCCCCAGCGGCAACTCACGGTGTGAGGGAGGACTGTTATCCCTCGACACCACCAGAGTGTGGGTTGGTACCACCTGTGAGCAACCAGCCTCCCAAGTAAACGTCGGTGGAATTGAGATGTCCTATTTCCCTCTCACCCCCCCACCCCCCCCCCAAAAAAAAAAAGAAAGAGTGTGCCTGATGATTGGGTCGCTTTTTCTTGTTTTTAAACGTGCAGTATCTAACCTTGCATTTGTTATCTAGTCACCTGGGACCCCGACTACTTCAACACCACCAGCAAGAGCAACGTCTCCAGCTACGACGTCTCGGTCCGCGTTGACTACTTCAACGAGACAAGCCGGTCTCTCATCAAGGAGGCGCACCTGGAGAAGACAAACGCCAGCTGGGGCTTCTTCCCGCTCAAGATCGAGAGCAAATACCTCCACGGTTACGGCAGCCACAACTTCACCATCTCCCTGTACAAGAGCCCCAAGGAAAGCACCCACAAGGAGAATGTCACTTCCATTTGGGTCCAGATGTCCAAGAAGAAGTTCCCCAAGAACGAGGGCACCACCGTCCCCCAGGGCAACACCCTGGTCATTGCTCTGCCCGTCGTCTTCGGCAGCATCGTCCTCCTCCTCATTGGTGGATGCCTCTGGAACCGCAAGACGCGCACCATCTCCCTCGGCAACATCATGAGCCGCAGCCGCCACGGCTACACTGGCCGCAAGACACGCCGCTTCTTTAGCCGCAAGGACAATGGCATCCAGCTCGACTCCAACGTTGCTCCTAGCGAGGAATACCACGACATCCCCAGGGACGTCCGCCGTGAGAGCACCGGTCCCCAGGACCCGACCTTTTACCTTCAGAACACCAGTGGCTTTAAGACCAGCGGTCCCAACCTGTTCCGAGACGAGGTTGCCCGACAGGAGCAAGAGCGCAGGTAAATTTCTAGATCAAGAGGTGGATGAGAAGAAAAACACCCTCTTGAGCGCTGGAGGACTGCTAGTTGGATATCATCTCTGCAAGGTTTGCTGATTTGATAATGGAGGGGGGCAAGTAGTATTCGGCACGGCACGGCACGTTGGAGTAATGATTGACATGACGCGCAACGAAAATCATAATACGAATGTCAAGTATTTTCACGTATTGATTATGTTATGAAGTGAACTTGTGTGTGTGTGTGTGTGTGTGTGAATGAAGTGATGATGTCCCAAGATGATGAGCGAGCCGCAGGTTCTTTCAGAGCCCAAATGCCCTAGAGTTCTCACCAGCCACAGAACCAGAGCTACGCAAACTCCACTCCCCAAACTCGTTGATATAGACGCCGCCACTTTGATGCAGTACCCGAATCCCAAGATCAAAGGGTAGCAAAGAAAGGAAAGGAAAGGAAGGTGGTAAAATCACAAGTGTGATATCTCGAGTTGCCTTGATATATGAAGCACACATACGCCATGCGTGCTGGGTATTCGACGCCGTAGCTCAACCTTTCCTCCCGCCCAAAGCCAAAGCTAAAGACAAAGCCAAAACCAAAAAACCAAAAAAAAGGAAAAAAAAAGGAAAAAAAGGAAACGAAATTCAGAAGCCCGTCGCCGGATAGAAACGCCAAACTCGATCATTTACAACCCCTGGGTTATTCCCTTAACCGTTTGGTATCCCGCTCATCTTGGTCCGCCCCCTCAAAACTCCTCTTCAACGCCTCCGGTATTACCTCCTCCTTAGGAGCTGCAGTCTCCCCTGGTTTGAGAGGCATGTATGCAGCGCACAAGTCTAGTCGAACCTCTCTGTTCCGCAACGGCCTCATGAGTTCGGCGGGAATTGCTGTGACGAGCTGGCAGCTCGCCTTGCAGGGCTGATATGTTTCAGTAGTCCAATTAGCATCGGCATAGTTTTTGGCTTCAGCAAGAGTGTATCCCGTGCTGAACCCCTCGTGGTATGCGTCGGGCAATATTACAATTGTCTCGCCAGGGCGCTGGTCAACGATGCGGAAAGGGATGCCAAGCTTTTCGAGTTTCTGAGGGAAGAAGAATTCGGCGCGGTGGCGCATAAACTGTGAGCAACCTTGCCCCCGTCCTAGAGCCTTCTCAGCGACGTCGACGGCGGTTGACGGAACCACAATCCAAATCTTGCGGCCCTTGTACAGGTGGTTGAGGGAGACCAGACGGAAGTCCTCTGCGTGTATCTGGAAGCTCGCACCAAAGTGAGGACCAGACTCGTAGACGTATGGCGTATGGATTCCGGGAATGATGGCTCTTGTGTCATCCAACTTGTCACCCTTCAGAGGGTGGATTGGACTCTGCTCGGGCACACCAGCAGCGCGGCGTTGATCAGGGGTCCATGCGGGTACATCGACCCTATAGCGAACATTGCGAATCTGCTTGCGATCGTTCTTGCGGAACATTTTGCGTAGCTCGTCGAAAGCGCCAAATGCACTAGAGGTGCACTCGGGGCCAGACATGGACGAGGCAAATGTGCCTTCAGATGGCACGGTGTTAACACGCCAGAAGCTGTTCCTCTTGATCTGGTTTGGCCTATATGCGTTTGCCGGGACCTTGTGGGGATTCTTCTCGGGCAATGGCTCTTGTAGCTGTTGCGGGAGAATCATTTTGAAGCAGCCATCGTCGTCGGCACCTTGACGCCTGGCAAAGGCAAGCATGGCAGGAAAGTCGGCCCATTGTTGCAAGTCGGGCTTGAGGCGCAATACCCTGTGACTATCGTCGGGTCCATCATAGTCGTGGTCAATTGCAAATTCACTTGGGTCGACCTCACTCAGGGCCGAGCTCTCACGCGAAGCTTTTGGCGAATCGGATAGAGGAGATGGCTGTTCGGAGAGAGACGGCTGGTGGTGGGGAGGCTCGAGTTGAGCGACTGGAGTGATGGTCGATTGGTGGTGGGTGATTACGCCGGCGGAGGCGGAGAGGGGATCCTGGTCTGGTTGCTGGTCTGAGGGGGTAAGGTGGGATGAGGATGGGCTTGCGCCAGGGGCATCGGGGCCGACATTGTGTTCTGGAGGAGATTCTTTCTCTTCTTTGGCGGGGAGCGTTGTCGGGTGAGCGGCGGGCGGGTGTAGATCCATTGAGGCTGACGGGGACCCTCCTGCGATAGGTCAGAGGTGGTTGTGATTCGTGTCCGAGGGGCACGACGGTGCGAGGGTGCGCAGCTCGAGGATGACGGCGGGCCGAGGGCTGGAGGGGGAGCGAACCGAGAAGGGTGGTGATGGGCAATTTCGTAGTGGGTGAGAGTCAATTGCCAGCAGGTTTCGAAGGCGGCAAGGACGGGGATTTGCGAAATATGCTGTGGAAGAGGATGCACATCCTCATGCGACAGGGGAGGAGGGATGGGACAGAAGTAGCGAGGTTCAATGGCGGCGAGAAAGGACTGGGCGTTGGAGTGCTCAGCCGGTGCCCTGTGTGCGTTTGTGCGTGTTCAGTTTGTGTTTGTCTGACGTTTGACAGCCAAGGCCGGAGGGCGTTCAATCAACGTTCATGGTTCACGGCCGCCGTCATGGAAAGCGCAAAAGTCAAGTCACAATGCGACTGCTCGACAAGACTGAACACACACTCCAAAAAAAAGGGTCGGATGCGCCCAAAGCCTCGAGCCCCAGAGTCTAAAGACAGGTTCAGGTGGGGGGGAGGTGTGGCGAATGCGGTCGGTACGTATCGGTCAAAGAGGCTCAGATGCAGGGATCCCTGGTTAGCGCCGGCAGGTGCAGTGAGCAGTGAGGCTAGAATACACAGAAAAAGGAAATAAAAACAAAAACAAAATAAAATAAAGGGATTCTGTGGAACATGCAAAAGGCGATCGGTCCCGACAGTCTGGGGCGCACAACAAAGGGGGACCGACGTTTTATCAGACAGACACAACTCATGGCTGCTTTGGTGGGTAATCCAACAGGAACCGCATTGCTCTGATAGCAGAGCTGGGGGTTGAGGGGGGGGGGTTATTTTTTTATTATTTTTTTATTACTATTATTTTTAGTCCCATCTGGTCTTTGCTCCGTCATGTTTATATCTCTCATGTAGAGGTCCTTCACCTCGGAGTCCACGAACCAAGCTTTTTTTAGCCCTCGTAGCGGCATCCCAAATCTTCAGGTTGTGGGCCCAGAAAAAGGAGAAAGTCGATCAACAGGTGCCAAGAACTCGCCCGTCAGCCATCTGCCAGCTGTTGCATACATACTTGGGTGGCCAACGGTTTACCGTCCGAGACGTGAAAATAGAATAGACCAAACGGCATGTTTATTTGGCCAGTTCATGCTCCCACATGTGCTCCTCGGATGCAAATGTTTTCTTGTGCACCCCACTCGGTGTCACACCTGGCCTCGTCCACGGAAGCTTTGGGTTTTCTCAATTCTGGTAGGGTGTGTTCCAACAACGCATCCAAGGCATGGTACATGATTGTGGAAAGCTAGCAGAGACTATAATGTCTCGTGTGCGAGTGGCCCGTTGCTCCCTGACCGGGATATTGGAATGTGAATTGATTTCCATTATCTAATTGAGCATTACTCTCACCCTTGATCGCCTGCTTCTGCTTTGCATTTCGATGTTGTCGCCCTTTGACCAAAGTCATCATACATGATTGGCCAACCACAGCAGTCAAACATATCAATAAAATCAGCACGATCGAAAATAGCACGTCTCCGTCGAAACCCTTTGGCAACCACCGCGACAGGGACATGTTGAATTGCTACCCTAAACCCAATACCCAACCACTTCAGTTGACCTATGCCACGTGGTGTCTCATCGACCAAGCTATCTGAACCCTTTTCTTGCCGGGCCTGCACCGTCACAGATCCATCTCTTCTCTCGTCCTACTTGCATAGCTTGAGTTCCCGGCAGATCTTGTATATCCAGGAGCAGCAATCAGAGTCTTAGTCGCACACAAGGCCAATGCTATTGAATGCTCCCCTCATGATGGGCTTAAAAATAATGTCTTGAACAAATAAGTACGGATTTTGAACAGACCATCTTGAGATATGAGAGGCCCACATCTGGGAAGAGTGCGCTTGTTCAGACTTATTTTAGTAGCACGGTGAACGGTCATGTCCTGGATTCAACCCTGCCTGTCAATCGCCTTAGAAACCGACGGCCCTACTTGGAATCGAGGACCCTAGATTTAGACTTGGGATGAAGATAGACCATACAGACAGAGAGGTTGGCTGAATTGTCAACCGCCCCAGTGTCGCTTGAAAGGGTTTGTGAGTTAGGGAACAGGAAAGGTTGGCAATCTTAAGAGGGAGGAGGAAGAGAAGGGAAGGGAAGAGAAGAAGAACCAAGCTTGTAATGTAGGTATCTACAGCTACCCAGTGCCGGTCCCATAAGCTCGTTGGGCCGGCCGTGGTGTTCAAGAGTTAAGCTTGTGTGACCTTCCCCGTTGATACATGTACTTGAAATCAACGTGTGGCTGAGCTATGGGGCCAAGAAGCAGTGTACGAACTGAACACATAACATGATCCATCAGTAGAATCGCCCAAAATATATTTTGGACCGATTACAGGCCACAAAGTTCAATCATGTTCGTGGAATAACATGTTGCTACGCCACCTTCTGGTCCTCCCTGGCAGAATCAGTAAAATTAATTTCCTTTCAACTTAGACGAAGGGCTGAATTCCACTTCCGTGACTGCACAGCCTTGTTGTTGTGATATAAGGGGGGTCTACCGGTCCACAAAGGGACGGTCGTCTTTTTTGTGATAGTTATGAGCCCTTGGTTTGCGCTATGGCTAAAAATTGCTGTTTGTGACTGGAACCCCATAGGTCACCAATTCGAACCCCAGTCGGAACCAGTGGACTATAAAGCCTAGCCAGGCCCTAGATTCCGGCGAGATGTACCCGGTCAAAAGGTGTAAAGCCATAGATGTTCAGGTCAGTTCACTCGGAAAAATCTACAAGAAGAGATTTTATCCTTGTAAAACTGGGGGGTGTGTTGTGATATAAGGGGGGTCTACCGGTCCACAAAGGGACGGTCGTCTTTTTTGTGACACTTGTGCTGCTGGGTTGACGCTTACAAGGATACACATGGGAAAACAAACTAAATCGGGCTTCACAAATGCAACAAATTAATCTTCTTTCAAAACTTGACAGTTGCTCTATTGAGTTGTAGAAACATGTATCATAAAACACATTAGCAATATTTCCCTTCACGAGGCAGTTCGGAGTAGAAGCTCGTGCCATTCCCGTCTTTGCGCCTCTCATCGTTCAATCACTGCTCCGCCGCCATGAGAAGCCATCCCCGCCTTTCGCTGCCCATGATAAACAATAGATGCGGTTTTGCCCTTGCCCACTCCAGGCATATAAAACATGCTACCCGCCAAAGTGTATCATCAACCGCATGCATCAACAAAATACAAGGTCCAACGCCATGCCATGCTCGGCATCAAATTACCCAACAATGTCCCTGTCCCCATTCATCGTCCCACCACCGAATTTTAATACAGCAAACCTGCTCCTCTATCCACATGAGGATCAATCCAACAAGAGCGGGAGTAGAAATGGGGCTTGTCCGATGTCCAGGGAGCCATGCGCCCAAATGGGAATTGAAGACATTGTTTCATTATAGAAAATCTAGGAAAAGTCATCAACTTCGCCCGGATTTAACATTCTATCAATATGCTGCACGAGCTCCTTTGTTTCTCGCGCCGTTTCGAAGGCAAGGGGAGGCAACGTCTGTGACCACTGTCGCCACTCAGTAGCGTTCGGGTCAATGCCAATATTGGCCATGTCCTCGCCGCGGTCGCCGGCTTCGAGCAGTCGCGCTCGGCAGTGCTCCAGTTGGGGAAGCATCTCCCCATACCCGGTCAATTGAGTCTCGTGTATTATTTTCCCCATGACGGCAGAGATTGATAAAATTGCCGTTATGATTTGGCGCACATTGGCATCGCCACGAACGGTGCCCACAAGATTTTGAATTTCAGACACTAGTATGGCATTCTGATCCTCTAGATAGAGCTAATGCAAGGTCAGCGGTACTCCCCTTAATACAGCTGCGGAAACTTACCTTGAGATCCTCGGCAGCGCGGGTGTCCCGTTGGTGGGCTCCTTGTTTTTGTCCTTGTCCTTGTCCTTGTCCTTGTCCATTGATGGAGAGAGCGCTTGGGACGGCGGGTTCGTACCTCATTCCGTTGGACATGCCATTCGACTTGGACATGGATCGGTTCCGGGCGTACATGTCTGTGGAGTGTCGGGGCGAGTTCACAGGGCTATAAGCCGATGAGTCTACGCTTCCTCGGGTTCCGCCTAGTCCTTGGAAGGGAGGGGGCGGGGGGAGCGTACTCTGTGTTACTGACACTTGATCGGTTCCATGTGGGGAGAAAAATCCAGTCGAATCTACTGGTGTCATGGTTCCTTCGTCCTCATCGTCTAGTTCTTCAACCGGCGTGGGCCGGATCTTGACCACTCGGAGAAGGTCAATGACTGCGGCGGAAAGGTGAGATGTAGCGACGTCGACCAGGGAAACAGGAGAAATTCCTGCACTGGTGGCAAAGTTCTTGGAGGCTGTAATTAGGTTGTTTGCAGTAGCTGAGACCTTGGCTCTAATTTGCTTCTGATTTTGGCTCGATTCCTCGTCGATCTGGGCTTGAGACGCGTCGATATCCTTAGTGATGCGGCGGACGCTGACAACAACTAGTTTCATGGCGTCAATTACGGTATCCGGATCTTCGTCCCTGGCCTTCTGTAGTAGCTCGTCAATGGCGATTTGGAATTTGGTAACGTGGACATCCTTAACAAGGCCTTCATCGTCAGCAAATCCCCTTTCCCGCACGAACTTGGAAGAATCCTGGGTAATGTCGGTGCCTATGGAGGTGCCTCGCATGTCCCGGAGTTGGGTTTTTGTGCGAGCGTAGCGGTTTCTCCACTCTCGGACCTCATGCTCGAGCTTGTCGATAGTCTTTTCGAGCTCGGCTTGGCGCTCGTATGTCACGCTGCTCTGCTGTGACAGCTCTCTCATTTCATTCAGGAAATCCTCGGCTTCTCTTCGGACTTCATCAGTCACATGCTGTTGCTCGGCGAGCGAGTTTCGCAGCTCTTCGTTCTCCCGCTGCAATTCCGAGTTATCCTCGTCTGCACCTAGGTTCCTTGATGTCTGCTGCTGTTGCTGGGTTTGCTGGTGCTCTTCCAGCTCTTGTTCCTTTTGTTTGTGCAGTAGCAGCGCAGCAGCGACCTCGTCTCGGAGCTGCCGAGCTTCTGACTCATGGTCATCACGTACATGTTCTAATTCTTGTCTCATTGAGTCGTTCAAAGTTTGTGCCTCGGCCAGCTTGCCCTCGAGCTCATCTCGAAGGCCAGACCATTCCTGCTGTTCAAGTTGTGTGGCATTGGATCGTGCTTTTTCCTCGTCAAGAGCTGAGCTCATCTCCTCTTCCTTCTTTTTCATCTCCTCTTCCATATTGTCTAACTTTTCCCGTAGTTCTCGAACCTGTGACTGGTAATCTTCAATAAGCTTCTTGTCGGCCTGGCAATTGTTAGCAATGTAGGGTTATCCAGTGGGATTTGGAGGTCACCGACTTCCGAGGTCACACCGCTATCAGCACTGCGTTTGCTTTCACGGTTGTCTGTGACTTGCTCGAGTGCAAAGTTGTCACCCTCGTCATCCTCTTCGAGCATGGTACTCTTGTTCGGCACGATGGTGTTGTTCTGGTTGAGCTGCTTCGGGGTTGGTCGTCCAAAATCGCTGTTGGAGCCTCCTGGGGATGCTGGGATTCCGTAAGCGTCTACAGACGGAGGGCCTCGCATGGAGGTTGCGTCGGATGGTCTTCTCATACGGCTTTGTCCCCTTGGAGGAAAATTACCATTCACAGGTGTTCCAGATCGACTGGCAGGGCCACCGCGGACAGATACGGGGCTGCCACTGCGTTGGAGATCGTTGCCGACGAACCTTGGGAATCTACGCTCCAGCTCGTGAAAGACGTCTGCGGCCAGGTCTCGAAATCGGGGGGGTCCAAGAGAGGAGAGCCTCTGGCGGGCTTGGTTTCGCTTCGGGTGGAAGTTCTTTTCGGGGAGGAGAAAAGACGGTGGACCATTGGGGACGTTCGGGGGCGCTCTGGCGGCAGCCTGTCTGCGCAACAACTCATCAAAGACGTCTGTACTGAGCTCGTAAAACTGGACCGAAGAGAGTCGGAGTAACTTGTCACGGGCCTTGTTTGGAGGTTGCTTGAGGTGCGGATCGCTCCTGCTGAGAAAGGCTCGCAGAGCCAGGTAGTGTTCGCTGAGGACGGACTCGTCGAGGTCCGCACGCACGCTGTCGCGGCCCTCACTTCTGGCGTATATGTTGGTGCCATTGCTGGAGCGAGCGGCGATGGATGCGGGTGGCGAGGGCCCGCCATTGCTCCTGGGCGCCGAAGGGAAGCCATTCATGCTCATGGTTCCGTTGGAGCCACCCGAGTTCGGGGGCGAGGCGATATTGGCACGGCCGTGGGAAAAGCCGTCGTCGGGCTTGTAATTTGAGACGGAGAACTCGCTACCGACTACTGATATGGGAGAGAGCGGCGCATTGCGACCTGCACTGATGCTCATGGTGGGAAGAAATCGAGAAGAAGTTGTCGCACGGTAGGAGACTGGAGGGAGGTGCAGCAGAGCCAGTCGCCTGTCTCATAAGGGGCGCCACGCGGGACCAGAGGAAATGCAGGTGTGTCGTCCCTGGAATCCCCCACACGATTGGTGTCCCTTCAGGGGCGCAACGCCAAGACGTGACTGGGCGACCGAGGATATTTAGGTACCGGGGGAGGAGATTAATGTGCAGTGGCGTGGTGATATTGGGACAACAGAATAAGAAAGAATTAATTGCTAGAAAAGAGGCTGGGTATGGGTTGGTTTGTACAATGATAAAAGTGGTTCGTCAGGAGCTTGAGCGGTAGTTGGCGGACTAGACACAATGACGGGGAAGACAGCACCGGGGGAAGGGGGGGGGGGGGAGAGATGGGAGTTGATCAGCTTCCCTTTGCCGTGCGTGGATGGTGGTGGTGGAACTGGAGCAAAAAGAAAAGCGACTCGAAGACGTCGGCGGGTTTGAAGCAGGCGAACCTTGTTGAAGGGGGTGAAGTACGCTTTCGTCCAAAAGGGGTTGGCACAGGATGGATTGGGGATGGACGGGGTGATTGAGTGGGCGGGTGTGGTGCGTGAATCCCTGGTGCGGCCTCGTTTTGTACAGTGTGTAGGCAAAGTGTCCGGAGTTGGGTTTTCTCCCCCCGTCAGTCGGTCCAAGTCAGTCGAGGGCGAGAGAAGTGTGATAGCACGTTTGCCGCAGAGTAGCGTAGTGGTGTGGTCTTGCTCCGGCGCAAGCGGATCAGATCTCGACGGACGGGAAATGAGCCATTGGTCGGTTGACAGTAGGCATGGCCTCCCCCCCTGCGAGCAATTAATATCGACAATCGACATGCAATTTCTTGAACCCACCGACGAGCTGATGTACTATGTGGATGACGACGCCGATGATGGGATGGGAAGAGGAGAGGGTGCTGTGCAGTAGAGGCAGAAAGGGTCCCGTATTGATTGCGAAAAAAGAGGAGACGAGTGGCAAGCTGCCTCAAGCCACTTACACATCTGGCATCCAGCTGATGGATGGTTGCACAATTACAGATGAGTGGTTGGTGTGTGTGTTTGTTGCGGCTATTAGAGATGCGGATGCAAGGGACAGCTACATAGCGACAACTCGCCTCACTGTACTGCCCAATCTCGATACTGCTCCGGTCCCCCCTTCGCAGGGGTTCCCCCCAAGCCCAACCTTGTGTACACTATGTACCTGCATAGTGGTATAGTGGTGGGTTAGTGCACTACAAGCTATTAAATGGCGCCTCCCCCTCCCCTGAATCCGGCAGCTCTGATGGGCGGGGCCGGCCCCCCCCCCTCCAGAAGAACCCCTAGTACCTTGAACCCCGGTGCACCAGTCAGCACTGATTCGCTCTCAGCGGGTGCTTCAGGCGGCCCAGCGCCAAGCGGTCACCCGAAAACAGAGGGTGGACGGATGGATGGGTGGGAGAAAAAGATGGGATGGGACGGGGTGCGGGCGCTGCTGGCTTGGGAGCGCGAGTGGGCGTAAGAATGAGTGGTATACTATACTATGGCAGTACCTAGTGGGAGGGAGGGAGCCACTCCACTTCTGTCACCCAGACATCCAGAAGGGCGGTATGTGTGAATTTAGGAGCCCGTCGACCTATCAACCTTAAGCCGTGACCGTGGACGGTCATAGGAAGGTCTTGCCACTGGGTGGCGCAGAACAAGTAGCCTGTCCATAGAGCGCCATGTGAGCTGAGCACTCGAGGCCCAAGCAGGTACAGACAGGATGGCATTAATTGGTCCTACCAACTCTAAACCAACACCTAGCTCCCTCCCACCAGCTCATCTTACTGTGTGCTCCTGGTGCGCACGTTGTGCTTTTCAAGATCAGTCTCAGATCCACCATGGTCCGTCCTCTCCCCTAGGCCAGGCCTTCCGCTTCCATGGCCAAACGAGAGCCTACCAGTGGCTGAAGCGTGAAGCAGAGCCTATTTACCGTTTTCTGATTTTCGCGAGCACGCGACTGACGAGCCTTGCCCAGGGAAGCACTCCCATGCCCGTTGGCCAAAATTTTCAGGGGGCTCCCCCGAAGTCAGGCCTGGCTGACCTACAACTGCACACCCGCAATCCGGTTAAGAGCACGTTGCTCAGATCTGCGAATCCTACTGAATGAAAGCTTCATAATTTTATCAAGGCCCATATCTCTGTTTGTATTTGCCTATTCCCTCCACCGAAGAGGCGGAGGCTGAGCCTGCGATCCTAGTCGCATCCCCATCTCGCAATTCCCGGCCAGGCCCCGAAAACCCTGCTGCCGTCGTACTCCCACATCCTGTATCCGGGACGGTTTGGCACACGACAGCCATGTGTGGTGCCGCCGCTATGTATCCAGCCGCCATTCTGCGCCCACGCCTTGTCTGAGGGAGAACAAGACTGACGAGCCGTAGTATTGAATACAAAGAGCCTCCGAGAATGGCTAATTACCCCTTTCTCCTGTCCCGGGAGCTACCCTTCAATTTTGTGCCTTTTCCAATTTGCAACCCGGATAATTGATCCGTGGCTGGCTAGCCTACTCATTAGTTCCATTGACTTGCTTGAACATGTGTCCAAATGCATTCCGCACAACCCGGCCAGATCGACGCTGCATAAAACCATGACGTTGCGGACAGAAATAGGCTACGGCGCTCCGGTACGGACTGCATTGATTTGTTCCATCATGCACAACAAACCGCAAACATCATCTACAGACATTTCGTCCACTTTCAATATTACATGAGACGCCTTGGGACAATACTCATTGCACCATGGGCCTGGACTAACGCTATCGTCCTGGACCGTCGATCACGCCCATGCATCTAAGACACTGTGAGGGGCGACCCGATAGCGTCATGATCTGCCTCACTCTTTAAAAACTTCCCACTGTGACAATGGGGCCGTCGGCTACCTCATTGAATTCGCATCCGGTCGGCCCTTGTCTTCAAAGTCGCCAGCGCGAGAGTCGGGAAATTTCGTCGTCGTCTCGCGTGTTGAGAAAACCTATCTAATATCGAGAAAAGCTCGCGCGCCCTTCACTGAGACCGCGCGGTGTTGAAAAACCAAGAACAGGAAACGATCGGCATACATGCACCAAAAATGGTAACCTTCAGCCGATACAGTTGATGATCCCAAGCTTGGATCCGAAGGGGATCAGGGCACAAGTCGATCTGGCCTAAGCGACCAAGCAACCAGATGCCAGCCGGTGTCCATGGGCGCCCTCCCAAAACGCTTGATTAATTGCAGAACATAAAAATTATTGGCATGTATTTGATGATGTTGGCCGGGTTCAAAAAAAAAAAAAAGCAACCTGAGAGATGTCGTGAGGGAAGTGCTCAGTAGTGGCCGTCGTCAAGTTCATCGTTCGCCCGCTGTATTTGGCGATGTACAGTCGTTCAGGCACCGGGATACAAAGTTCCTTGGCTTAGTTATTCAGGTGCTTGCCTGAGACATCTGGAGGATATTGTATCAGCCAAGCTGATATTTCTTATCGCCATGAATCCTACATGGAAAGAAACAGAATGACACTGCTATCCTAGAACCATGCGACGGTCCACGTAGCAGGTAGGTTAGGCCACCTTTCCTGCCAGGCTGCCAAAATGTCTGGCACCCGCTCGTCAAAAGTAGCTCTACTGGATGCGCTGCCAGCGTCAAAACTAGCCGCGCCCACGGCTGCCCGCTCCTCGACTGCAGCTGCATTGAGGGAGTTGGCAAGATCCAGGATGCCCTGTCCACCGATGGCAGCTTCTTCGTGGTTGTCTTTGATTTCGACGTTGATGACGTGGACTGGTCGGTTGAGTGGTGAGCCTCGGTTGAGAAGGTCGTCGATGACAGCATCCCAGCATCTTTCTTCGCAGGTAATTACCACATCCACAAGCCCACCCTCAGTGCCCTCGCTCCCTCGGTCCTTGGAGTGCTGGAGGCGGGGTACACCGACTTGCCAGTCCTGCCAACGCTCTGGCCCCCATTTGACGCCGCGGTTTCTGTTGAGCATGTTCAAAATACCATTGTTCCTATATAGACGCGGGTCCTTCGCCTCGAGCTCCTTGTACATGCTGTCGTATGAGGTCTTGTTGAAGTGGTAGACATTCGGCTGAGTGATGGTAGGGCCGGGGAGACGAACAAGCGATCCTGTGCCGAATGAAATGACTGGGTATTCTGCCTGCGAAAGTCGAAGATGCGCCTCCATAGACCTGTTACAAAGAATTAGCGGAGGATGACATTTGATTACTGTTGGGATAGATCACGGACCGATTATTATTACTGGCGCATACGGTGCAAAATTTTAGTTTGTATTCATTGTTCTGGGCAGTCGTAGCATCATCAGATTGGGATGCGGCATTTCCATTGACCGCCTCCATTGTAAATCTATCTAACCGCGGGGCAAAATAAAGCCTTTTGGCCTTGTTTGAGGACGAAAACAATTGCTACTCGAATCTGTATTTAATTCCGTCAGCAGAGGAACCAGGACAAGTGGAAGCGATGCATGACAAGACAAGGTGGGGGATCTTCTTTCAGGTAAAAAAGCGTATAATGTGTCTTTCAACAAAAGAATTCAGACAGCTCCAATATGTTGGATTCATCACAGAAGAAGGAAAGTAATACTATCTGCAAGAGACTTACCGTTAGTTAGGTGCGGGAGCAGTGTGATGACAAACAAATCATCACGACAGGTTTAAGGTGCAGAGATGTTGCTCTTCCTACCTGGTGAGGTTGGTGATGCAAGATTTGTGATTGCAATGTAAAAAAGCTTGAGGGAAGATTGAGCTAGACCCTACCATTCGGCTAAACCACGGGGATAATGTGCTTATGTAATACATGCTGAACTAAGCAGAAACAGTTGAACGTGGGCCAATGTCTTAGAATGTGATGAAGGACGTTGATAGTTTAACAGTTAAGTTGTGGCTAGTTTAACGGGACGACCAGCTGTTAGCTAGCAAGGCAGGCGCGCAAACAAAAGTCACCGTGTAATTCATTTGGACTGAGTGTTAATTGCTGTGCTGCCAAATAGGGTTAGAGCAGATTGGAAGCATTGAATCTAAAATATCTGGTTTGGGAGAACTGATGAATGCATCCTCGTCATTTGTTCCTAATGTCTGGTGCATTGCTTGCCAGTCTTAGAATGGAGGGAGGCAAGGGACACGCAATTAATTTGCATAGATACTAATTACAGAACATTAACATTTGGCAATCTCGGACGAGCCCAGGACAAGGCATGGAGCAATTTGTGAGTGTTGCTTGCCTGCTCTCTGAACGATGGGGAACCCGCCCGAAAAATGACCCCTGTCTGTCGTTGCAGCATCCTGACCCATATCTGGGGATCCTTGACCGCCCACGATTGGCTGGTTAGCTCCCGCATTACCTGAAACAATCGAAGTGCTAGGTAAGACCAATCAAAATGCCTGGCTCGAAGCCCACCTGCTCCCGTGTGTTTTCTCCAAAAATAGAAGTCCGGACCATGACCATCCCCATTGTTTGTCAAAAGGCATGGAAATGGGGAGTCTAATGATGGAAACTGTGTGCATAAGACTGATTTCCGGTCTCGGCAAGTGTAAATGGGAGGGGGATGGGATGAGATGGGATGGGACGGGATGAACTGTTGCAGAGACGAAGACAGCAAGGTATATGGCCATCACATGTGCTAGGCCGGTCCATCAATGGCTGCTGCGCCGTGTCCATTGCGACTGGGCGTCAATCTGCTGGGGATGTAATATCGCAATTCATTCTCACCTGTGGCAACCCTGCCAGCCCATTGCGCTATTCGGTCTTGGCTGGGGCTGCAGAAATTATCCTGTTGTCCACAGGCTTGGCTACATAATCATTTACGTTGGGCGCTTCTGTGACCATTTGGACGGCGGGGAGAGATGGGAAGACGGTGGAAGTGGCTGGCTGCGTTGCAGAATGTGCTCTGCAGTCCGCGGGTCAATGACGATTCGTCTGCATGAAGATTGACCCAGGGGAGCAGGGTAAACGCTTGTCATCAATCCGTGGGCCAAGCGACCTTGCCTAGCATTTACGGCCTCTCCGCCATCGAGTTTCATCGTCCTGCGCCCCCTCCCCATGGCCATTGTTAATTTCCAAGCATGCCGGAAGAGATTCCATGACCGGCGATCCGGCCCCAGGAGATTGTTTTTATTGTGACATCAAATCCCATGTTGGTCTCCCGGCCAGAATTGCCCGACGGCGGGTGGACAGGGCCTTGAATCCCAGCGTTGAGGTACCAGCTGGACGGGTGGGTTTGAGGCGATCCCCGTTCGCGGGTAGTGCCAGCGTGCGCTGTGCGTCGTTGGCACCAAGGCGAGTAGCGAGCTACGGCTTGTTTTTCTCATGGGAGTTAGGGTAAACAATTGCTAGGATGCCGGGCCACGGGGAGGAGGGTGCTTTCCTCTTGATAAACGACGTCTCCATTGTCAATGGAAACAAACACATGGCCGCAGCGCACTCTATTTGGTACCGTACGTGCGTGCGCAACCGAGACGAGCGAGTCCAAAGCAGAAATGGGAAACATGATTTGTAAATGTCGAGAATGGCGGCCTGTCCCTGGCTGGGCGAGAAGAGTGCGAGAGCGCATAACACCAGAGTCCCTTTTCGCTCACCCTCCACCCACCCACCACAGCCAAGCCCCTCGCCCACACTACCATACAACCAAGGCCTTGACAGAGAGGGAGGCCCCCAACAAGAACAGCAAACCCTCATACCCCTCTCCTTGGTACCACATCTCCATCCCCATCCCTCCACTGCAGGTCATTCCAAAACCACTCCAGTAAGCGCAGCCGGAACACCCGCGGGAATAGAACAGCCGGATCACGTCGACGGGTGACGGGTATAGACAGCGCTCCAATCCCATTGACGGCCGGGACCAACGTATAGGCGCTGACTCGCTGGCCGTGCAGGGCCGGCCAGTCAG
This sequence comes from Calonectria henricotiae, assembly GCA_020623695.1. Lineage (NCBI taxonomy): Eukaryota > Fungi > Ascomycota > Sordariomycetes > Hypocreales > Nectriaceae > Calonectria > Calonectria henricotiae. Next base: position 77,121 of record JAHVYB010000168.1, read on the forward strand.
ATCAGTGCGCGACGCGCTTGCTTTCAGTGGTGTGGTGCACTACAGCCTGCAGCTGGCTGCCGTCCGTCGCCAGAACAGCTGGGGGCGCTGGGGCCCTGCCGCCTGGACCTCATCCACTGACTAGGTAGGCTCGAAAACTCGCATTTGGGGCCTTGGGGCCTCGTGGGAGGGGGCCACAAACCTACCGCCGCGGATACTTGCGCCAAAGCTGGGCGCCACTGCTGGGAACAAGTACCCGGGCGAATGCTCATCGCAGGCAGCTCCCTCGACTCCCCACTGCGACTGCGACTAACCTTCCACTAGCCTCGCCTCACCTCCTCCATCCGTAGTCGACCCAAACTCCACTCTCTCTCCATCTCCGCCAACTATCTTACCTGACCTCACCTCCAACTTCGACTTCACCACCCCAACCCTTTGTTGCTCGCCCTCCGCAGCATCTGCGCTTCGGTCGCCCCATTCGCGCACGCCCCATTGCTTCTGTTTCTCTACGCTCCTTCGCCCTGATCAACCATCTCGTGCGGCGTCGCTTGTTCGACGCTTGCCGCTTATCGCCTGACGACTGGTCGTCTAGCATTTGCATTAGGGCTTGGCTCATCCACCCTGTTCTGGAGCCCATCGACCGACTCACCTCAGCGACCTACCGCTACGGCTCACTTGACGTCTGTTGTTCCCGCCAACAATCCCGTCTCCTCGCCCGCAAAACACTCCATCGCCCGGCGCTGCGATCGCTTGACCATCGACTCGATCCCCTCACGGGCACTACCTCTCGTCCCACCGCCGCGGTCTCGGTGCCACAACCTCCAGTGTCTGGCGGCTGAGCGGCCGTGTGCGCCAGTTCGCACAAACGTCGCTACCGCTCGTCTCGCAAGGCATGACTACGACGGCAGTGATGTCGACAACCTCCTCTCCTGCCTCTTCTCCTCTTGCAGCAGCTTCTTCTTCGCCGAACCCTAACCACCCCGCGCTGCCGCCGCTCATCACATCACCCCCATCTCGCCGGAGTACCCTGTCGCGCCCCATGTCGCACGCATCCAAGAACCGTCTCTCCCAATACTCTGTGGGCTCCGTGCCCACGAGATCCCGACCAACTTCTCACTTGTTCCCCCTCTTCACCTCGAGCCTCCCATATACACTGGTGCGGGACTTTGCCTACCCCGTTACACACCCCTTGCACTATGGACCGCCCCCAGAGCCTTCGGGCCCGCCCTCGGGTATGACAACCCCAGCAAGCGAGCCTCGTAGGCTCTCGGACCCCCCCGCCTCATGGGAGAAGATGCCTTGGGATTCTTGGGCACCGGACGGATACAACCGCGGGCATGACATTGCCCCCATACATTTCGGCGACGGACCGCCATACAGTGAGGATGAGGACCTGCAGAGTCCTGTAGTGGCCACGCGCCATCGCAAACACAAATCCACATCTGCTGCGACCGCTTTCGGCCACGGGAGAGCCGGCCACGACGTTGAGAACCACAGTGCCGGAGTTCTGCATCCAGCAAACTACGACAGCGAGCGGGGCTATTACGTGGGGACCAGCGGGGATGGTAGTGAACGATACTATGTGAACCATTCCGGCGAGGCGAATGGCCCTGGCGGAGAGTATGTCACTTACCCGCCCGACCAGGCGAGACATAGCCGTGCATACCACATTTCCCATCAACCCCATAACTCCGAAAGCAACGATTTCTACCAACCCGGGTCGGACGCTTCCAGCCCCCCTTCATCTCCAGGTTACGCCAACGAGGACCAGTCTCGTTATTCACGTGATTACCAGTTTACTATTACATCACCAGACGAAGAGTTTCACGGGAAAGCCGTGGCTCTATTTGACTTCGAGCGGGAGAATGAGAACGAACTGCCCTTGGTGGAGGGACAGATTATCTGGGTTTCTTATCGGCATGGCCAAGGTTGGTTGGTCGCAGAAGACCCGAAGACGCAGGAGAGCGGACTTGTGCCCGAGGAATACGTCCGACTGCTCCGGGATATTGAAGGAGGAATGAACAGTTTAACTGGTCATCTTGAGGGTTCTGGCTCTCCAAACGATGTGGGCACACCCACTCAAGCGGAGCATAGCGGTCAATATGGCCACACTCCAACTTCCAGCAACGCAACTAACGGGTACCACCAGCCGGTAGTGTCGATGTTCTCAACGTCGAGCAAGGATCTTGATCCATACCCCACCGAGCAACTCGGCCTCCAGTCAGGCCAGACCCCTCCCCAGGTCATTCACTATCACGGCCAGCGGGGTGGCAGCCAAGCGAACACGCCAACTGTCTCTCAGCACCACGAAGCAGGTATGGGGAGGAGGGAAAGTCAAGATACAAAGAGGACAGACGCGAACTCGACGCCGGTTCAAGAAAAACCGACTGTCGTGATTGGTGAGTGCAAGTCTGGGGAGGATGCCATGGACACGGAACGGTGACGCAGCCGTCGGATCTGATGAGGAAACCCAAAAAAAATCATCGCTTTTATCATGTTGGGATCTGCTGATGACCTGATGTATTCTTCCAATGGAATGCGGTGGATATACCAATAATACCAAGGGAGCTCGAAGGAGAAAGCATTCACGATACGACCCAAGATTGTAGGGTGTTCTCGTGGGCTCTATTGCATGACCCCGATTTTAGCTGTCAACAAACCAACCAGGAGGCGGCTACGAAGGAACCTGGATGGCAACAAGTCGGTGGCATATTGATGAGAGACGACGAGGAACGACACTGGTGTAAATGGAGGAAAAATAACGGCGGGAATGAATAATGCAATGGCATTATGGATAATGAGGAGGAATGTATACCAGGTAGAGAGAGCTGATGAAATTGGGGGAGTAGTGATGCGGCATACGAGCTCAACGAGGCGAAGCGAATCTGATTGGCATTATGTAAATGGAAATAGGAGACTGTGCCGAGGCACAGGCTTGAGCCCAAGATGTGTTGAATGGTGAAGGACAGCATGTATGAAGACGACGCGGCAAGGGACCTGGAGTTTGAGCAAGCTGTGCTTTGATATGGCTACGATACCGAGCCGAGTTGGGCTAAAATTATATACATGTAAGCTGCATATAGTTAGGGGCTTGCTCCGGTGGTGGGCTGCCTTTGAAATTTGTAATTGAGAGACTTCTCATTGCCATAGGATCAAATTTAGATAAGTGGCCAATGGCCGACTTCACTTGACTTTCACTCTAGCCTCGATAAAATAAACCTACTTTGAACTTTGACAGCAACCACTCTCTTAGACACACACCTGGGGTATCCGAGTGTCTGTGAGGGCTGATGTGATCCGCTCTGGTGGCCTGGAGCTACGGGGAAATCTGGGGGAAGAGGATGACCAAGCATACATTGGCAGAGACGCTGGACGCATGAACCATGCCGTGGCCGATTACCAATCCCTCGCGACACAATAGCAAACTCCGGGACTTGTCCATGACCAACCAACCTATTTCCGTGCTTCCGGGTCGGCGATGTTCGGCTTGCGGGCGCGATGTATTCCGGAGAATCACGTGACAAGATAACGTCATTTGTAGGAACGTTTCGGAGGAAATAACTACCTAAGCTTCGATTGCGCAAAAGCTCTACCTCACCATCACCCCGCCGCAACACCTTCATCGCGCCGGCCAATTAACTCAATTAAGCTTCCTCGAGATATACCAGACTAAAAAAAAAAAATGTTTGCCCGATCTGCTTTCCGTGCGGCCCAGCCTTTCAAGAGGGTATGTGTGAGCCCGTTGCGTTTCAGCCAATACGGTTTTCGCCCACCCCCCTCCTTCCTCGTCCCAAGCCGCTCAAGGAGGTTGCATGGCACCACCACACCACTGTTGGGCCATCATCTCGGCTGAAAAAAAAAAGCGTAGATGATCCCAATGACATAGAAAGACTTTGCTAACCCGCGTGTTCAGAGCGTCCGCCGCTACGCTACTGAGGCTGGCTCCGCGGGCGGTTCCAACACCCTGCTGTACGTTGGCGGTGCTGCTGCTGTTGCCGGCGCTGGCTACTACTACTTTAGTGGTTCTTCCGCGGCTGCTGCTGAAGTCAAGTCGGCTGTCGCTGCTGAGCCCAAGAAGGCATTCACTGGCGAATGGCTCTCTCTCAAGGTGGCCGAGGTTGAGACCGTCAACCACAACACCAAGCGCCTCCGTCTTGAGCTCCCCGAGAAGGACCAAGTCTCTGGTCTCCCCGTTGCCAGCGCAGTCCTTACCAAGTTCAAGGCTCCCGGCGCTGAAAAGGCCACTCTCCGGCCTTACACTCCTACCAGCGATGAAGGTATGCTGCCCAGATGCGCCCTGTAATAGGGAATGGCGTGGGGATTACTGCTAACAATGATGACGCAGACGAGGCGGGCTTCGTTGACCTCGTCGTCAAGAAGTACCCCGATGGCCCCATGAGCTCCCACATCCACACCTTGATTCCAGGTCAGACACTTGACATCAAGGGACCCCTTCCCAAGTACGAGTGGACCGCCAACAAGCACAACCACATCGCTCTCGTCGCCGGCGGCACTGGCATCACCCCCATGTACCAGCTCGTCCGCGCCATCTTCAAGAACCCCGACGACAAGACCAAGGTCACCCTTGTCTTTGGCAATGTCACCGAGGAGGACATCCTGCTCAAGAAGAAGTTTGACGAGCTCGAGAACACCCACCCCCAGCGCTTCCGCGCTTTCTACGTCCTGGACAAGCCTCCCTCCGGCTGGGCTGGCAACAGCGGCTTCATCACCAAGGATCTCCTGAAGACTGTCCTCCCTGAACCCAAGAGCGACAATATCAAGGTGTTTGTCTGCGGCCCCCCCGGCCTGATGAACGCCGTCTCTGGCAACAAGGTCAGCCCCAAGGACCAGGGCGAGCTCACTGGTGCTCTTAAGGAGCTTGGCTATGAAAAGGACCAGGTGTACAAGTTCTAAGTTGGTGGCTGCGGCTATGACTGAATTGAAAAAAGGGCGTGCGTGAATGGAAATTGTTTGTGTATGATTTGCTCCTAGAAGGAAGATAGACTAGCGTATATGGCATCAATAGAACTTTGATCCATTAGAGAATATACAGCTGAGTTTATTAAATCAATGAAATAAGCAGTGCGATGTATTGAAGAATTATATTGCATTGCATTGCATTTGACACAAGCATGAGACCTAAAACATGTTAACACAAAGGTTTTGGACTGAACATGGGAAAGAATGCAAAGATATTGTATAAAAAGCAAGAATGGGGTTATAAAAAAAAGCCAGTGGATATGACAACAGTATGGGTATATGGTAACTGATGGTGATGCCGAGATGAATGAAGAGACAACGGGACACCAATGTAACCAAAGTTAGACAAGGAAGACACAATGAAGAAACAGGCCAGACTCTTGCATGCATATGTAAAAAAATAAAACAAAAACCTGATCCATTCATTTGCGCCACCAACTTTCCCAGCCGCAAGAGTTCTGAGACAAGGTTCGGGTGGGTATGTGTGCACTGCACGCATTCCGTTACCTGCGCCGTCTCGCAAAACGTCAACCTGCAGGACAGCGTCGACACACCACGTTCTCAAAGGGGCAGATGTGCCTGATGATCAGAAGGGGGGGGGGGCAGACGGGCGGGCGGTCCTGAATGGGGCCTGGGTGGATGGATGGGTGGATGTGTGTCATAGGCTCAGCCAAGGAGAACAAGGGAAAAACGCCAGGCGCGCGCCTCTTTGGCCATCTATTTTCGGATTGGGGCGGGATGGCAGGAGGGAAGATGAGGATTGAGGGCTGCTGGTTTGCCGGATCAAAGCGTCGGCCCGGCGTCTTGACCACGTTTGATTCGCCCGTCCTAGACGTCGGATGGTAAATTGCCCGTCATCGTGGAGTCAGTCCATACATGCATACATACAATACATGCATACATAGGTACCTACATATAGAAAGCAAGGAATGGGGGAAAATGTGTGTCGAGGGGGGAAAGATATATGCAAAACCTTGCCAGAGCCGGTGCGCCACCTCCAGTAAGTTTCTGCCTTGTACACACAAAAACAAGCCAATGTTTCTTGGCTCGAGATCTGAGCCGAGTTTAAAGAGAGAGAGAGAGAGAGAGAGAGAGAGAGAGAGAGAGAGAGAGAGATAGATAGATAGATGAAGAGACAAGGCCCCCTCCCTCCCTCTCCTTGCCTCTCTGGGACTCGCTAATCAGTGGGCACGTCCCGCAGATGGCCCATGTCCACAGTAGGGCTGAAGTTGAAAACAGCCAAAAATGAAAAGGAAGAAGCAGAATAGGATACACACACACTGGGGCCATTAAGCAGGGGAAGAAGCATAGGCATCTTCTTCGGATGGCAATAGCGTATTATTAGTCTGCACTCTGTACTCTGTAGGCCCAACTCTCGCTTTTTTCGCATCTCGTTCCCTTCTTCCTTGCTTTCTCGCAAACGAGTGCCCAGTCACTCCATGTGTCGGCCCCCCTAAACCACCCCCGCAGCGGCACTTTCCATCCGCCTCTAGTGCCCCAAGCTTGGGTGGACAGCTAACTAAGAGCAGAGTCGCGTGTAAGCACTCTATATCGATGGCTTTGACCACCTGCAACCATCACTTGCCCGTCATGGACGATCCTCTCCCATCATCATCATCACCACCACAATCACAACTACAAACACCATCACCAACCTCATATATCTGGCCGCCGTCCAACCCCCGACCCCGACCCCCACTCTCCCTCTCTTGCGTTCAAGCTTAAAATTACACATGCACAGGCATGCCTCGAAGCACACTCTAAAAATAAACTAAGAAAAATAAACGCCATCCGACATGGGTGTCAACTCACCATCCCCCTCGCAACATGGGACCCGCCGCCTCAAACGCCAGCCAAACTTCAGCCGCAGGCCCCTAGTGCAATGTCCCTGACGCCTCCGGCCTTCTCAGCGCCTGCACGAGGCAGATTGCGAAAATCAGCCAACTGGCTGCCTTTGCTTTGGACATGCAGCTACAACGGCTAACACATTGCCTCTTTTATCATAGGCTACACCGTCTATTAAGGGATATGCGCCGTCGACGCCCACATCTGTTACGCTCAACCGTTTCTCTTGTGCTCACTGTTGATCTTTCTTGCTCTCGCCGCTCTTTAATCTCTGGCCGTGTCTCTCCTTACCATACCCCCTCCCTTGCTCCCTCTGTTGTCGAGTGTCCCTCCTTCAGTTGCCTTGCCAAGGCCAAATACAACGCGATCAAACAGCCCACGGAACCCAGGACGACGGAAACTGTCAAATCAACAGACGGCCGTACACTAATACGCAAAACACGCCTTCGCCATGAACAACAACGCCGCAGTTCGCCCTCCTGGAAAGGAGCACATCCCCACCTATCCTCCCGGCTTCATCGCTCTGCGCATCCTCCAGTTCGTCTTCAGCGTCGTCCTCCTTGGCCTCGTCGGCTACAGCGTTTCGTTGTTGCCCTATGTCAGTAGCATCATCATGCTCTACACCGTACGTTCCCCTCCTCTGCCCCTGATGCGGGCAAACACACACTGACACAAATGGTGACAGACGCTCATTACCTTCATTGTCACGCTTTGGCAGATCATTGCCCATTTCTGGGCACCCCAGGCTTACAACTACTGGGCCGTCCTGGCCTTCGATATCAAGCTCGTCATTTTCTGGCTCATTTCCTTCGCCTTTGTTGCTGCCACCGCTGCCCTGTGGTGGACTGTGGGCGGTTACAGCTACAGCTACTACGATTACTACGACACCTACGACACCGTCTTCGGAAGCATCCTTGCTGCCACCGCTGGCCTCGGCGCCCTTGAGTTGTACGTGGACCCCGGCCTACTACACATGCCTGTGTCATCTTAACTCTTGACTTGCAGTTTGTTCTTCATGATCTCCCTCATTATCCACAGCATAATGGTCTGCCGCCACCGTCGTGCTGGTCTTCACAACAAGCCTGGCCCCCTTGGCGGCGTCCCTCCCCAGCCCATGCCTGCCCCCATGCAGGTTGCACCCGGTGGTTTCCAGCCCATGCAGCAGCCTCAAGGCTAGTAACCCAACAACCCTTCGCCCAGCGCCCGTTGACTGACAAAACATTGCAGCCTACAACATGCAGCCCATCTACAACCAGGTTGCTCTCGCTCCCGGCTTCCCCCAGCAGCAGCCCATCCCCGAGAAACAGCAGATCCCCCCCATTATCACTCATTCTCCCCCTCCCAACCAGCCCCAGATGTACCACCAACCTCAGCCCATTGCCCCGATCCAGCTTCCCCAGGGCTACGTCGAGATGTACTCGCCTCACCAGCAGCACCAGCAGCCTCCTCCGCCCCAGTAAGCTTGCTTCCAGTGCGTCACGGTGGGTATGCGTCACGAGAAGGGGAAATATCGACACAATTTGACTTGATTCAAATATTTGTATGTAATTGTCTTGTTAGGGATACCTTGGTGTTTCACTCTTTGCACGAAATGAACTGGCGTAAGTGGATGATGAACTTTTGTTTTGGGTGGTCCAAAAAGTATCGTAATAAAACGAACATTACGCATCTTGCAGTACCGTCATTCTTTGCAGCCATCTCATTGCATAATCCATACATTTTGCATCCACCTCATTTCGTATTATCCATTTCCTTGGTCAGGAAGTCCATTCTATGTATGAATTCCCAGCTGCAATCTATTCCAGCCCATCGAGAGCATTGACAACACAGCGCTCGATGATGCCGGACCACTTGAGTCCGTTGATATAGTCCTTGGCATTAACGCTTTCAACCAGGCCGGGGAATACAGCTAGCATGCAATCAGTAACGAGAAGCACACGTCATGGAAATGGTCACTTACCACCCGCGTAACCGGTCCAGAGACCGGGCGCAAATACGACGTGCTTGAACCAGCTTCGTCCGTCGAGCCCACCCTCATACAAAAAGCTCCTCTCAAAGAACTTGTACTTCTTGTTAATCTTGGCAATGGTCAGCCCAAGACGAATCTTTTCGATAATGTTCCACCACGGGATGCCCTCCTCAAGCTGTCGGTTAGCGGTGATTGCCAATTCATCAAGTTCGGTGGCCTTGATTTGCAAAAGCTCGAGGGATTCTCGGATGCCCTTGAGGCTCTTCTTGAACGTTTCCTCGCTTCCAAGCGCGGTATCAGAGACAACGCTGGCGCGGAGGGTGAACACTTCATCCTCGGTAAGCGGCTCAGTGGCAGGCTCAAACTTGGCCTCGATCGTATTCAGGTAGCCAAGAAGAGCCACAGCGTACTCGGTAGCGTTGAATGGGATAATGACGCTATCGACCAGCTTTGCAATAGTCAGGCCCAAAATCTGTGCCATGGTCTTGTGATACTTGAACCCAGGGTCGCCATATTCCGACATCCAGTAGAAGCTGTCGTAGTTGCTGTGGTAATGGTACACTGCGCTATTCTTGCTGGCTGTGAAGCCCATGTCAATGCAGGGGATGCCGGCGTGATCCTGGAAAGCGGTGAAATCGCTACCGCTTCCCATGGTGGCAATCTTGCCGTCCCAAAGATCAGCAACAGTCTGCCCCGGTACTGTCTGGTTGGCTGATGGAACCACACTCGTAACGTCGCGGAGGATCTGATTCAGAAGAGGTGCCGCGGAAGCCTTGAACTCGGGCCCGTCAACACCAACGTCCACATTGATGTAGGCGACATTAGCAGCCGAGAGCCAGGGCAGATATTCCTCGACCCATTCAGTGCTTCCAATGAGGGAGTATTCCTCGCCATCCCAGCTGGCAAATACAATGGTTCGGAAAGGCTTCCAGCCACCCTCGAGGGCCTTGCCTACGCCTCGAATTACTTCGTTTAGAATAGCAGAACCGCTGTTCGGGTCACCCGCACCGCCAACAATCCATGCGTCTCGGTGGTTTCCGACAACGATGACCTCGTCGGGGACAGTTCCATTGACGACTCCAATGACATCCCAGAGAGGAGTAGTGACGTATTTCTGCTCGTTGTAAACATTGAGCGCAAGGTTGTCAGGGGTCGGTCCAATGTTGTACTCGACGCCCTTGTAACGCAAGCCGAGGTTTTGGTTCCAGTACTTGCCGAAATCCGTCGACTTGGGTCCATGGCCGTTAAGGGCCTTCAGAATAGGCAGAGCATCAGCATAGGAGAGAGGAATCGAGGGAATTGAAGGGATGGCGTCGTCCACGGGAGCTCGAGGAACACCAGGCTTAGAAGGGTAGCCAGGAGTGGATCTATCCAAGTCAGTTGAAAGCCCATCAGCTAGAGGTTGGGGACATACGGATCACCAGGTCGAATGCTCAGGAAGTCGGTGCTTCCTCGTTGGACGCTGCTGGGGTTTCTGGCTGGGCCCTCAGGATAAGGCTTGTATCCATTCTCTTCAGTCCTCTCGCCGTCGTCGCCAGGGTCGCTATAAATCAAGCATGCAATCATGCCCAATTCCTGGGCGCGCTTCACCTTGAGGCCGCGGAAAATACCGCCGTACCTGGCAATTGCAATTTTACCCTTGAGCTCGACGCCAGCCGCAATGAGATCCTCATAGTCCTGGTAGCTGCCATAGTTGACGTAAACATACGACGCCGTGGCGTTTCCGCTGGCTGAATAGCCATGGAAAATGGGGATCTTATCCTTTGATCCAGTGGTGGGGTCCTGCTCAATGACATCTTCCTCGAGGGAAGCCTTGAACGCAACGTTCCACTCATTGGCCTCCTCTGACTGCTGCAGCAAAGAGACACTTGCATCGACGGGATAGTTGAGATAGACGTCATACCAGACGATTTCTGACTTGACTCCCCACTCCTCCCATCGGTCTCGGGTCCATTTAGCCTTGATACTGGGGTTAGCTCTCTAGACGTTTTCCTTCTAAGATAAAATAAAAAGCAATTACCTGTGAATAGTTTTGGCCGGCAAGGTGGGCGCCAGCGGTATAGTACTCGCTCCATTCCCTCGCCTTTTCGGAATCTGGTGTGTCAAAAAGAATAGATTTGACTTCATCGGGCGTCAATCGACTGTGAGGATTCAAGTAGGTATCATGGGGGCCATGGCGGCGTCGCAATGGCCAGATGAAGAATGCATGAAGGGCAAATGAAGCAAAGCCGCAGACGAGGAGAGCACTGGAGACAATGGTAAAAAACCGGCGGCACGTTTGGTGCGGGTACCTTCTGCGCTGCGGTCCGACCTGGACTGTCTGAATGAGAGGGGTCCGCTCATTAGGCATCTTTTCGGATGAAGAATTGCTGCAGCAGGCTAGTGTCAGTAGCTGAAATGAGCTGGATCAGGCTCACTGAACGAGCCAGAGGCCAATGTGAATATCTCGGGTGGCAAGGGAGACTCACAGCCGGCTCATGGCGTCTTGAGGTCGGAGACGGGCTCTCTCACGATGAATTGGTCAAGGCAATCATCCAGCAACAGGCCCTTTGGGATTTGAGGCCTTTTTTGTTGGAAGTTGACAATGTCCGTTGCGATAGCAAGTTGTTATCTTTGTTTACAAGGGCATGCATGGGGTGACGTTGAATAAAAGGCGTGATAGCATGGGCAATGACGTTGCGACGCAGCCTACCAATCAGCAGTCTGTCCCATCTCCAGTCCCGCTCTTCCCGTGCCGCCAAAATGGTGTCGTACACAGACATCATGCCTCAGGCCATGACTTTTCCGAAACTGAACTGAGCCTCGGCACCAGCCACACTCGGCACTCGCCACAGGCGGTGGACGAATGGCTAAGCAAAACAAAAAAAATTAAATAAATAAATGCAGATCGACAATGCAGAACAAATAGGCGGTGGCCTCGAGCCCACCCTACCGGCCCGGCGGCGTCTCAATGTCTCAATCAATGGATGGCATGGGTCTGTGAATGGGATTTAAGATGGAGTGTTCGGCCGTCGGATGTAAGCAGCCACACGGGATATGCGGTGGGTGGGATTGGCCCAGATGCTTGCATGATTAGCGACTGGGAGTCCATTTGCGACAAGGCACTGAATCCCCACGACATGGACGTTCGTGGAGAGGTGGATGCGGAGGTGAGATGCAGATGCGCTGGGAATCTGAGGCCCAGTCATGGGGCTTCTCTCAAAAGGGTTACGTCGAGCGTTGGTGGGAGTAGGGGTTCTGCCTGTGTTACCGTGTAATGGAGCAAGGTGGGACAGACGATTACTCAAGTCAGACAGACAGACACTGGGCCGGTTCGCGATGGTTGTGTGCCATGGAGCCCAGACTTGAGGGTGAACTCATTTTGCTCCGTTTTCCAGAAAGGAGCTCCGCTGTCGGCCAGGCTTGGCCCGCCACTCAGCTGAAGCGACTTTGCTCTGTCCAGTAGCAGCGCCAGAGAGGCCCCTCCTTGTTTAAAGGCTGCTCTCTGTCTGGCTAGACACAGCCGAGCGCTCGCTCGTCGCCTTGCTGCCCAGCCTGTCTCAGCTTTTTGCCGTCAAGCGCTGGCGGCACCGTCTCGCTCCGCTGCAGTCAAGTCAAAGCGCCAAAACACGTCAAGGATGGAGTGCGTGCATCAGCGCGTTCGTAGCCGATATGCGGATGCGGATCGTATGCGGGATACTGGGCCCTGTGACCGCGAGATCCTTGTTTGTAATATCCCGGGGTCAGTCATCCATCCTACGTTGGTTGTGTTGGTGGTGGAAGGCCTCAGTATCCAATGATACCGGAGCGCTTGTGACCAAATCAAATATTGAGGAATGCATCGGTGCTCTTGTCTCTTCCCTCCACTCACCGTACTCGGTGGTCTCAAGCTCAACCCAGGTTGATTCTCTTGTCTCTCAACCGCCCCCCTTGTAACAAAAAACCAAAACTAACGACCCGGGATGATGCAGATGGCTTGCAACCCAAGTGGACCTTGACTCCCGCTCTGCACATCGCCGTACCACACAGCACCCACTTTGCTTTCCCAATTGAGCCAACCGCCACAGCGGCTTATTAACTTGCCCGCCTCTTTTCCCGCCCTTCTACCCTGCCTGGATTGTCTTTTCAACCTTTTTTCTCTTCCTCTTCTTTTCCGATCTTCCCGGTCTTGGTGACTCTTCTATTGCCTTTGGGACGTGGTGTTTTTATCTGTCGCTCTATGTCAACATTCTTCTTGGCTGACCCCGAAATATTGCACTCCTCATAATCACCGTGACGGCGCTTTTGCAGTAAACACACTCCTGAAGTAGATTTTCCACCCCATCCGTACCCACCCCCAGCCCGACGCCAACAATGGCATCTATACCGAAACCTAAGTTGCCGGCCAAGCAACTGGCAATCATGGGTAAGGATATTATGTATTTCTTTTATTTGCAATACCTTGCCTGCACTGGCTACTTCCCGGCGAGATGCCTCATGGCATCATCTCCCGCCACCCGCCGCCACCCGTCACCCAAGTTCTCATGGCTATACTCGATGTCATTTTACACACAAGCTGGGTTTATGTGTCATGACCAATCATCTGTCCTATTTTTGCCCTGCCATTTGTTTGTCAAATTCCTCATTCTTTCTGAACTACTTGTTTGCCCATCCGTAAAGTCCGGCAAGCCGACACTTTTCATTCATGGTGATTTCATTCATGGTGATTTTTGACACGCTCATGTGCCAATTCTCATACAAGGCAGGACAACATAGTATGAATCAAGGGATGACGACAATTAAACAAAAATGATGTTCCCATAACGTTCAAGGGGGAAAAAGAAGAAAAAGAAGAAATAAAGCACCCTTCACCCAGTCTTGCCCAAGTTGCTAACCGATGCTACAGCTATTGCCCGTGTTGCTGAGCCCATGGCTTATACCTCCGTCTTCCCTTATCTTCCTGACATGGTGAAGAGTTTCGGCGTTGAAGAAAATAAAGTTGCTCGATGGGCCGGTATTACTTCTGGCGTCTTCTCCATTTCTCAGAGCATCACCGCTGTTGCCTGGGGAAAGGCCTCTGATGTGTACGGTCGAAAGCCAGCCATCATTTTCGGTCTACTTTCAACCATGACTTGTTTCGTAATATGGGGCATGTCCACCAGCTTACCCATGGCCATCACTGTTCGAGCTATTCAAGGTGGTAGCAATGGAAATGGTATGAAAAACAAACATGTCCTACCACATTTTCCCATGTATTAACAACGCTACAGTTGGAATCATCCGAACCATGGTGGCAGAGATGGTGCCTCAGAGGGAACTTCAGCCACGAGCCTTCTCTATCATGCCGCTTGTATGGAGTGTCGGGTCTGTCATCGGTCCCAGTTTCGGTGGCTTCTTTGCCAACCCTGCAAAACAGTTCCCCAGTCTCTTTGGAGAAAACGAGCTCTTCATTCGGTTCCCCTTCTTACTTCCTAACCTCCTCCTAACCGTCTTCTTCCTCATCTCGGCCACCAGCGGCATTCTTTTCCTGAAGGTATGCACAAAAAAACACCAGGGTTGACAAACCAGTTGCTAACTTGGCCAGGAAACTCTCCCCAGCAAGCAGGGTGAGCGCGACTGGGGCCTGGTTGTTGGCCAGCGGATAACCCGGCCTTTCCGCCGCGAGGAAGCATCTAACCGCCGCTGTTCGTTTGTCGATGGTGAGGCTACTGCTCCTCTCATTCCCAGCAAGGTTTCGGTCAAGAAGAGGACCAGCCATCGTTCCCACTCAACGAGTGAGGTGTTCACCACCCAGACTGTCCTCAACCTGGTCGCCTACACTTTTGTAGCATTCCACTCCGTTGCCTATGACCAAACTCTCACCGTTTTTCTGCATCACCCCGTTATTGAACGTACCCCAGACAACTTCAAACCCCCTTTCTACTTCAACAGTGGATTTGGTCTTTCATCCGGTCAGATCGGAAATATGTTTACAATATACGGAATCATTTGCGCCCTCATCCAGTTTCTGGTCTATCCTCCCCTTGTCAGCCGGTTTGGAGTCTTGCGATGCTTCCGCATTTGCTGTAAGTACACTGCCCCCCCCCCCCCCCCCCGCTAGGTCATGGAAACATCTGGACTAATGTGGTAAATAGGTCTTGTTGTCCCTTTCGCATACTTCCTCACCCCCTATACCGTGCTCTTCCCAACCCAAAAGACTCGCCTAATCGCGCTGCTAGCTGTCATGCTGCTCAAGGGTGCCGCCTCAATTGTTGCTTTCCCCTCCATTACCATTCTCCTCACCAACTCTGCTCCCTCTCTCAGCATTCTCGGAACTCTGAACGGTTTTGCTACCGCCTTTAGCGGTGTCGGGCGAGCCGTTGGCCCTGCGTCCACCGGGGCCATGTTCACTTGGGGCGCAGACAACAACTACGCTGTGGCCTCTTGGTTCTTCCTCATGTTTGTTGCCATCCTCGGAGCTTTCCCCGTCTTCCAAATTGTCGAGGGTGCGGGACCCACTGCTTCGGTGGACAATAGTGATGCCGAGGACAGCGACTCATCTGCTGCCGCCACACTTCTAGACCCGGACAGCTGCGCAGTCTCGGATGAGTCTGAAGACGAGGATGACGGCAAGCCACGCCGACAGACACAGAGCTATGGCACTATGGGCAGCCGGAGACAGGAGTAGTCCTGGATTCGATGGTTAGTTGCGTGCATGTTGTATTACGTATTTCTTGATACGAGAGCGCCCGGTTCGGTAATATTGGCCAGCATGAGTTGATGGATGGATGGGATACTGCATATAAGCATTATAGGCGTTGTGATTGATTCTTCCAACTGCTTGTGGTTAAATGGAAGCACTAAAAA
Source organism: Calonectria henricotiae (assembly GCA_020623695.1). NCBI lineage: Eukaryota > Fungi > Ascomycota > Sordariomycetes > Hypocreales > Nectriaceae > Calonectria > Calonectria henricotiae. Next base: position 92,698 of record JAHVYB010000168.1, read on the forward strand.
AAAGGTGGATAGGTTAATAGTTCAGATGAGGGATATTAATACAATTATTAATGTGGCTTTCAATTTTTTGGTACATGGTGGTAACTTCACTTGCTGCTGTGCAACTACGAAATAATGAGAGAAGTTGTAAATTTCCCTCCTATTTTTATCCAATAGTCCCTATCCCTCTCCCTATCCCGGCCCTTCCATACCCATCCCATCCTCAACCTCTTACAAAGAAAACCAAGCTTTGATATCATTAAAATGATAATGGAAACCCGTGTCCATGAACCGTTCCCCTCCAATGATGCATAGGATTCTATCCCGGGAGCAAAAAACAAAAAAGACACCATATCATATCATATCATATCATGTATGCTGTTTTCTCCGAGTAGCGAGCCACTTCATTCATCGCTCGTCCCTTTTTTTCCCAACGCCGTCGCAATGCCGTCAAATTTGTGCCGATTCATACAAAAGGAATAAAAAAGATTAAGTGTACATGAGATTGGCTTCTGTGTGATCGTTGAAATGTAGTGTTCACACATAACTCTTGTTCGACTTGTCTGGACAAAAGAGGGATGAGGGAGAGAAAAAAATAAGGGGGCAAGATATTACTGTTTTCCCCCATGCTAGACAAGACTCTTGTTGTTTTTTCTTCAACATGACAACTTACCTACCGTGGCTAATGGACAGTATATCGCCCAGGCCTAGGGCGCCGTCTAGTAGCCTAAACGTATGGTGAGCCCACGCCTCGTACGCCGCGGCCACGGAGGCCGTCTCGGTCATGCCGCTGCCATTCTTCATGGCCCGGTGGTTGAAATTGTGGCTGCTGCGGCTGCGGCTGCTGCAGTGGTCGCGGTGGGCGAGGCTCCATCGTGGGATAGTAATCGTGACCGTCCCTCTCGGCGCGTCGAACCCACCTGCGCCAGGGACTTGCTCCACGCATCCTCCACTCGCTGTCCACAGGGACTCCCCCCTTGTAATCTCGCACATTCTCCTGCTCACGGTCGTCGCGCTCGCGAAACTGCTCGAGATCGGCCTCCATCTCGCCCAGGCGAAGGTATCCTCGACCAACCCAGGCATCAATCGTCTCAGCAATCTGACGGAACCCATCCGTATGTCCGCCACAGTGGCCTGCCTTCAGGCCACACATGACAAAGAGGTAGCTGTGGATCATCTCATGGAGAAACGTCGATATGAGGAGCCGCCGGTTGTACTTTGTGTCCTTGAGTATAGGGGAGGACAGGACGATGAGCGTCTCGTAGCCAGTCGGGCGTGCACGTCGCACTGCTGTAGTGCCAACAATGTGAGCCTGGTACTGAGAGCTGGCAGGGTGGCTCCAATCCCAAGCGACACGGCCCGCAAGACGGTTGTCGAAGAAAAGCTCGTTGGCTGCAGAGAATATGCTTCGCAGCGCATCATTGTCAAGCGGCCAGTCTGGGGTGTTGCCGCGCTGCTTGGGGTTGATGAGAGTCTTGAGGATGCGGCTATGCTGGGAATCCGGGTGTCGTCGACGGGGTGTGAGGCCGGCGACATGGTCCAGCACAAGGCGAGTAGCTTCTAGGTCGTCCAGATAGCCGGCTTCTTCATCGTCATCGGGCACGAGGTTGCTAAACGAATGCTGGGTGGTGTCGGAGGAGATGGATATGCCGGAGGCCGTGCGTTCCATGCCACACGAGCCCGGAGGCGGTCCGCCGGGGCCCGGTGGTGCCAGGACGGGGCCCATGCTACCGGGAGCGGACCCGGGCCCGAAGCCGAGGGGAGATATGGGAGCAAACTCAGGAGTAGGTGAACGCTCTCGGATGACGTAGAAGGGCCGTTTTTTTACAACAGGAATAGGCTCGCGAGTCAAAAATGGAATGGGAGGTGGTGGAGTGGCGTCAACGTCGTGGTCGTAGTCGTGGTCATGATGATAGTAGTCGTCACCTATAGGGTAATTGAAGCTATCACCGGTGCCGGTCGCAGGGCGGTAGCTCCCCGGCAGGTCATTGTGCTGGAGCGCATAGCCATTGACGGTGCTGTAGCCATATTCTCCGTGGCCCAAGGTTGGCTCGTATCCGTCTGGGCGAAATTCGTCGAGTCCGTACCTGGTCCGCTTGAATTCGACAGTATCGCCACCGTCGCCACCGTCGGAATGGCTCACCCTCCGCTTTCCGGCGTGGATGTACGGCCTCCCAGCGGCGGCACCTTGCGAATGATCCCCGTCACCTACCCAAAAGGCCATGGGACATACTCAACCGGGGTCAACGTTAACGGAGTCGTCAACGTTGACAGCTGTAAAATGGTGAGGAAGGGAAGATAGTCACATATATGCCGTGACGCCGTGGTTGGTGGACGGAGGTGCCTAAAAGCGGGTGGCGGCAAATGTGATCACACCACCCGTCGGGGAAATGCTTCCGGACCGGGATTGTGCAGAAAGGACCGGTTCTCGAATCCGAATGTCGAGGAATGTGAAAGTGAAAGTGAAAAGTGAGGATGGAATGCAGATGCAGTGCTCCTGGCGGTTAGACGGGTGCGGTGTGTGCCAGGGAGCTGTCGGTGAGTCGGTGAGCCCAGGGGCTGGATGGAGTGTGTGGTGCAGAAGAGTGTGGTCGGATCGTGTGGCGGTCGGATGAGAAGAGAAAAAAATATACACACACAGAAGGGAGAGAGTAAGAAATAAAAGAAGATGATGTTGTAGGAAGATGAGGAAGATGAGGAGGAGGTAGATGAGGAGGAGGAAGATGAGGAGGAGGAAGATGAGGAGGAGGAGGAGGAGGAGGAGGAGGAGGTGGAGGTGTAGGAAAAGAGGAGACCAGGAATGAGAGGAATGGAGAAAACAGAGTTCGCCGTCAATGCGTGGAGTGCGATCGATCGTACAGTAGTCGGTTCGCCGTGTCGTTTGATCCGCCTTCCGACACTGGTGCGAGATGGGGACTTCGGAAGAGGCGTCAAACAGAATCCAGACTAGGCATAAAAAGCGAAAGGGCAAGGTGCGGGAACCTCCAGCCCAAATATGCCCATCCGGCAGACACCCGAGAGCGAGACAGAGGCCCAGCGAAAGGCCCAGCAGAGGCGGCCTAGCACGACGTCGGGGGGGCGTGACATGGCGGATTGACAAGAGAGGACCCAGATGAGCCTTGGCCCAATACCATGCTATGCCATGCGCTGCCAAATCACCTACCAGGGAATCCTTGCATTAGAGGCCAAGGCGAAGGGCGAAAAGCCACTGGCACACACACGACGCAGACGTTGACATAGGATGCAAGAATAATCCCTGGGGCACCCCCATGGATCGATCGCCGGCCGCCTCACTCTATGAAGGTGCGGTTTTCGCCCTTCCCGCTCTGTCTCTTGATGCTTTCCCATTACAATGAGATGAGATGAGATGACGCGGGGCCCAATGACGGCCTGAGAGCTGTTTTTCCTGTTTCATTGCTAAAGAGACTGGAGCCCTCCCACCTGGCCTAGCCGCCGTTTGTTGGCTCTCTGATAGGCACTGCTCAACACCTGGACCAACGCCCGGTCGGTCGGCTCTTCACGTCACGGAGATGCGATAGGCTGCCCAGTCACCACTTGCGCACAAAAGAAACCGAGCCAAGGACGCTCCACAAGCGGTGTGATGGCGAGATGGCGTGTAACAGCGCATATCTTTTTGTGTGGGAGCGAAGCGCTCCAGAAGAGAGTGAGTGGCCTAGGCCCGCCCCCCACGAGAAACAGGGCGAGACATTGCTGCATCCCACTACCACTGCCACTGCTGTTGCTGCTACCGCTACCCAGGTATGCTATGCGCCTCCGGGTGGGCTCCTTCAAAACGATATGCCGTCCGAGACTAAGAGGCTGATGAGGACGTCCCTGAATCGAAAGGTCATCCTAAAGTTTGCTGCTCACGACGAACCCTTCCATCCAGGGATATCTATCCTCTTCCACGGAGCCGTGGCACCTGGCGTCGTTTGACACAATGTCCAAGGCCGAAACAAGTCGGTGATTTTCGTGGTTGTCAAGGAATCCCCATGAGACAAGCTCGCCCCTTGTTCTTTTTTCCTCCCTTCCTCCCTCTCTGTGGTTTTTTTCTTTTCCTTTCCTGTCCCATCATCCCATTTCCCTTGTCGGTCTTGGTGCTGTCATCTGCACGGCCCCGCCAAACCTGCCCCGTGAGGCGAAATGCTCTAGTGGCTTTCCAAGCTCCGCTCACCTCGAGCTTGAGGAGCTGACAGCACAACTCTTCCCCACTACAAATGCCCACTTCCCGCAGGCCGCGCTCCCTCGTTGGAGTCGTTTATCAATTACGATGGACTCGTCCCAACCATCCCAACCATCCCAGGCTGATCCCGTTTTTATCCATCAATGCGCATGGGCGTGCATGTCTCATACGACAGACATAACGCTCGCATCTTAATGACCACGCCAACAACCAGCTCACCAACAATTTGTACCCATGCCAACGGTTGAAGAAAAAAAAATTAATTAATAATAATAATAAAAGGGACCAACGTGGCTTTCAACCTCAGAAAAAGATAGTATGCCAATCTATAGCAAACTGAGATAATAACCTTCCTTTTGCGGCACGGTATCCGCCTCGCTCACCCAAACTATGGTGCCGGTTCTTGACTCGATACGGAGAATTTAATATTCTGTTGGGGCCCGCTAAGTTTATTGGCCCAGGCGCTTCTGGCTCGCTCAATGATTGGCCGCCCTGAGTTTCTTCCTCACGCCCCAAGGTCCAAAACATCTACACCACAACCAAAACGACTTTTGATAGTTGCATGGGTACGGGACTCAATTTGCATCTAGGACGTGCTCCCGGGTGGCGGATGGGACTTGGCCTAAATGCCACGCGATGCTAATTAATTAATCACCGAGAAACGCTCTCACTTTGTCGACTATTGGGGAGGAGGCAATTCGCAGACTTACCCCATGTTGATCCAATGAGGCCTGTAAGTAGAGCTAGATGTGGAACGGCGCCACGCGCCAGCAGAGCGGCGCGAGACGCAGAATGTAGTGGCGAATGCACATAGGGGATTGGGGGATGCAAACGCAGACTGCATCGCATACACAGGACGCATACATGCGCATGTACATGAGTGCGAGCGTAAGATTGAGAGTGACTCAACCTCATCATGACCAGCCAATATGCCACACAAAACTAGAAGCCCCACGAAAAAGAAGAAGAAGAAGAAGAAGAAAAAAAAAACACTTGGGCAACCCATAAGTTGTCGACGTCCGAGGACCACACAGCCTGCGGCGCAACTCACGAGGTGTTGGGCCAAAGCTAAGACCGCTGCTAACTATGTTCCAGAGCTGACATGCAGCGCCGTCGCCGTCGCCTATACCTAACTAAAACCCCCCTCACTCCCTTTTAAGCGACCATCCTATGTCGATCTCGCGCCAATCTTCAACCAAAACCACATCCCAGAAACCATGCCGGGCCACCACATTCTCTCACACGCAGCATATCTATGCAAGCATCTCGCTTTGCCATGTCATGCTATGCCATGGCGTTCCCACTCACCACTGCCTGCACCACGCACATCAGCTAGGCCAGCTAGCCTGGCCTTTCTCGTGCTGTCATGCATCCACGACTCTTGAACAAGCTCGCCTTGCCCACTCCGCCGTCGACCCTCTTTCAACTCCAGTTACTACACACTCGAAGAGGGGCCGCCTCATCTCCGCTGTCGATCGTCCTCACAACGCCTCTCCTTAATGGCGGTCAACTGAAGTGTTTGTCTCTGCCACCCAGGATCTTGCCTGCAATTGGGACCTTATTCCGTCCATGATTCGTATCCTACATTACAGAGAAGCCTTCTCTTCTTTTGGTCTCGCTACGCTTTTTTTTCTAACCCCCAAATGGTTGGGCCATTCCCTTCGCCTCCACTCCACTCCACTCCTCCCATTGTCTTTCATTAACACCCGCCGCCTGCAGCGCCTTCTGTATGCATCATCTACCACGGCAGCCGAATTCACTTCACTTATGGGTCCAATCCGAGCCCCTGTACGAACCGCACTTCATCTGCCTGCCGCTCCAGCGCCTCCCGCATCTTCTCGCTGTATCTGCGTCGCTCCTCTTCGTCTGACGCATTTTCGGCATTTGTCTCTTCAAAGTCTCCCGGCGTGAAGAGTGCCTCTCCCGTGAAGCTGACCATTCCCAGTTTTTCCCCCGTCCAGAACAGGATGTTGTCCTCGTTGGGCCGTTCTCGGCCGTGTTTCGACTTTGTTGACATGATTTTGCGAGCTAGGTCATCTGAGCCAGGCATTGAAGCAAAAAGAGATGACTGCGCTGGCGTATCGCTATGTCCAATCCGGATCCTCTGGCATTCTGTGTGTCCGTCCCTTTCAAACCACTTGATGAGACCGGCCCCATCGGAAAAAGCAATCTTTGTTCCATGGTTAACCACTGACAGAATGATCGACGATGCAGCCTTGTATCGATTCTTCATTGTCGAGTTCTGCAGCACGGCGTTGCCGTCTGAATGAACTGCGGTACTCAACCCGTACAGTTCCAGGGATCCCTTTGTCTTGTACTCCCCACCGGCGATTAGCGTGCGACCATTTCCAACTGTCTTGCACAGCGCCACCTTCTCGGCCGAGAGCTCCCCACGTCGCCTCACTTCGTAGTCCACTGTAGAGAATGGATAAGGCAGCGCCGCTAAGCTTGAGAGACGCGACCCTGAGTATATGGATCCCATGATTTTGGGGAATTTTCGTCGATCATAGTGCAGAATGTTCGAAAATCGCCCCGCAACGTAAATATCATCCGACACCAGCTCCCCATTATCCGCTCGAGGCAGATGGAGGATGCTGATCGGCGTGGGCTGAGACAGCGAGGCGTATGGTGGTAGAGGCTTAGGGTCGAATATTGACTTGAAAGGGCTGTTAATGTCCCACACAGGCTCATCAACCCGCTCCACTACATCTCGGTTCACGCTCGTCCTCGCCCTAAAATCGTGAAGGTGAATCCCCAATGACGTGCCCACCGTTAGCGGGATGCCATCATGGACCTGTGATAACGTAGTAATGGACCACTCGAAAGAGTCTCGGTTGACGACTTCGAGCCTATTTAGATCCACCTCGAGGAGGTCTGACACAAAAGCATGTATTAGTTATCGGATCGGAATGAATACGGAGATTCGGAAAGACCCACGACTTTGAACAGCAAAAAAAGCACGGTGGTTGTTGTGATTCACACTGACGCACTCCGTCACCCCCGAATCGATCCTCTTGGACCGCCTGGTTTTGTCATTGCCCTTCTTGTTCATGAACAAAATCTCCGGCTCGCTAGTTGCGATGATCCCGCCTCGCTTACCCCTACTGCCGTTGACGTCCCACAGGCACACAGATCCGTCATCCAGTGGAGAGACTGCCAGCAAGGTGCCAATCCCATCATCGCCGTTATTCGGACTGTAGAGTGCTATGCCCCGGGCCTCGACCGATTGCATCATCCCTCTTTCTTTTACTCGCGGGATCTGTAACCAGTTGACACATGTAGGGCCATTGCGCTGGATGTACTCGTCGTACCACGAGACGCGCTCCTTAGGGAATGCCGGGTCCCAATTTGCCATGTCCTGGAGCAATTGGAGATGCTCCCGGTGATTTTGTTGCGACTCATCCTCTTCCAGCGCCAACAGGCTGTAACTTTCCCCAGCCGCTGCCTCTATCCTCTTATCCAAGGGTACCGTAGGGTCAACCGGGGTCGAAATGGGCTGGAGAGATGCTGCCAGGAAGCGACGGCGGTTTTGGAGAAAGTGGTACCACGAAGAGCGTTCGAAACAATGGCGCTTCCAAAGCTCGTGATCCAGGCACACGTCGCGGAGCCTGCGAGAAACAAGCTGCAGTTTAGGTAGGTAATGAGGTTCGAGAACTGGCCGTGAATGCGGTTAGCGGAGCAGATTCAATTCGGGGGTGGGGCGAGCGCGCGGCGGCAGCACTGACAGCACACTATCTGGAGCAGGATCTCATCGGGTAGCTCGTCGAGACGCCTCGGCGGAGACTCGAGGTCATCCATAACGCACGCCAATAAGGCGGGGGGGCCAGAGGGCGACGTGCAGGAGTCGAGGAGGGCCGAAGGCGGCTCGCGGGAAGGAGAGTTGAAGGAGAGCGTGAGGGACAGCTATAGGACAACCCTGAAGGTTCCCGTTTGGCCCTCCAGAGTCAGACGGTTGCGGACCGGTTGCAGGGCCTTTGGGACGGGGAAGCTGGGGCCCTAGTGGCGAGCGACAGCCCCAGAGCAGCCAGGATTATCGCGATAAGCGACGGCCAGGGCGCGAGATGCTGAGAAGAATGATGGGATAAGCGACGCTATGCCCACTCGCTGGTGCTGGCGCCGCCGTTATAGCAATCAATACAAGAGCAGTTAACCTTGGCTTTCCCGCCAGCGTGTGGGTGGGCGGCTCTAGGAGGACGAGATGGATCGTGCTAGGGCCCAAATGCGCCAGCGATTCATGCCGTAACTATTCAAGGGCGCGCGCGGGGTTGGACAGCTGGATGGTTTGATTGTACCCTGTGTCTTGGTAAGCAGCCGAGTCCCCGCAAATGCAGATCTTGCAAATTCAAGTCTAGCCTGCCCGAATGAATGAGTTTGAAGAGATGCATCCGGTGGTGAAAACATTTGTTATTAAAGCCTAAGCCAAAGGTTCGTATTATTGATAAACCCAAGCCTATTGTTCAAATTATTGATAAATATAAGCCCAATGTTCATATTAATTGATACCACTGGTCGCTTTGACAATTCAGCCGTCTAAAACTAACAAGTCTGACAACACCGTGCAATGCACCATCTGAGCATATCCCAACATCTCCCCGATTATCATGTAAGAAAACAAATAACAGAAGTAATATAAAGTGAAAAATTGGTTTATATTTCTAGCCTAAGAAAACCATGATAAGTTTGGGTTATTATTTAATTCTTTATCTTGTGGTGTGACACTTTTGGCATGGCATTTTCCATCTAGCAATACTAGTCAATTTACAGCCATCGTCATATTGCATGAGATTTTTATCCCCTGTCGCCCTTTTTCTTCCATAGCATGTTCTATGCGCCACTGTGGCTTGGAATTCCTGAAACGTGAAGGAGCGGTTTGCTTGGCACCTGTCAAGCAGCTGCCAACGATTGAATCCCTCGAACCCTCGCCCTGTTCACATCCAAACAGTACCAATTGGAAGCGGCCCGGTTTTATATGCCTGAGTCAGCTCCTATACTTGTTATTTCTACACTGAATCATAACACGACTTTACATCGCGTATGCAAATTCATCTCCAAAACAACACCTTCACCACTCGCTCCCTGCCCACAAGCGATCCGTTTTCTACAGCGTAACTTCCTTCTTTCGCAATCACAGCCTAGGGTCATATATCTTTCTTTATTTCCATCCCAGGAACCTAGAGATTTCAGAGCCAGTCGCTTGGACTGCCCAACCATAGGCTTCGCCCGCACCTTCGCCTCCTTTAAAATTGCAGCTCAGTCAAGCGACACGGCGTAGCTCACTGCTCTTTGGAATGTGCCTTCCTGGCAATGGCAAGGCACCTGGCTATGAAGCCTCTATATGAAAATGTATGTTGATTAACTCACCATGATGGGTCAGACTCACTGACGAAACCAGTCCCTTCCATCAACATCGACAGAAAGCCAACGCTCAGGCCAGAAAGCACAGAGTACTTGGCACGGCACCTTTTCGACCGAGTCCTCGAAGTCTGATCCTTTAGTCGTTTTATATTCTGACCAAGATGTACAACTGGAAGACTTTTCGTACATAAAAGCCCAGATGCCCTGTGGAATGACTTCAGAGCCCCGAGGATTTGTATTGGAGTGCCCTTCCCGACTTCCAAAAGACAAGGATAGGAAATCAAGTGGCCAGACACACATCGTCTCGATAGATGGTGGCAACACGGCTTCGGAATGGGAGACTGTTGCTCCCGACGAAGATTTCGACGATACTTCTCAAATCCTTCAACATCAGCTCAGACGCCGAAAGAATCTCGCTCTCGTCTTCCATGCCCAGGATAACAGCAATTCCATGGCTGTCCAACGAAAAGAACCTATGAGACCAGGTAGACACACGAACTTGCATTTGCCTCGCGAATTCTCCAACCCAACCATAGCGCGCTTTCATGAGTTGGCCCCTCGCGTGCATTCTTTTCATTCTGCTTCCAGTTTTAGCAGCAATGGGGACGAAGAAGAAGTAGTTCATAGTAAGAACACTTCCATCATCAGTGGCGCTTCGAGAATCCCAGAGCGGAACGAGCAGCCTCGACAGCGCGAGCTCACCAACCCTCGGCCTCAGATGCTTAGGACTATTTCCAAAACCTCGAGTAGCACAAATGATGACCCGTTCAAGTACGACGGAGAACAATACTCTGGATTTCTTCAATCGTCCGCTGAAAGAGAGATCAGCGATGCACTCCACCGTGCGGGAGGAAGCGCCATTTCTAACGACACCCGATTTCCGTTTGTAAAAGAGGACCTTCATGAAGCAGGAAAGAATGACACGAATGTCTCTTCTTTTTATAATTCTGCTGCTATTCGATCGGCCTAGAATGTCGACGAAGAAATAAAGGTCCCGGTACTTCGCAAAAGAGAAAACAATTTCCAGCTAGAACCCGAACCATCTGGTCGACGCGTTAGCGGCATCCCATCTCTTGCCCGGACGCGATCGCCTACCGGCAATGAAACAGATTGGCAGACTGTTACCACGGATCAAAACATTGAATTTACCCGACAAGAGCTTCACGGCATTGTTGCCAAGGGGACTGGTAGTAGCGTCGCTGATGTATCCGACATAACTGAGTATCACTACCCTCGCGAATACGGGTCAACAGAGAGGATCATTCAACACCCACATTCTCGCGGTGTTACTCCAGTATCGTTTCACCTTACTAAAGACAGACAGAGAAATGCCTCGGTTGTGGTTCCCAAATACGTCTCTCCCTGCCCAGCGGTTTCCACTCAGAATACTATTCGAGGATTTCCTCAGTCTCCAGTAGGGGTATCTAGAAATGCTTCTCGTTTCTCAAATCTCTTTCATAGAGATATGCCCGCACAAAAAACTATTTGTCGAAGCACCCTTCCCGATGGGGACCGTAGACGGGACAGCTACCAGACACTTGATTCGGACACAAATGCACTCGATCAAGGCAGACAAGATGCCATCCCCATCACCAGGTTGGTGAAGAAGGACAGGTTTTCATGGTCCCGTATCAGAGGAAACCCCGGGAGAGATCCGCCAAAGGCGGTGTTGACCATCTTAGACCAGCCTCTATACAGACTTGGGATCAAAGAGTCTCCAGAGTCTAAAAAGGGGTTGAATGTTCCACAAGATGAATTTTTGGTCAAGCTTCCTCGACTTCCCTTCCCTTTGATCAGTTTACCAGAAGCATCAATGTTGCAGCACTTCCGAAGGGAGCGAGGAGAGGAAGATCACACCAATCCTGCCGGATATTTTGCAGGCAGGGCAAGATCTAACACTGACAGCACGATGAATTCATTAGCACTGGCCGAGACTTCATCAATGGCTCGACCCTACGATTTAACAGACTCCCGAAGAGAAATTGTCACTAGACCAGCCCCAATTCATCGCCACCACGGGCTCAATGAAATGATCCGACGAGACTGTGGGTTTACAAAATGCACCAGATGAAACCTGCTAACATTTTACAGCAAGCGAGAGAATCGGCGATATTTTAATTTCATCTTCGGAAATTCTGGATGCTCCGCTAGCCAATGAACCGCACACTTTGGGCAACAAAATTTGGCATCGATATTTTCATCAAGACCAGGGCACCATCTATGATGGGCTCTCTCGTGCTCGTGGGTTCTCCTCGAGCACGTTGGAAAGAAGGGCCAGGAGGATGCAGACCGGATCCTTTGACGACGGATGCCTCTTCTCACCCTCTGAATTGGACCTCATTGAGACGGCCAGGGAAAATATCCTGTCTCGCCGCCGATTGTCGAACAAGAATGACAAGAGGACAAACATTCTATTTAGTGGCATCATATTCTTGACTGCTCTTTTTCCTTTCATCGGACTTCTTGCCATTTGGGGAAAATTTGACTCGGCCATTTTATGGTATACACATGGCAATGTGCATGCCTTGAACCTCGGCCAGAGGCGAAAGCTGAAAAATGTGCTTCTCGTCGAAGCAGTCCTGTTTCCAGTGATGATCATTTCACTGGCCGTCTATTACGCGACTCATTAGAGAATGGGAAATACCCAGACATGATGATTTGGATGGACATAGTCTTAAAGGTTGAGAAATTTCAGGGGTTCACTACGTTCAAATCAAGGCGACGGACAAAAATAGGGCACCTTGATTAGAACCTAGCTAGTTTTGCATGATATCGGGGTTAAATTGGCGCACTGTTACGTGTTTACCTTGTTCACCTAAATGATTACTGGTCAAGCTAAACCACAGCGGATATATTGAGAATTATTGCATTTGGGGTGTTTAAATTACCAGATCTATTCCCCAATTACGAATTCCCCGCCTCATAACATAGATACTTGATAGCTATTTAATAGCTGTATCATGTTTTGATATAACCTGCATCTTTGAATACGCAATCAATTCTTGCCGCCAGACTGGGAGTTGCTGTGATGTTGACTGCCACTGGGAGACGTGTAGGTCGAGCCGCCCTGACTGTTGTTGTAGTAAGTGCTCCCATTGGGGTTGGAATAGTAGTAAGATCCATTCCTAAAGTGCAGGTTAGGTTTTATGAAGTAAAGATGCTTATAAATAAATGAGGAGTGGGTTTCATCATGGTGCGCCGGCAAGACTGACGTGTTGGAGTAGTGGTACGAGTTGGAGTTGGCCGCGCTGGAGCCGTAGTCACGAGCACAGTAGTGGTTACCCTGCAATGAGATCAGGACATGGACAAAATTAAGGCACCTATTAAAAAAGAAGAAGAAAAAAGATCAATACCTGGCTGTTGGTGCCACTGCTCTTGTAGGTGTAGCTGTCAGACATGGTGATGGTTGTTAATGCTGGTAGAAGGTTAGTCGATGTTGTTGGAAAATAAAAGGGTTAAAATGAAGTCTAGTAGAGTGGGCGATTGGGGAGGAATTAAATACGGGAGAAGTTTCACATGAGAGGGGGTGCTCGAAAGCCATAAAAAAGCAAAAATGAGGCTAGCGGGCGGGGAAAGCGTACCTGATACTCCGCACACGATGCAAATATCTCGCTCTAACAACCAGGAACGCACCATTTATAGGTAGCAAACTCGTAATGTCAAGCTATTTCTGCATTACTTGACGCTGATTTTTCATTAAGATTGTCTATTTTTACCTATTCACTTGAATCTTCTGTATTGAGTCGTGTTTTTGTGTGCCTCCTTTTCTGTAACCTGTCGTGTGTGATACAGTTTGGGTTTGCAACAAAAGACCCCACTCGGAGTGACTATCAGATGCATGAGAACAAAGCAAATAATGGCAGTGTGCGGGGTTTGCATATTTGATGATAACAGCCAGCAACTTGATTGATCGCCACGATAAGACGGCAGGATACCATTTGTCTTGACGGATACCGGTCGTATGCTGATTGCAAGTGGCTGTGACAATGCTGGACTTATTGCGTGGCTGATGTTAGCGAAAGAAACCCTACACCTAATTTCGGATAGGAATGGGCCGGCATGACTTCATGTCCCACCTGACCTCGTTAATTCCTGTCGCTTTGGCCTGGCCGTGCTGGAAACATTTCTACGTGAACTACTCGTATCATGGTCGATTGAAAGATCGCTGCCCCATAGCGAGTCGCCTGTTTGTTTTGGGAAGTAGCTTGAGGTCGATCCCACACTCAACCTTGGGACCCCATGAAGGCGAGAATAATGAACCACTAGGCCAAGCTCTGGTTTACTAAATAAGGTTTAGGCCTAATTTGGCGCCTGTGACTCTAACTGGAAAAAGCAGAGCAGCGGCCCTTGAACGAGAGGGTGAAAGGTCTGATATGATGGAATAATCGAAGTTAGCTCTTGTGACATTCAATTGATAGCCTTCGTCAATTTCGAAGTTAAAGAGGAGGACTATATTCCGCTACTTTGAAAGTGAAATACCCAGCATCCATGATTCCTGAGTTGTGCGAAACCACGCAACGATGGAAAGTGGGGATGTCGTTTTTGGATGGGAGAAATAAATACGACCTCACCAACTCGGCACTGACCAGACCTTCCAGTGTCTTGCATCGCACGGCTATTTGTAACCTGGTTATGATATGGTACGCATGCCTTTCTAAAGCTGAGAGTGACACACTGCCTTGTTGTGCCGGAGGTAATCGTGATAACCGAACCTGTTCGCACCATCTTGGTTGAATCTGGGTCGAGAATATTAACAAGCTGGCCAAGCTTCTAGATCCGAGAATCTGCTATTGCACAAGCACTGAAATTGGTATCTATGAATTTTCTTTCTCTATGAAGTGGATAGAATAAAACTGTCATTCGGATTATTGGGGCGCCTTACTCCACAGAGTAGGTGACTTGGCCAACACCTCTAAGCAACAAGTTCCTTTCGCCGCCAGGCCCCTAGCAACTAATCAATATATTTTTTAACCAATGATGGGGTGCTGTATATAGGTTTCTATGATGTAATGACCTCACTTTTATTGGTCGAACGCAAAGTTGATATCGGTGTATCGGGCGGCGTATGGATCCAGCCCTCGCATTCCGCTGACTAGGAGGGGTTTCGGGCTAGTTATGGACGAATTTCTGGCTGATAGTGGGGGCCGCGGCTCCAAAACTGGAATGATATCTATATCTTTTGAGACTTGGACTTGCAGGAAAATGGGAACGGGGAAGAGATTCGGCCGAATGGTATTTGTAATGCGACTTCAGCTTAGCCCTTTGATTCTATGGCGCAATAAAGTCCTACGCCCTACGATAACGGGAATTGGCCAAACCCCTGGTCTTGATATTGCTGTATTATAAACCGAAATAGGTTCAGTTAAGTATAAACCGGGGTCAGAATTCGAGGCGAGAACCAGGAATGATTAGGCAAAGCTAAGTAGAAGTTGGAGGACTCAACATAGAGCGGAAGGCTATAGCTTCCAGCTTTGCCTCTTTAAAATAAGGCATCAAAGGTTTATGATAAAGTGATCTATTTAGTAACTGATAAAAAAAAAACTCTTTGTTTAATAATTATATAACTTAAATGTAGTATATACTGGAATATGTACTCTCACCAAAATCTGTGCCTTCCAACGCGGTGTTTTTAAGCGGAGCAAGGCCGGCCCCCCCCCGCGGAGGGGGAAAAATGTAACTTTACTATAAAATTCGAATAATATTTAAGCTGGGTTATTAGAAGTAGCTAAATGGAGCAAACAGTGGGGCTATTGGAAGCTGGAAGCAGGGCTATTGAAAGCAGTAGGAACTGCAGCTTTGCCTATGCCTTGAACGATGCTTAGCGCTTGGCATCAGGGTCTTGTAGATATCGGTTTTTATATAGTCTCTTGCCTCGACCAAGTCATGTCCCTTACACACTTACCATAACACCTAAATCCTTTTGTGAGTGTCTGCATCCGATGTCATGATTGCAAACACTCACTAACACTTTGATTCCCCATTAGTACGGGTGCTTTGGTATGGAGTGGTTGCAATGCCGGACATCATCTTTTACCGAGAACCCCCATGCCCAGGTTTTATCGGAGATAGCGTGTTTGATCGTGTATACAATGCCCAACCTGACTACTACTTCACTCTCTTTGTGCGGGACGAGAATCACGGCAAGTCCATTTCCGCCAAGTACCCAAATCTGAAGTTTGTCTACGGCACGATCGAGGATTCCGAAGTTCTCAAAAAGGCAACATCCGCGGCCGACATTGTTATCCGTAAATCATTTGAAAACCTGTAAGAATCGCTGGAGCTAATGTGATTCGTTTAGATACAGCACTCTCCGCTGATGACAGTCTTTCAGCTGATGCCATCGCGGCGGGACTTGCTGCCGGCCACGCACCCGAAAAGTCAGGATACCGGATCCATTTGTCAGGCTCGGAGATTTTAATGTGGTATAATTTGCAGAATGGCCGCTTTGGCAAGGCTCCTCTCCCCGAGCAGACGTATAATGACCGCGAGAGCATTGATCGGATCCTTAACCTCCCCGACAGTGCGACCCATCGTGACTTCGGAAAAAAAAAAGGACCAGGACGCTAACTTAGATGCAGCCAAGACCATCATAGTACCGCCTCCAACGGTCTAAGACACCGGCAATGGAACCGCCAACACTCGCAGCGTCCAAGTCACGGGTCTTGCCCGTGCAGCACTCCAGTTAGGCTATGCCCCGATTGCGGGCGTTGGAGAGGCAGAATCGGACAATGTTCACGTTGATGGCCCTGCCGACTTCTTTGCCAAATTTGTCGACGCGACACAAGATTCTTCAAAGAGGGACAACCCAGGAAATTATCTAGCGTGAGGCATACTACTTTGCACGGCAAGGCGAGCATAGGTAGGCCGATGTCGCTCAGTGGGTTGCGGAGGAGACGGTTCGCCAAGGGTATATATCAGAGTCGGCGATGAAATTACTCACTCAAGAGGAGATTGGAGCAATCGGCATTCCGGCTGGAATATCATGGGGAGTCAATTACAAGGGAGAGGCTGCGCGGGCGAATAAGTATCTCGATTGGGAGCCCAAAGCACCAGCTTTGAGGGATAATATCGCAGAGGCTATTGAGATCGAAGCTAAAATTCTTGGAATCACCCCAAAGTATGCGCCGGCTTGATTCAGATAGAACCGGTTGGAATAGTGAGAGGGTGAGTAAGGCGAGGGAATTTTTTTTTGAAAATGGCCACAGACTTTTCCCTAAGGCCCAGGCTGTAGGGTGGTGTGGTGGCGACTGTATTCTTGAAAACCAGAGTCATGTCAGAAGTGGGCTAGTAGTTTAATCCATCCATGAAGGTATACAGAAGCGTGTAAGGAGACATGATCTAAATGGATATGCTATTTATCTATTGAAATTCAAAACTCAAGATGTATTGAGTGTACTCTTGACAAATAAGATGATGATGAACAACAATACACAGATGTTCGTCGTTTATTATTATTAATTAATTACTTTATAAGCATCTATCTAAACCCTTATTCCTTTATATTCGCTGCTCTCTTCTTGGAAGTTTCTTTTCTCTCGCAGGCTGGGCTAGTACGAGCTTGTGGATTACAACTTATGGCATCCCACTGTATTAGGTATTCACAAATTTGCGCCCTGATGGGGAATATCGATGGTCACCTGGTCAATAGAGATGCCCCACTACTAGCAGTTATCATGATTGTGGGACAAGGGTTTTTTTTTTTTTTTTTTTTTTTTTTTGGTGGGGGGGGAATCGGCACACGGGGGGGGGGCCCCCCCGGAGGCGGGAACTAGGGGGGCAAGGGGGGCCTATTCGCACACCCCCCACCCGGCCGCCCACGGGCGCGTTTTTTGCACCGGCGCCCCCCCCCTTCCCCCCCCTTGTTTCCGGGGGCGAGAGGAGAACGGGTCAAACGGCGCCGGGAGAGACAGTGAGGCGTCCGCGCACGCAAGTCCCACGCC
>JAHVYB010000169.1:0-107603 GCA_020623695.1 Calonectria henricotiae
ATCAACTATAACACTATATATACAGTGCGAGATTCCTGACATCGGTAGTAAGCACGTCCTCATCTCCCCACACGGACTCTGTGATGGGTCAACCAACACCAACAACGCTGTCTATGTACTGTTCACCAGGCCCCACTTATTTTGTCTTGTTCTCCCAAACATACTTCAAACAAAAATAAAAAGGTCCCCTTTTTTTTTGTTTTTTTTAAAAAAAAAAAACCCCCCCCCCCCCCCCCTCGTAACATTTGTTTTTGTGCCACAGCCTCTCAAGTCGGATTATGTTCCAAGGCGGAGTGGGTGTCGGCCAAGGGGCTCTTCGATCACGGGTCTGTCATCTCGCCTGCGCTAGTCTTTTTTTTCTCGAGGTATCATATGGGGTTCCAAGCGAACCCGAAAGGTATCATCCACACGTTTCCTTATTCTTTCCATGACTGGTCGTTTATCGGAAGCGGGCTCTGCAGCGACCCATAACCTCGCCTTGACAGACGAGCTCGGCGCTGAATTCGGAGCCGTCCAGAGTCAGGTAAATATCAAAGTAGACACGGTAGAATGTGCCCTGAGGGGTATCCATGCGTTCAAAGTCCTTCTCCAAGTTCTTACGGGACAGATCTGAAGTAAGAGTGACGACCTCCTTGATTCCTATGGGGCATGTTAGCATTTGCCAGACTAGGGTAAGCCAGTCAGGGGGAGGTCAAACTTACGGGGATCCTTAGTATACTCGGGACAGACGTCGTCGTCACATGCGTACAGCACATCCTCGTACATCAGAGTGGCACCTGGGGCGACCTGTCGGAAGAATGAAACCTTGACAGGCTCGCCGCTCTTGACCTTTTGGCCCTTCTGGACGAAAATTTGTCGGGTGAACTTGCAACGGTCCTTGCCATCCAGTGAGGGCACACGGTACGCCTCGGGGTGGTAACCCTCCTTGAAGGGCTGGAGGGTGGCCATGAGGTAGTGTCGACGAGCAACACGGTGGGTGATGACTCGCTCGGTGATACCAGCAGTGACGGCACCCTTGACAATGGCCGCCACTGAGTCCATGGGTCGGACGACCTTGGACTGGAACTGGGGAGGAACGTGGAGCTTGATCTGCTGGAAGAGGTACTCGGAAGCACCGAAACCACCAACAACCAGGATGTTCTGGAGAGTTCGGTTCTGGGCCTGGATGGCGATGATCTGGTTGCGCACAAGCTCCAGAATGCGGTTAACAACGGGCTCGAAGCACTGGAGAATCTCCTCGTTGGTGAACGTCATGTAACCTTCCTCAATACCGGCCTCAGGGAATTCGGCCTCGATACCGACGTCAACAGCCCACTTCTGACCGTTGTTTCGGAAATCGGCCTTGATTCTGTTCTCGAAGTCCATGATACACTTGGCGTAGACACGACCAGCAGTCTTGGAGCCGTCGGGCAGCTTCATCTTACGAATCTTTGTTCGCAGAATGTTGCTGAAGTTGCGGTTCAGGGCGGTGGAACCGCAAGAGTCACCAGAACCGGCCGTACACTCGGCGACAGTAAAGGGGTTCTCTTCCTCGACCTCGTAGGCGATCAAATCGACGGTACCACCACCACAATCCACAATGAGGACGGCATCGTGGACCTTCAGGTTTAGCAGACCCGTCTTGGAGCAGAAGAGAGCAGCAGCCTCGGGCTCAGAAACCAGGGTAAGACGGTTGTCGTTCTCGTCTCGGAGGAAACCGGCCTGGATAGCGGCGGATCTAGTGGCAGCCTTGCCAGCGTCGTTCCAGATAGCAGGGACGGTAAGGTAATATCGGATGTTGCGCTCTTCTCGGTTGAACACCTCACCAAGGGTCTTCTGGAGGGCTGTTCGCATGGCCTGGCGGAGCTTGAAGAGATAGTCGGCGGCGACGTCGATCTCAGACTTTCCTGGGGGCAGCGGGGGAAGGTTGATGGGGTCAATATAAGTGTTGCCGCTGAGCATCAGCTGCAGCTTGAACCACTCGACCTTTTGCACACCAGGCTTGGGGTAGCCGGTGGGCGCAAGAGCGTCGGCGATATCGGGTCCCCATCCCACCACTTTTTGGTATTGGTCGTAGTATAGAACGGTGGGAATCTAGAGGGCTAGAGTTTAGCTTCCAAATTCCGATTCATGTAAGTCGGTTCGCCTGCCGTACACACCTTTTGCTTTGTCAAGTTACCGGCACCTGGCCACTCGGTGATAATATCTTCCTTGGCCTCGTTGTTGGTCGCGAAAGCAAAAGCGACACCGGAAAATGTGGTACCCTATGAGATGCAGCTCGTTAGTCACCGTGTCGCAAGTAAACAAGCTGCTGATCAGGAGTCGTACAAAATCGATGCCGACAATCAGCTGGGCCTTGCTCCTGCTGGCACCCTCCACCTCGGCGGCGGGGTTGCCTTGCGGGCGATACTGGCCGATAGGACCAGGGGGACCACCGGCGGGAGGATATCCTTGAATGGGAGGAGGCTGCTGCTGGAAGCCTGGGGGACCGCCCATGGGAGGTCCCTGGCCCATGGGAGCCATTCCGGGCGGGTAGCCGACGGGAGCGCCGGTGTTGATCGGGGGCGGGCCTCCAACCATCTGGCTAGGCGGGGTACGGGCCTGGTTGTTGACGAGAGGTGAGGTGCGGCCGAGGGGAAGCTGGCCGGTGGGAGGGTAGTTTGCTGAGTAGCTGGGAGGACGGTTGCCAGGTCCCGGATGATTCATTGGGAGGCTGGTTGTTGAGGACGAGGCACCGATGGACGGCGCAGGAGTATGCTGAGGGTGAGGAGGGTGTGATTGTTGCTGATATTGAGGTATTTGGCCGGGAGGGGTCGGACTCGGGGTTAGACCCTCGGGGGTCTGGATGCTTGCGACGGATTTGCGTTTTCCGAAGCCCAAGTTCTTGAAGCGGGAGTTCATAGAACTCATATGGAAAGAGAAGAGTCGGGGGAGGACGACGGAAAAAAGGGTAGGACAGGTTTGAGAAGCGCCGCAGGATGGGGCAGGACGGGCAAGGACGGTCAGGACTGGGGGGGTCAGATAGGATTGGCCTGGTGGGATGGGGATGGAGATGGGGAGGGGGAGGGGAGAGGCTCGGGTTCGGGTCAGAAATTAGCTAGCACCAGCCGCACGCACGGGGGGTGTGTGATTCGAGGACCAAGCCCAGGGCCAGGGAGTGGGGGAGTAAGGATGACGAGCTGAAGAGACCGAGACCAAAACCCAGAGCTTTCTGGGGGGCGCTTATTAAATGTCAATGGTATGTAGGCGAGGCGAATACGCTGTTGCAGCGTGCAGGACGGGCAATGTAGCTCAGTGCAGCTCAGTGCAGCAGGACTGAGGCCGTAGGGCAGTAGGACAGCAGGACGACAGGGCCCAGGTCAAACAGGCAAGCAAGTCGAGGCCAGCGATTGATATGGTGGACGGGGACGTGGGTTGTTGCTTGGGCCTGGGCTTTAGGCGGACTGTAGCGGGCTTTGGGCTGGGCCAAACCCAGACTTGGTGGTTGACGAGGCTTGAAGGATGTCTGCCTCTGGTGTTGTTAGCAGCAAGGTCGTAGCGAGGAGCCGTGGGGTGTGGTTCTGGCTGTACGACCTGGCTGTACGACCTGGCTTTTTTTGGTGGCTGCTTGCTGAAAAAGCACGATGCGAGGTAGCTTGGTGCCGCTGCAGAGCTATCTTACTTGCTGGCGGTGTCTCAGGGCTGGCCTCTGGCTGATTTGTGGATGCGCCTGGACCTTTCGGGTGGACGACGGGCTGCGCTCTGCTTTACGGTGGTGCCTCTCCGTGTTCTTTCTTTTTGGTTTTTTTTTCTTCGGTGGGGAAACCAAAGCCAAGAAACTCAAAAGCCGATGGATGTGAAAGGGTGCCGAGCGGGACTGTGTATGAATAATGGAGTAGGAAGGGTTGGTGGGAAGGGGAGAGCAAAGAATTCGCAATACGATGTGACGGAGCGGGAGGGTTTGGTGTTGTTGGAGTTGAAAAGCGACTGCTGGCGTAAGACAAGATGTTGGGAGCGAAAGCGCAAGTGAAATTGCGGAGGTGGGTAATCGCATCGTACTATGTAATTACGCAGCAAGCCGTGGTTCAAGCCCAGTACTTGGAATGAAGTGATTGGGTGCTCCATGCCAGTTTACTTCTTTCTCTGTCACTGTCTCTTTGTGTGATTATGCCTTTTACTTTACTAGAACCAAGACTCTTGATAATGGTGAGTTGACTATTCTTTGGGCAATGTACCGTCAATGTGGAGGCCAACACGAAAAGAAAAAAAAAATGCCATGATGACAAGCTTCCGTAGCACTCTCTGCCTGTTACCCAGACCGCGATCTTCGCTTCCAGGGGGGGTCTTCTCTCTTGGGTCTTGGGCACTACCCTTTGGGCTTTGGGCGCTTGGGCTGGGCTGTGGTGGCTGACGAAGGGGCAATGGGAGCTGGGGGCCGCCCCGGGGAACTAGATGCAAACTGGGACTACCTAGGCTCTGGGGCTGTGATGCAGTGGACGCCGCCAAAGAGGCGGAGTGGAGACGTTTGAATTATTATCATTATGGGCAATGGAAGGCACACACACACCAGAACCCCCCCCCCCCAAAAAAAACAAAAAAAAAAAAAAAAAAAACCCCCCCCCCCCCCCCAAAAAAAAAAAATTTCGCGTTAACGATGACCGTCCGTGGCATTGTATCTTACTGGGTATGTTTCAACCTATTTGCTCGAGTCTACAGTGCTGATAGATCTCTATAGGTTCTTCCCATTATTTCTGGCCTAGTATGGATGGGCATGCTCCTGGGCATGCTCCTCTCCTGGATAATCGATGACAATGCCAAACGCCTTCCCACAATGTCCCAAAAAGCAGATATCGCCTTCATCAGTCACATTGGCGCTGGCCGCCTGCAACCGCTATTTATCGCTGGCTGTGTCCTCACCGTCGTCTTCCTCGATGCCGCTTTCATCGCCGAACGTTGGCTGCGCCATAATGGCCGTCTTTTGCCCAACTCATCCATCAGCGAGAAAGTCCTCTCAATTCTGAGCCTCTTGTTCGCCATTGTGGGGACTGTTGGGCTGATTTGCCTGTCCATCTACGAGACTGGCGCTCACAAACGGGTGCACAACATATCTTTGGGTCTATTCATTGGCGGTTACCTCTTTTCCGCCATCTGTCTCTGTTGGGAATACCAGCGCATGGGAATCAAGAACCGCGACCACAGAAAACTCCGTCTATCCTTCTGGGTGAAGCTCGTATTCATCCTTGTCGAGCTCTCCCTCGTCATCGTGTTTGGTGTTTGCGTAAAGACGCGCCAGCGCAACTATGCTGCCGTTTTTGAGTGGATCATTGCGTTTATCTTCTCCTTCTACGCCTTTTCTTTCACCATTGATCTTTACCCGGCAGTACACACCAGAAACCGAGACTCGAGATATACCAGACCCATCAACGAGAAGCCACAGGAGGGCAGCACCAGCAACGAGTCTCGGAATGATTCCCACCAGCGTGATGCTGAAATGGTCTAAACCCTCAGACTTCTCTACTAGTACTAGTGCTGGTATTTTGTTTATATAATTCTTTTGTTGCATGAGCGTGATTCCTTATGTATCGGGTATGGTATTACTGCATGTTAGGTGTTGAGATTCCCCATGGGTCATCATTCGGATAGGCGTCTCGGAGCATTGCAACATTGACCATAGAATATGGTCTCCCCTAGATCGGTGCAATACTCAAGACTAGATTTGTATATAGAAATGATATTCAATGCATGACTAATCATGCAATCACCCATTTTCAGTTTCCTTGCGGCTTGTTTGCAATTGTGAGGCTGAGGTGCCGTGAACTGCAAGAATCCCATCCAGGATATGCCTCTGCGTTTTACAACCAAGTACTGTCCCCACTGATGATTGAGAGAATGTCTCTTGCAATACCTTCGCAGTTTATAGTGATTCTACCTCAGAAATTCCACCTCATAAAACCACAACTCCGTCAACAATCCATATCTGGTCCTCGGGTAGATCATCCAATAGGATATCATGGGGAAACAATTTCGGAATCATTGCCCATATCCACTCCATCATTCCAGGGCCGAATGACGCCTCCACCGCTTCTGCGAATTGAGGGGTCCCGTCCCAAAACGCGAGACAAGCCTGCTTCATTCTCTCTCTCAGTTGCTCTTTCATCGTTTCCCATTGTTCCCCTTTACTCTCTTGACCTAAAACATCTTGGAATTTCAATGTCGTCGAGTCTTTTGCAAGCTTCGCGGCGAGATACCGGAGCCCTTCAACCATAATCACTTCAATATCACTCATTTGGTCAATGACTACAGGTCTGAATGAGTGAACGTGGAGTGCCCCCGCCTCTTCCAACACAGTGTCTTGGACATGAACCATGACGCTTTGACGCATTAACTGGGCATGCTCTGTAATGCTATTGTCCATTTGCATCTTGTCAAAAATTAGCGCCGGGCCTTGTCCGTGCAACCCATTACACATCCGGTTTCCAGCCTGAAACCATTACTCCAGCTGTTCTTCAGAAAAGGCCGCAGTCACTTGGGCTCTCAAAAGATCCGCATCCACCATGCGGAACCACTTGCCCGTGAATTCCTGTTGAATATAAAGCACGTCTTCTCGGGGCCAGATCACGCCTTCCCATGGATGAAGCGGGACATTTGGGTCTAGAGATCGAATGCGTAGTCGCGCCCCGCCGAAACGAACGCGGAGTCCGAGTGGTGTTGGAATGCCAGTGTCAGAAGGGTCCATGTTAGGCATATCGAATCTCATTGCTATAGCGTTGGCGTCTCTGCTATCGTATTCATGTCAAGACCAAGAAGTGTCACAAGACAAATTGGCCCATCACTAGGAACAGTGACACTTCTAAAATAGAGAGCCCATTGCGTCCCCCAGAGGCGAGTGCAAATGTTATTGGCGAGTGCGCTGCTGTTCCCCTTGTCTTCCTTGTCGGTCTGGAAGTTGTGTATCTGTTGGAGCTGTTGACTTTAGTTTACGTAGATATCATGCTTTCTAAGAGATGTTTCTTATGTCTCTGTGAATATCTTCAGATATTTGGAACATTCGGGCATCAGCCTTAGCAGCATCTTTCAGTTTCTCATAAAGGTCTTAATCGCATACCGCACGATCCGAGAGTTGGAAGCAAAGGGATTTGGACAGGATGCCTTCTTCTCAGGCGTTAGACAGCGTATTTCGAGGCATATCAAAAGTGATACATGCCCTGCAGGGTCCAGAGTCTTCTCATCCAGGACGAAGTACCAAAAGTCCGAAGCAATATTTCGGCTGGAGATGCATCTGAACTGAACTGGGAGATGGAGGAATCCAAGACCAGAACATGGCTTGCATCTCGATATACGTCGGCAATTCTTTCGAATCCTTTGCACCTCATCAAACAAAATTTCATATTCGGGACACACAGCCGTCCTTGGCGTGTGAGAGTTTGTAGGTTTGTTTCCATGTTGATTTGAAAAGATTTGCAAGTAGTCTTTGCACATGTTGAATGGTTGTCGGGGTGTTTCGTCCTGTTAAGTTTTGAAAGCAAACAGACACTTGCTAACCCCTGATACGTGTTGACGACTCGTTCTATTTCACTTGGGCACCAACCAGATTTAATCATGTCGGTCCTCAGCAGCGAGCTGCGTCGGTTATACTCTGAAGCCCATGGAATCGCTGCTTGATTCAGTTTTGTTCCGCTGAGATGTGAACCTTTTGCCATTTGTCTGCAACATGCCCTTGTTGCAGTGGATAGAAGTTCTCCCACGGCGAGATGGAAAGTAGTATTGGGTCATTGAACTCGCCATGGATATTGCCCATCATGCGGAATGCGAAAACGAGACACTCTGTGAGGTGATCTATTAGACTCAAGGTGAATGAATGTGCCTCTATCATCATTTTGAAGATGGAATCAATTGTTTCAAGCACCACTGCACTGCTGAGGTATCCATGGTCTCTGTCAACAGCAATTAATTGTTGATATAACTCATCTCGGCAGGATTTTAAGGGTGTGATCATGAGTTTCGGCAAAATAACACAGCGACTTATATAGATATATCCACCAGCACAATTTTAGTATAAATTAATCTAAGTACTATCCTATACTATTTCTACCTACCTAAGCCCCTTTTAAATATAAATCTTACTACCTAACCCTATTATAGCCTTATGGATTAATAGTTAGGATTTTCCTTGATAATAAGGCTATTTTTATAACCTATAAGTCTTAACTTTGTATATATAAATGCCCTAGAGCTAGGGAATAATTAATTAAAATATTATTATAGAGATTATCTGTGGTATTAAGTAGCTAGGCCTTAATCTCTAGTAGTTAGGGTAAAAAATAGAAAAATAAGTAATTTTTTTTTTCTTAGATCTTTTTTATAAAGCTTAGATTAATAGTTAGCTATAATTTAAAAGGTATTTTATATTAAAAGATTTATTTTTAGGATTTATTCCTAAGTATAAAGCTAAATAGCTAGAATAATAGTAATAATTAATAATATTTAAGTTAAAATAATAAGGTATTTATAAGATTTAAAAGGTATTCTAAGATATAAGTACTATCTTTAGAATTAAATATAATCTATAGACTAATAAACTATTAATAAGCTTAGATAATTAATATAATTAGATAGCTAAATATCCTAGAACTATAGCCTTAATTATTAGTATTAATTTGCTTAATAGTTTAAAGGATAATATTACTTTTAAAATATAGGAGAATATCTTTTATTATAATCTCTTAGTAAATAGAATAATAACTAAGGTAGATAATAATAATATATTTATTTTAAGGGATTAATAGGATTATAGTTTAGAAAATAATCCCTTTAATATAATTAGTAATAATAAGGATAAAAAAGAAAATAAAGAAAAAGAGAAATATAGGATAGATAATAATAATAAAGTAGAATTTAATATTAGAGTTATATTAAGAGGGATAAGGGAACCTACTAAAGATAATAATAAGGCTTATAAAACTCCTAATCTAGTAATATTAATAACTCCCTTCTAGAGAGGAAAAAAGCACTGCCCTAGAAACCAAATATTACTAAATATTAGGCTAAGCCTAATTATTAAAAGGAAGTATAATAAGCTAGTGACTATTAATAATATAAAGGAACTTTTTCTATAGGGTTTATTATAGTAATATAAGATTATAACTAATACCCTAGATTTAGAGGCTTTATAATAAGCTATAGAGGATTATCTTAATATAATAAAGGATTAAGAAAATAAATATTACTTTTATATTATTGCTTAGCTTAATAAGAACCCTAGAAATATTATAATTTAGAATTTATTAAAAATAAAAGAGATAAAGGAAGGTTAGGTTAATAGTAAAATTAGTAGGATTTTTTAGGGAAAGTTAAAGGTATAGTATTAAGGTATTATTAGTAGGATTAGTAGGGTAGGTTAATAAGGAAGGTATCTAATTATAGGTATTTATAGTGGTATTACTATAAGAGTTTGTTTAAAAGTATTATATTTAACTATTAATTTAGATAGAAAGTATATAGGAATATATAGTAAATAAATATAAGAATTAACTAAACCTTTATAGCTTCCTACTTTAAATTTACTAGTAACCTACTAGCTACCTATAGACTAGGCAGGTAGGTAGCTTAAAAAATTAACCTACTTTTTACCCCTTGCTACTACCTAATAATTAAACCTAAAAATAATACTATTATAGTCCTTACTTTTCCTCCTTAAATAGTTATATATTCTAATACTAAATCTGATTAAAATTCTATTTTAATATTATTATAAATCCCTTCTTATTTTCTATATCTAATATAATATCTAGGTATATAATATGATTGGTAGATAGAAGGTATTATAAATAAAGGCTAGTATTATCTATTATAGAGAATTAGAGGTTATATAGGTCTATTAATAAGATAAGAATAGACTTTATACTAATATTAATTAGGACTAGGTAGGATATAAAATCTACCTTTCCTATTATAGCTAAAGATATATATATATATTACCTTTTCCTTAATATTTCCCCTTAGGATAAGCTAAGGTAAAATTACAAAGAAATAGATGCTTTTTATTAAAGGGATAGTAAGGTCCTTTGGCTAAAGTATTATTTTAATTTAATTATAATTTCCTTAGGAAGAGGAATAGATATTATATTATAAGGACCTTGATTTTTTTATAATTTTCCTTTTATTTTCTTTAGTAGAAAGAAAAAGGGGAATTAGAATATAATTATAGAAATATAAAAGGAAAGTAAAGGATAGGATAAGAATAGAGAATTAAGTATTAAAAGAGATTAGATATTTAATATATTATTTAATCTTTAGTTTATAAGACTTTATTTAAATTAAATAAGGGTATATAGAGTATCTTATTATTACCTTTTATTTTAGAGCTTATAAGATTAATTATAATAAATAGTAATAATTACTTATTATTTCTCTTTATTTTTCCTAGAAGTCCCTCTATAAATCTAGACTTTTACCTTAGGAGTAGATTATTATTATTATTATAAAATAACCTAAAGATTTAGTTTTTCTTTATAGAAAAGGACTTAGAGGAACTATGCTTAAAAAGGTAGAATTAAGAGATAAAATAATTAGTAATTAGCTTTTTAGCTTAATAAGGGTAAAAGTATTTATATTTAGCTAAGATTACTAAAGTATTTTACTATAAATATACTAATAGTATCTTTAGACTAATAAGTATAATAGCTTAATACTATTAAGTATTAAATAAATAGAAATACTTTTTTAAGTTTATTTAATTATATAATAATTTATATTCCTAAGTAGTAGTAATAGATTAGTACTTAGAAGAAGGTACCTATAGAGTTTAATTATAGAAAGAAAACCCCTTATCCCTTACTAAGGGATTAGGAGGTTTCTTAGTTAGTCTTAAAAGACTTTTAGTAATCTTATAAGGGCTATAAACCCTAAGGTATATTTCTAATCTAAGCTTAAACTAAAGATATTTTATTAGTATATAAATAATCCTAGTAAGAAGTGGAAATTTCTTTGTGGATAAGCTAGTAGAATTACTAGGAGACCTTTTTATAGCTTTTACTAATATAGTAGGTAATAAGGATCTAATAAGCCCTATTCCCTTTATATAATTAAGTATTAAAAGAGAAAACTAGACTATTATTATTATTAGTAATTTATTGAGTAGAAACCTCCCCTTAGTTAATATAATAAAAGGGAACTCTCCTCCTGAAAATCTAATAGGAGGAAATCTTCTAATTAATAACTTACTAGGAGGTAATCTACTAAACCCTCTAACTAATAGAGAAAACTAGCTTATTATATCTAAATTTCTATAGGGAAATAATCTAGTAATCTAGAACTAATTAAGGGTAGCCTTAGATATTATTCTATAGAATAATAGTAATAATTATCCTAGGATAGTTTAATTTTGTACTAAGGAAGTAAGAAAGTTCTATTTAATTATTAATAATAAAGTTACTTTTTATAACTTTATTAAGGAAAATAATATAATAATATAAATAATAATAAATAGATTTATTAATATATTAAAACTTTATATTAGCTAAAATATAGAATATAAGTATATACTTTCCTTTAAAATACTATTACTATTTAAAGAAAGGGCTAGTATATAGTATAAATCTCTGGATAAAGAAACTAAAGTAGAACTAAAGAATTATAATAACTTAGATCTATAGACTAAGGTATTATATAAGAAATTCTTCCTTTGCCTAGAAATTGCCTAGCAAGTCTTTAAAGAATTATATTATACTTTTTATAAGATAAAACAAAAATAGTCCTTCCCTAACTAGCTAGCTATATTTAAAGAAAGGGCTTTAAAAGTATATCTTTTTATAGAGGATCTACTATAGAAAGTATATAGAAAATTAGACCCCTAATTAGCTATTATTTTCCTATATCCTATAAAAAATGAGACCTTAGAATAATAGTAGGATAGGTATAAAAATAAGATGCTTATAGTATAAGCTAAAATAATTATTAGGTTATAGAAGAATATAGGAAAAAGGCTTAATAAAGAAGCCTAATCTAAGGGAAATAAGGGTATTATCTAGAATAGAGCTACTAAGCTATCTAGCTATAATAGCTCCCCTTATTATAATAAGCTTTTTTCTAAAAATACTAATTTATTTAATAACTTAGGATATTAAAGTAATAGAAATATAAGTTTTAATTAATTACCTAAGGACTAATAATTAGCTATCTAGTAAAAGGGCTAGTATAATTAGAATAATTAAAATTTAGTACCTTAAACTAGGCAATCTTAATATTAATATTAACTTAGTATAAGAACCTTAAGTAGGAACTTAGTATCTTTCGGAGGAAATCTTCTATAGCTACCTAAGAGTAGATAGTAGCTAATATTAATTTACCCTTTATATAGTAGTATATCTTTAAATAATAGAGAATAAACTTTAATAAATTTATAAGCTTATAATCTTATAATTAAATAAGAATCTAATAAAGATAATAAAATATATTTTACTTAAGAAATATTAGGATAATTTAAATCCCTTTAGGATAAAAAGAATAATAAAACTAAGGACTTAATTAATAATAAATAAAAGGAAGATAGTAAAAATAAAGATAATTAGGATAAAAAGGATAATTTCTTTGGATTAATTAATAAGATAATTAAAAAGAAACTAATAATTAAAAGTATTTTCTTAATCTTAGATCTTACTAAGGTTTTATTAATATATTACTTAGATAAAATTAAGGAACTTAAAAGAACCTTAGCTAAACTACTTATTAGAGTCCTAGAAATTAAACTCTTAGATAATAAAATAGATTTTTATATACTTACTTCCTATAATTATATAAAGATATAAGTAGTAAAATATAAAGACTATAAATAGCTTAAGAAAGTATATTTTAATATTAAAATAGATTATTATTTAATTAGAGAAAATATACTAAAGTATATAATAAATATAAAAGTAAATTATTTTATTATTAGAACTCTCTAAGGGATTAGAACCTAGAAGGTAGAAGGATAATTTAATTTTACTATTTACTTACTAAGAACCTAAGATAGGGACCCTATTATAGTAAGGTTACTAGTTAAAGCCTAGGTAATTAAAGATCTATCTATTCCCTTATTACTAAATATAGATTAATTAGTAAAAAATAAGGCTAATATCCTTTTATTTACTAATAAAGTTAGAATAGAAGGAACCAAAGAAATATTATTCCTTAGTATTCTATATAAATAATCTCTATCTAAGGAAATTAAGGTTAAGGCAAAGGATAATTATATTATACTTATATATAATAAAAAGTATATTATAGCCTAAGCTATATAGTATAAAGAAAAATAGGACTACTTTTTCTCCTCCCAAGGAAAAGGGCTTATAGCTACCCTTACTTAGGAAGTAGATAGAATATTTATTATAAACTATATTTAGTAGGATATAAAGATTAGAAAGGGGTAAATACTTAGTATTATTATCCCCCTTTTATTAGACTTATTTATTAAAGAAATAAACTAGGAACTTTTCTAGGAAATATCTAAGAATTATACTCTTTTTACTAAAGACCTTAAAAGACTATCCCTTTTTAATAATAAGAAGGAAGATAATTAGAAATTAGAGGTAAATATTTGGTAATAAAAAGTAGATTAAAGTGCTAAACTAGGATTAGCTAGACCTAAGGATATACTTAATTATATTATAAGTAGTAGTACTTACTTAGTAGATTATTTACTAGGTTTAGCTAATTAATTATAGGAATTAATAAAGGAATATAAGGATTTATAGGAAAATATGTTTTTAATTAAGGTAATAATTAAAGACTAAATATATATTCTTTTTATTAAGATTTAGTATAAGAAAAAATTAGGCTTAAAACTATATCCCTTAAGCTTAAAAAGTAAATAGTTTCTTAATAAAATATTTAATAGCCTTTATAAATAGGATTAAATAGAATAGGTAAATAAACCTATACCTTTTACTAGCTTAATATTTATAGTCTAGAAATTAGTAAATAGTAAAAAGAAAGAAAGAGTAATAATAGACCTATATACTTTTAATATAGTAATTATACTAAATATATACCCTTTGCTTTTATAAAAGGATATAATATAATACCTTAGAAGTAAGAATTAGTTTATTATAATAAATACTTAAAGTTTCTTTTACTAGTTCCTAGTATACTAAGAATATTATAATTACTTTATAGTAATTAGCTATTAAGGATTAGAATGCTTAAAGGTAGCCTTTATAGGGTTCTAGAATTTACTAGTATATATCTAATGTTTTATAGATAGGGTCCTTTGATTATACTAAGATTATACCTAAGCCTTTATTAATAATATTATTATTTTTTCTAAGATATAGAAAGGGTATCTAAGATATATATATATTATATTTAATATATTCTTAGAATTAGGTATTATCTTATCTCTAGAAAAATCCTTTATAGGATTCTTATTAATTAAGCTTTTTAGGTTCTATATAAATAGATTAGAACTTATTAATATAAAATCTTAAGTATTTACTCTAAGTAGTATCTCTTTTCCTAGTAATTTTAAGGACCTAGAAAAATAGATTAGGATAGTAGGATAGCTATATTACCTAGTAAAAAACTTTGCTAAATATATTAATTCTCTGTAGAAAAAGAAAATAGAGATACTAGTGGAAGGATGTAAAAGTAATAAACTAAAAACTGGTTTATAATATATATTATATACTAATAAGGCTATTTTTAATCTAATTAATAAGGAAGAATCCTATTTTAAAGATATTTAGAATATAATAACTAGCTCTATAGTACTATTTTACTTTGACCTAGATTAAACTATCTTTTTGGAAGTAGATTTCTTAGGAGGAGGAATAGGAGTAGTATTATATTACTTAGATAAGATTTACCTATAGGATAGCTAGTTAGTTTCTATAGCTAATATAAAGTAATTAGTACTTTATATTAGCTAAACCTTAAGAGATATTAAAAAGAGGTACTAGCTAATAAAATTAGAAATATTTAGACTTATATAGGCTTATAGGAAACTAAGAACTTAGCTATATTTAACTAAAGGTAAATCTATCTATATATTAACTAATTATATAGTGCTATATTTTATAGTTAACCTTAAGTCTACTTTTACCCTAAATACTAAAAATAATAAGAGGCTAGTAATTATATTATAATACCTTAGCTAGTACTTATTATATATATAATATATCCTAGGAATTATTAACTATATAGTAAACAGCCTTTCTAGGCTACTAATAGATATTATAAAAGAAGAAGCTTAGCTTAAAGGAGAACTAGACTAATTTTAGGAAGGAGAATATAAAGAAGATATATACCTATACTATATAGAATCCTTAGTAGAACCTAAATTCCTAGATAAAATTAAAAAGAAGTACTATAAATACCCTAGATAGACTAAAATATTGGACTAATTAGGAGACTAAAATATCCTAAAAGGACTACTATTTAAAAGAATAAATAGTCTATTATACTTAGTAGAACCTAGTAACTAATAAAGACTTTATCTTTCTAAAGGTATTACTAAAGATATTATAAAGGAGGTCTATTTATAGAAATTTTATTAAGGTTATACTTAGATTTATATAGAGATAGCTACTAACTATATAGTAAATAATCTTAGCCTTCTTATCTAGAAATATATAGATAAATATAATACCTATAATAGGAATAAATCCAGCTATTAATATCTGCCGGGTAATTTAATGCCTATATAATTACCCTTAATACCTTTTTATACTATAGTAATAGATTTTATTATTAATTTACCTTTAGTCCCCTTAACTAATAAGCTATAGTATAACCTAGCCTAATTATATTTTAATATCCTTATAATAATAATATATAAATACTTAAAAATATGCTTACTAATCCCTAGTAACTTTAAATATATTGCTAAGGATTAGGCTTAAGCTTTTTATTAGGAATTACTAAGAAATAACTAGGGTATCCCTAAATAAATTATTTTGGATAGGAATTAGAAGTTTACCTTAGAACTATAAACTAAGCTATAGAAATACCTAAGTATAAAACTAATATTCTTTATTATATATTACCTATAGATAGATAGACTATCTAAATAATATAATTAGATAATAAAAGTAATATTATACTATTTTATAGTAAATTACCTAACTACTTTCTAGGTAAAGGTATTAATATTTTTATAGTTTAGTTTTAATAATTTTTACTTAGATATTATTAAAATATCCTCTAGTAAAATAGTAATTAATTAAAGAATAAATAATAAGCTAAAATATATTAGAGCTACTAATAATCTACTTAATTAGTAAATACTTTATAATTAAGCTTACCTTTTTATTACCTAATTATAAGTAGCTATAAAGAAAAGGTATAATAAGAAATACTATCTAATAAAATTTAAGGTAAGAGACTAGGTTTAGCTAAAATTAACTAATAATAGTTATTTTATTATAGATAACTAAGTTTCTAAACTTAAGGAAAAATATATAGGTTTATACTAAGTACTAGAAAGAATAGGCTATTTAGTATATAAATTGGAAATAAAGGATAATATAAATATCCACCTGATTATTTTAGTAGCCTATTTCTCCTAGGCTACTCCCCTAGAATATTATCCAAGCCTAATTAATATAGAGGAAATATAACTAGGGCAATAAAGGAATAAATACTAATACTAGGAGCTAGATAGAATACTAGACTATTATATAACTAAAAGAGAAGGCTATAAAATATATAAATATACTATTATATAAAAAGGATATCCTAATAACTTTAATATTTAGATTAATTAGAAAGTAATTAATACTATTAAAAGTATTACTAAGTTTTATAAAAAACTCTATAAATATAAAGAATTAATAAATTAATTAAGATAGAATAATAGAAGATTATTATTATTTCCCTAAATTAGGAAGAAAAGGCTTAATATTTAGCCTAATAATAAGAAAAGTACCTTTATAATAATTAATAAATTAGTAAAAAGAGGCAAAGGATAGCTAAGAAAGGAGCTTTAACCAATGAATAAGTACTTAATAGAAAGAAATAAAACTAATAGGAAAACTCCAAATTATAAGGAAGGATTAGTAAGACTAACCCTAAATAGGAGGGTTATTTGCTAAATAAGGTGATAATAAAATTGATAGAAGGAATAAGGGGTGCTAAATATTATCCTTAGAATAGCCTTACTACCTATATATAAGGAAATAATACCTTATTATATATTTCCCCTTAGTTTTACTATTCTATAAAAACTATAAAAAAGTACTACTAATAAACTATATTCCTTTACTAACCTCTTATTACTAACTAATAAAATAAATACTAGCTAGGTTACCTAAGATATAACTTAGGCTATACTTACTAAAAAAATACATTTAAACCCTAAGAAGAAAAGGTATATTATTATAAAGGGAAATCTAAGTTATATTAGGGCACTATTTAGATATTATAATAGCCCTAGCTTTGGAAATAATAAGGTAACTAAGCTAAGCTAGCACTAGGTAAACATAGTTATATGCCCTAACTAATTGCCCTAGGAGCCTAAGCAAATAATAATATTTTACTTACTTTTTACCTAGTAAGAACTAATCTTAATTATTAATACTATTTCTATTATAATTCTCTTAATTATACTTAACTTAGGACTATTTTATATTAATCCCTCTTCTAATAAGTACCTATCTAAAGATCTTAGTTATTATATTACCTTTTATAAACTATTAAAGTTATATTAATAAAAGCTTAACTTTTCTAGATATTAATAGGTATTAGAACTTTATAGTAATAAAAATAATATTCTTACTAATAGAAAAAGTAAATACTTTTTATACTAAATATATAACTTCCTAGCCCTATATTAATTATACTAATAATATATAAAAGATATTAGATTTAATCCTATAGATAGCTATATTAACAAGGAATATTAAATCTACTATTATTATATATTTAATAACCTATATTTATTAATTAATTAGCTTATATACTACCTTACTACTAAAAATACCCTTTTTATACTTTAAGTTACTTTTTAGTAAAATAACTATACCTTTTTTACCTTATATTTAATATAAAAATAGGATCTTAATATTAAAATAGCTTTATTTATTAAAAAAGTTAATATTTCCTCTAATAAAAATAGTATTATTATTATAATCTTATATATTATAATTACTAATATATCTACCTATAACCAGTTTAAAAGATATACTTTTACCCCTTAATATACTTAGTATTCTATTACTACTAGAGTTATACCCTTAACTAGCTAATAGTATATATATTTTAAGATTTATAAAGATTAAGTAAAAGAGGACCTCTTACTAGCCCTTTGCTATATAAGCAGTAAGATATAACTAGACCTAATTAACCTAGCTGGAATTATTACTAATATAGTAGAATTACTTAGTATTCTAGCTAAGTCCCTTTAAAAGCTTTATAAAGGTACTCTAGAAAATTTTCTATATACTTAAGAAGGTATAATAACAATTTATAATACTATAGGTAGATTTGCTTAAGCTAAGAAGTTCTTAGATTAGATCTATACTTAATACCTAGAGAATAAAGATATCTAAGATATTATAGGCTTAGCCCTATAAGGTACTATACCTACTACTTCCTAATAAGAAGTAAATAATACTTTTATCCTATTTTATTTAAGTTTAATCCTATTTATACTAGCTAGGGCCCTAGAGAATTTGCTCTTTATTATAGCTATTACTAGGAAGCATAAGATAGATAGTATTTTTATACTTATATCTAAATATACTATTATAATACTACTAAGGGTCTAAGAAGTTTTTATAGTAGATATTAAGGTATATCCTATGGTTATTAATTATACTATAAAGACTAAAGGAGATAAGTTTTAATATATTTAGGTAGTAATTATTTATAATAAATATACTATCTTAGATAATAAGGAATATATAGGCTTTATTATATATTTTTATACTTAATATTAGAAAAATATTTATTTAAATATTATCTTTTTATATACCTTATAGCTTATTAGTATTAGCTAGTTAATAGTTTTATACTTTAACTATAATATTTATATCCCTAATAAAGAAGATAATTATATAGTTAACTTAGTTAATACTTTTTATAAATATACCCTAATATACTAAGCTAATACCCTAGGGCCCTTCCTTTATACTAAGATAACTACCTTTAATACCTATAGCTAGGCTAATATATAACCAATAGAATAATCTATTAAATAATACTTTACTTGCCCTAATAATAAAGAATATACCTTATAACCTATTGCCCTATAGAGTACTATTAGTTTATAAGTAGGTACCTACTAAGCTATTTACCCTATAAGTAGATAATTTATTATCCTTATAGATAATAAACTAGGTACCTTAAAATAAAGTAATATTAATAGGAATATTATATTAGCTATAGAAGCTCCCTTTTCTCTAGTCTAATTACTAATTACTCTTAATAAGCTACCTTTAGGTCCTACTCTATTAGGAGAAAACCTTACTAATTAAATATAACTACTATAATTAGTAATATTATAATTAGTAATCTAATTTTACTTTAAAGAGTACTAGTAGGACCTAGATTTTTATCTTACCTTAATAGTAACTTATTATTATTATAATTATTTATATTTTTATATTTTATTTTTTCCTTTATATTAATTATTTATAAATATTATTCTTACTTTTAGTACTTATATATTACTTTAATTTTATTAGTTTACTAAGTATATCCTAATAATTTTTATTTTTTATTTATTATCTTTACTTTTAAAGTTATATTTAACTTTCCTTGGTAGCTCTTACTCCTAAGGCTATAAATAGCCTTATAATTATCCTATTAATAGCTCTTATCTCTAGGTATAGCTTAATATTAAACTAAAGGTTATTTTATTATAATTACTTAGTATATACCTTTTATATAAAAAGGGCTAGCCCTAGCTTATTCCTTAGTATATATTAGATAGCTAAAAAGAATCCTTGATTTATAGTCTTCCTTTTTTTTATTTACTTATTACTATATATTTATATTATTCTATCCTTAATTACCTTATTTCTTCTCTACCTATAGAAAGTAATATAATATAATTAGTATACCTAATTATAATTATAATCTTAGGTTTATATATTTTAGTATAGGCTATAATTTTGCCTAATAACCCTATAACCCTAGAAATCTTAAGTCTAATTAAATCCCTAGTAATATTTAATCTTATTATAATTAGCTAAAGGATTATTTATATAAGTAATAATAAGGGTATTATTATTTTTTTATTATAGGGATTTTATTATAAATAAAGGCTAGTATTATTTATTACAGAGAATTAGAGATTATATAGGTTTATTAATAAGATAAGAATAGACTTTGTACTAATACTAATTAGAACTAGGTAGAATATAGAATTTACCTTTCCTATTATAGCTAAATATATATATATATATTATCTTTTCCTTGATATTTCCTCTTAGGGTAAGCTAAGGTAAAATTATAAAGAAATAAATACTTTCTATTAAAGGGATAATAAGGTTTTTTAGCTAAAGTATTATTATAATTTAATTATAATTTCCCTAGGAAGAGAAATAGATATTATATTATAAGGACCTTAATTTCCTTATAATTTCCCTTTTACTTTCTTTAGTAGAAAGATAAAGGGGAATTAGAATATAATTATAAAAATATAAAAGGAAGGTAAAGGATAGGATAAGAATAGAGGATTAAGTATTAAGAGAGATTAGATATTTAATATATTATTTAATCTTTAGTTTATAAGACTTTATTTAAATTAGATAAGGGTATATAGAGTGCCCTATTATTACCCCTTATTTTAGAGCTTGTGAGGTTAATTGTAATAGAAGGGTATAAAGTCCTTTGTATAATAGTATACTATGTAAAGAATATTTTATTGCTTATAGGTAAGCTATTTATATTCCTATTGCTATATAATTTTAGGTTTAATTCTGCCTAATAATATGAAATTATATAGACTTATTATTATATATATGATCTTAATTTAGTTATTAAAAGCATATTTAGTAGTGCTATGGTAGATGATTTTCTATTTATATTTATAATTACTAAAGGTATATTCTATGATTATATAAAGCTAGGTATACTATAAATTATATAATTCCCTTCTTAATACTAGCTTACTATTAATATTTCTCTAATCTAGGATATAATATATTATTTAATTATAGGGAATTAATATTCCTTTTTAAGAACTAAAGCCTAAGTTAATAAGATAAAAGTGATTCTTAGGTATTATAAATTTCCTACCTACTAATACTAATTGGATTAGTTTTAAGTTATAAATTGATCCTTTTGCGCTGGTAAGTATATATAAGAAATAACCCTTAAAATTAATAGCTATAAAAATATTTTAGGATATTATATTTTTCCTTAATTAAAATTATTATTGCCTTTTAGTAGGAATAAATACTAGTATATAAGTTCTATTAATAGCCCTAATTACCTTAGTAAACTATATAAATTCCACCTTAAATTTAATATAAGTTTCTAAATCTTTTAGACCTAGCTAATAAATAAATCTTATATATAAATACTGTATTTTATTAATAAGATTATGGAAGATATTTAATATTATACTTTGTGATATTTTAAAGTAAAATCCTATATTCTATTAGGGCTTATTATATATAAGAATCTATAGGAATATTATAACCTTCTAATATATAGTTATATATACCTATAACAATATAAGATAACAACGATATTCGCGCTATACCAATAGAGATCTCATAACATAGCAATTTTACATACAAAATAAGATAAATAATAATAATCTCAATATCTATAATATCGCTTATATTATACTTACTAATACACTAAACACAATAATTTTATCATTATTGTAAGGCCCCGCAATAGGAGAAAAAAATCCCGCAATTTAAAAACTTCCACCTTATAATACCACATTAAATATACCTTTGCAATACTAAACCCACCAAAGTATTACATATAAGCAGCATCTTATAATACAGCAAATAGCCAAGAAAAATCGCTCTTAGCAGTAAGTACATTTAGTAGTTTAGGCAAAGGAAGAGCTAAAGTTAATACTTTCATAGTTAACGATTTTAGAATACCTAAGTAGCTATTATATATTTTTAGAAAAAATAAAGCTTCTACCCTAAGATTATAACTATAAGAAAAAGTATACTATTAATTATCTTCTTCTTAAAGTAGCTCTTACTAAATATCTTTACTAATTAAATTCTTAAGGAATTATAATTACTAGTAATATTATTTAGAAAATTACTACTAATCTTTAGAGAAAAATACCTAATTTTAATTACCTTCCTAAACCTTTATTTTTATATAGCTAGCTTAATAGCTTTAAATCCTACTATAAATTTAAAAGATAATATAAATATAGTAAACTTATATCTATAGATACCTTTAACTTTTCAATTAACCTTACTCAAATCCAGCAAATTATCAACAAATATAATTCAAATAATATCTATAATATGGATAAAACTAGCCTCTTTTAGCAATAATTACCCTTAATAATACTTTCCTTTGGAATAGTTAAAGGAGCAAAGAAAGAAAAGGTATATATTATAATTATACTATATACAAATTCAACTAGTATATATAAGCTGCCCTTGTGGTTAATTAGTAATACCAAATCTTCTTATACCTTTAGCTTTTAGAACTAATATTTATATAATCTTACCTTATATTAGTAATTAAATAAAAAGGTATAGATAATTTCTATAATCTTTAAAGAATAATTATTATAGTTTAATAGTTAAATAAGCAATAAAAAGGTTCTTCTTTTGCTTAATAATTTTAGCGCCTACAATAAAGCAATAAATAAAGTTTATAATAAGCTTCTTTTAGAGTATATATATATTATTTTCTTGCCTAAGAACTTAATTATACTATTTTAATCTCTTAACCAAGGAATTATAAATAATCTTAAACTCTATTACTATAAGCTATAGCTTAAGTTTATTATTTATTAAACCTTCCTTGGTTAGTATCTAACTAATAATATTTTTTTTTTTTTTTTTTTTTTTTAAAAAAAACCCTTATCTAATTGCTTAACTTAACCTATATAAATAGGATGCTTTCTTTAGCATTTAGTTAGATTTTACAAGGAGCAATAAGAGCTTTATATCACAATTATTTTAGTTACAATTATCGCCTATAAAAACCCTAGTGGGGAAAAATGACTAGTTATAATAACCCTTTTGTGCCCATTTCCCTGGGCCGGGGGCTGGTGCGGGGAATCGAACCCCGGTCTCTGTGAAAAACACAGCGCGCTAACCACTGCACCACACCACCAACCAATAATATAACACAGCTTTGCACTATATACTAGGTACTTAAGGCATAGGAAACTATTAAAATTTTAATTATTGCTAACTATTAGAGAAAGTTATAGCTTTTTAGCTAGCTTTTTAGCCTTATTATATACTTAAGTAACTAGGATAAAGACCATATTATGCTCTAAGCCTTAGTAGAAAAAGCGCAAATTTAAAATATTATATGCCTTAACTATATTCTTACAAAAGAAAATTTAAATAAGTTTATTAACCCTAAAAAAGAATAATTATTTAACCCAGAAGAAGACCTATTAGATTATATTATATCTATCTTTTCTAAAGTCTTAGATAAGGATATTAATAATAATATTAATAGCCTCCTTCTAAAGTAAATTCCTATTAACTAAATATTATTAGCTATTTTAATATTAATTATATATAAGAAATACTTAGAAAACTATAATTTTAAGCTCCTTAAAATGCTTTAATAGCATAAGTAGTATATTTAGCGGAAGTAAGAATAACTCCGGATAAATTCGAAATTATAGGTATTAATTGAGAAGTATTTATAAATAAATTTACTAATAAATTAGTAGGGAAATAGTTAGTGGGCCTATGACCCCTGTTTTCCTCAATTTAACGATTATCTGGTCATAACAATATGACCAAGTTAACTAACCATATTGTTATAGGTATACATAACTGTAGTATTATCTATTGGCTTGGCCCTATTTTTATATTTGCCTATAATCACCAATAAAAATAAAAAAATAAGGCCTTTAGTATTTAAAATAGGTAAATAAATATTAAGTTAGAAGCTTTAAGTAGCTAGATAGTATAAGCTCTTATAATTACTAGATTATAATAGCAAGTAAGGCTATAATAAGAACTATAAGTATAACTAGTTAATACCCACTGCTAACTAAAGATTTAAATAAATGCTAATATAGCTATAGATTAAGCAAGATCTTTATTATTATTATCTTAAATAATAAGATAGTTAATAAAGCCTATATTAAGCCTTAATATTATTATAGTTATTATATTATTAATATATAATAATTAATATATATTTCTATTTAGTAATTTATACTTAGTAAAATAACTTAATAAGTTTAGGCTATTTCCTTAGTAATTATTCTTATTAAGGTTATAATAGGGGACCCTAGCTAGCTTAGTATATTAGAATGCCTCTAAAATACAAAGTAAATACCCTATACTATTTTGTGCATAGAAATACAGGTTAAATAGGGAAAAGCGCTATCTTATGCAGATTTAGAACAGATTTTGGTTCAAATTTCATGTTTGCCGAAACTCATGATCACACCCTAAGTCCGTTTTTGTGAGTTCAATGGCTTTTGCTGGACCTTTATTAATTCCGCAGAATTCGGCGATCAACCCAAAATAAAACCACGCGAGATAAAAGCTCTCATTTTCCTGTTGAGTTCTTTTCAGCTTGCGAATGTTAGAAATGACCTGTAATCCCATCTGAGCCCGTCGATAAACGGCGTCTTCGGGAACGGGCTTGAAGATTCGACAACAGTGAGGATGTCCATTTGGTGACTGATAGTATCGTAGATGGAACAAGCGCAAGCGGAGACGTATGTGGCGAGCGACAGACGTAGTATATATTTAACGCCGTGTATTTTCTCGTCATGAACGTATGAAACTTGATGGAATGGTTTGTGTTTGCCCCGCCCTTGCTTGTGAGTCTTGGCCTTGTGATATGCTTCGTGTGATCTGGGAGCCTAGTACGAATACGGGAACTCAGCTGAGAGTGAGTGAACCTCAGGTAAACCTCAGGTAGGATCGCTTCTGCTTTGTCAGAAAAAGTGAACCAAAAAAATTTGTTTAAAATAATAATAATGATAATAATAAGGAGTGACGAGAGCCTTTCCCTCACTACAATTGGATAGTTGACGGATAGAATGGCAAACGATCGAATCAAAGCTAACTATCCTGTCTACATCTCAAAGTTCTATCTGTAGAAGAGAGATACTCGATGAAAAAGAAGGTCGATTTACTTGAGGGATTGTACATGAAAAAAATTGGTACGCTGTTTGGAATACATATCAACATCATCTCTTCTCGGCGAGGCAAACCGTTTGAACCCGATTTCGTTCGACCGACGCTGTCATAATCTTAGGTATCTGGTGAGTACATAATTCGCGGCTTGATACAAAGTTAAATAGAAGTAAGCGTTTGAAAATGTGTTTGTGATTATGTCTTTTTTTTCTCCCAGCATCAAATGCCTTGCCGTGCCTTTGACCCCATTCGTGACGGGAAGGAAATTGAAACCTCCTAAGCCTTAATCAACGCTGTGGCATGCAGCTTGTCTTTCGCAGAACCTGTTCAATATATCAACGGATAATCCGGCAATACTTCACTTCGTAATTTCGACATTAAGAATGATGTAATGGGCGTCACTAGTATAATAAACGTATGATTATTGCTTTCTAC
The DNA here is from genome assembly GCA_020623695.1 of Calonectria henricotiae. NCBI lineage: Eukaryota > Fungi > Ascomycota > Sordariomycetes > Hypocreales > Nectriaceae > Calonectria > Calonectria henricotiae. The sequence continues at coordinate 25,653 of JAHVYB010000169.1, forward strand.
AACATACGATAGAGCAAGACACGAAACCCCCGAATGCTCCCTGAGATTAACGGGAGGCTTCACATGTGCTCTACATTCATTTATATAGTGAGTGGGTCTACCTCGGTTTCGACATGAGTTCACCGACGGGGTTTATTGTAATCCCTGGGGTTTGTCAGAGCAGAGGGCGGAATTAGCAGGTTCCTCAAGCGGGTGCAGGCTTGAGCTTGCAATGACGCCCCCACTGTACATTTGTTATACCACTTTCGAGCCATGCACGGAAATCGGCGCTTACTCGGACCGATCGGCCGGCGTTAGGTCTCATGACAATCCATAGTAAAAGGGCCATTGACATGACAAATGGTGCCCATGATAAAACCCGCCTAGCCCAGATCGAGATCTGCCGGCTCGCCAAGCAACAGGGTCGGGTTCTTCATTTAGTTTTAGTTTTAAAATCCCCTTTGCTCAAATACGAAGAAAAAAGAAGAAAAATTATGTGTCACCTACCACCGCGAACAACATAGTGAGGAAGGGCAGGTAACAATGGCTTCAACGCCTCCAAATCCATCGAAGACAAAAACACCGCGTGCCCTTGCTTGTGAGCTTTGCAGGCGCCGCAAAGTGAAATGCGACCACAACAGCCCATGCTCCAATTGCATTTTGGTAACGTCTCCAGTATTCTCTGACATGTGAGTAAGGATTGATAGTCCGTTGCTCTAGCTCAACAGCCCATGCGCTCCCACTCGCCCAGCACCTCCGGCCAGGAGGAAGAAAATAAAACAGGAGCTGCAAGCAAGACTGATGCATTTCGAAGCGTTACTAAGGCAGTTTGGTGATTCAGACATAGACGAGTCGATGCAGGTTGATGAGACTAGCACATCACGACTAGGAGGACAACAGGGCCTTCATGGTCGGGGGTCTGTTGGATATCTGATTGAGCAAGACAAATCAACAACATATACGACTAGGACGTTGTGGGCAATAGTCCATGAAGAGGTAACTCAAAACATTCAAACATCCATTGGGAATATTATTGACCAGGCACTCGCCTATTTAGCTGCAGAGTATGCAAGACCTGGTGACTGCCGACTCCGAACAACCGCCTTATCTAACACCGCCTGATATTTTTGAGTCAACCTCCATGGATGGCTCTGCGGTGACCCCTAGTGTAGAAAACTTCCATCCATCATCGGCTCAGATGCGCAGTCTATGGCAAGTATTTTTGGTTCGAGTTCATCCCTTAACCAAGGTCATCCACGGACCAACACTGCAACAACTAGTCGATGATTCGTCACGCAACCCTGGCGGCCTGTCTTGGGATATGCAGGCCCTAATGTTCTCGATATATTGCATCTCTGCCACTTCTCTTGCCGAACCAGAATGTCAGAAAATGCTTCAGCGCCCAAAGGCAGATGCTCTTCAGCAATTTTCTGCCGGGTTGAGGATGGCCCTGCTCCAGGCACAATTTCTCACGTTGCCTACTCTGCCTTCGCTTCAAGCACTAACACTGTACCTGGTGAGTATCGAGAATTAAAAGTCTTTGACGATATGGCTTTTAACCCCAGCACAGATATCCCTCCAAGGACGATACAACAGAGATGCCAACTGGATTCTCAATGGCGTTTGCATACGAATTGCTCAAAAACTGGGCCTCCATCAGGATGGAGAGCTTCTTGGTTTATCGCCATTCGAATCAGAAATGCGAAGACGTGTTTGGTGGCAGATTATGCTGCTCGATGTAAGATTTGCCAGGGCATCGGGGTTAGGCCTGACCCTTCTGCCTCAAGCTGGTCAATGCAAAATGCCTATGAACCTGAATGATGCAGATCTTGACCCAGCCTCGAGAGAACCGCTGCATGACCGGGACGGACCAACCGAAATGATTGTCTGCTTGCTGTTTTATGAGCTTGGGCAGCATTTGCTGGACGGGCACGGTTGTCAAGAACTCATAACCTACAGTGAGATGATTGTTACTGGGTCCGACCCTGGAAACGAATTCCAGATGCAAAAACTTCAAGATCTAGCCGAGCGCATCAGAACTGGCCTTGACAACATCATGGAAAGGTTCTCCGACCCTTCGGCTGGACCATTACATGAACTGGCAACGCATGTGAAGCTTGTCATCGATGAACGAACCGACGTCCTGAGTCGCTCGCCATGCGACCAACCAGAATGGGGCTTCGAGATTCTCACGCCAAGCGACAATTTATTCAAACTCTCCGTGGTTTCCATTGAGCAATATGTGAGGTACCGAGAGGCTTTGTGCAGCAAGGGGTTTTTATGGTCAACGTTGACAAGCTTTCACCACGACGTCTTTCTCTACATGGTAGTCCAGCTATGTATCCGAACCTCGGGCAGCTTGGTGGAGAGAGCTTGGGCACAGATACCCATCATCTACTCACGAAACAGCGATTTGTTTGATTACGGAGAAAGCACAAGCTTGGTCTTGGCAAAGTATGTCCTGAAGGCTTGGAAAGTACGACGCAATGTTTTGCGTTTGAGACTGGGGTGTTTTATCGATGCCCCAGGCTATATACACAAGCTTGAGACAGCCATGCTACAAAACCAAATTACACAAACGCTGAGACTCAACTGCGCCGCCTCTTCCTGCTCAGACAACTGGCTTGCAGGCTAGGTATCGGCTATAATATGTTCTCTGGGCTATCTCCTGTCTATTGCGCATTGACATTTTTCCTCCTCCTCCTCCTCCTCCTCCTCCTCCTCTTCTTCTTCTTCTTCTTCTTCTTCTTTTCCCCCCATCAGCTGGCCAGCTTTTAGATACACAGATGACAAAAACGGATTTCAGCTAGGAAGGAGCTAGTTTGGAATTGGTGTCCGGTGTTAACAATACGAGAGAATGTTTCCAGGACAGAGGCCTGCACTCTTGAGACGACCGGCATTAGGTGATACCGGAGAAAGACTGCAGGCTTTTGGCATGTTAACTCCTCCAGTAGGTATATATTGATGACGTAAACAAATGCATGCTGGGCCGATCCGAAACAACTCCCCCGCGAAGTTTCAGAGCACCCCTGGCCGTCGAACCCGGGCATTTAGCCACAATGATTGGATGCATGGGGTTGGGGCAGCGAGCGGTGGGGATGCATGCTTGAACTGGTCTGCCACACCGTGTTACCCAATGACTTGACCTGGAAAGTTTTTGTGTGCATGGAAATGTCCCAAGATCGAGAGCACTCGTCGTTTCCCGCATGCACTAATTTCACTCTAGCAACCTATTGATGATAGATGGTATTGGGCGGTATTGGGCGGTATTAGGCGGCATTGGCCCGTGAAGTCGGACGGTCGGGCTGAAGGTTCGTCTTGAATCCCGACAAGTCCGCGGACTCCGCGGGGTTTCCTTCACAAATGTCCGTCCCTCCGTCTGGGCTTGACCTCTGGGCCCTTTTCTTCCTTTCAGTATCCGCCCATGTTCCCGGGTCCATGGTAAAATGACTCGCAAGTCACGGGTTATTTCGTGCCACTTTTGCAGGTCGCGAAAGCTGCGGTGCAACCGCCAGTTCCCCTGCTCCAACTGCACATCCCGCGGACTTTCGTGCCCCCCACCCACGCAGCGCCAAAGTGCCAAAGAGGCGCCGGCGACCAAGAAGAACGACGAGATCCTAAACCGCTTGGAGAAGTTGGAGGCTTTGCTTGCGTCTCAATCCACCCAGCCATCCACTGCAGTGGAGCCGTCCGTGTTGTCGCCTAACACTACTACATCTTACAGCTCTCCAGAAGACCACGAGCATCTTTCCCCACGGCTCCAGACATTGATTCAGGATGCTGTCACCATCAACCAGTCATGTTTCGGTCCTCGAACAAAGGTACGCGTACATACATGGTAGATCCGCTGAGGAATTTGGGACACCCAATAACCGATCTCTGTCTAGGATTCGCTGCTGAATAATCTAATCATTCGCATATCCCCAATTCGGCCTATTGGTCAACTGCACTCCCATCCAAGTCACAACTCCACGATACCTGCACATGCCCAGCTAAAAGATGCTGCTATATGCATTTGGCTACCTAGCCGCGAGGAGGCCGTACTGTTGACCTCAAAGTATATCAATGACCTCAGTTATACTCATCACTTTATTCATGGCCCTTCGTTACAATCCTTGGTTGCCGAAGTTTACGACCAGCTTCAGCTGGGCTCTTACCAAGCCCCCCCGGGGCCTCTTATCCTTCTTCTTGCTGTTTTCGCCTTCGTCGCACACTCCTGGATAGACGATGACGGTCTATATCTGTTTTCTAATTTCAAAGAGGCCAACGCCCAAGCCATGGCCTGGATGACAGCAGCTTTCCAGGTTCTAGATGGTCCTCAGATGCATTCCAAAACAACATTAGAATGCGTGCAGGGCCTGTCCATTCTCACCATCACCATCTTCGCCATCGAAGCCATGACAACACGTGCGTTTTCTACCCTTTGCAGGGCTATAGCAATGGCACGTGACTTGAGTCTACATCGCATTGACCATCACCAGGAGCGGACAGGCTCTGTCGAGTGTCCTCGTTTCACTGGAATCAAGGCTGAGATGGGGCGAAGAGTTTGGTGGTTCCTCGCCATAGTTGATTGGTATGATTCCTGGGCGGCCCCATTTCACTCTATGCAAGCTTGACCTGATAATACACGTCTAGGATGTTGGCTACCTGTGCTGGACCGCAGGAAGGCACATATTCTATCAATCCTCGTCACATGGCAGTCCGAAAGCCCCTCAACATCAATGACGAGGATCTTACAGACGAAGAAGAACCCTTGTCTAAACCTCCCGATGAACCCACTTGCATGGGCTACTTTATTTACCGTCTGCGCTTGGCTGAGGTCATGAGGGACTTGATTGACAAAACTACACTCGCCGGGTTTGATACGCTCACTATGCGCTACGAGCGTGTTTTGGAAGTCGATGCGGCAATCTCTCGCTTTTTGGGCGAGCTTCCGCAATATTTCATTGATAGTCCTAATCAGGGAATATCATTTGAACAAAAATCCGGTTACCCCCCACGCATGGCCCTTCAGCGCCACGCGCTCATGCTTTTTGTTTATGGGCAACGCTGCAGGCTGCATCTCCCATACTTTACTCGCGGGACAGTGGAATCAGCATATGCACATTCCCGAAAGGCAGCCATTGATAATGCACAGCTCATTCTGAACCTCGAGCGGAAACTAAGGATATCCGGGTACGCCTTCTCGCCTTCTCGATTCAAACTGGGCATGGTCGCCTTTGGTATTTTCATGGCTGTCTCTACATTGATCTTCGACATCTGCTTGGTCACTGAGGGAAATGACAATGAGCGGGGCATTAGGGAAGCAGAAGCAACGCTGGCATGGAAGATTCTCGAGGAGGCGCAGTCGTATTCGCTCATTTTAACTGAGGGGGTGAAGACGCTGCGGGAAGTCATGAGAAAACACAATGTGTCATTGTCGACAGATGCGGAAAATGATGAGCGGAGAACGGCAACACATCAGCTAAGAAGCATGCAATCGGTTGCAAATTACATGGTTCCAGGGGGGGTCGAGGTGGGGATTGCCGCCAATATTTCAATGCCATTCAACTCAGGGGAGCTCTCAGAGGGTTCGTTTCCCAGAATGGACCTGGAAAGGGTTGACTGGGAGCCGCTTTCATGGTTTCTGGATGGACCATGTATCTAAGAGTGTGTAGGGAATGGGGTTGTTGTTGTTGTTGTTGTTGTTGTTGTTGATGCATCTAGATGTTAATATGGGCATGGTCAGGTACCACTGTCTTTCTCGGAACATAGTAGTAGATGGACTCTTGAACAACGAAATTAGATACATAATACAATATAAGACCATAAAGAGTGAATACCGGAACGTGTTTTGAATCCATGGAATAGCATTGCGACGACGGTGAGTACCCCAACCAGGGTGGCATTGGTGATGTGACTACTTGGTCATAAACCTGGTGTCATTCGGTATCCGGACTAACATCCATCCGCGGGATGGCTTCGACGCCTCCTGGCTGGGATAGCGAGTGCCGAATCCCGTACACCATCCTCTGCCTATTCCAATGAGCTTGCAAAACAGAAGCCATCCATTCCCGGTTGGATTGTTGATCGACAACCACACGCCGTTTCCCAGAGATCTGGGTCAAGCACACCAAAATACCCTACTGGCGGATGGTGATAGACCAAGCAGGAGTCACACCTGAAGTCCTCAGCTACAAATACGAAGGGTCTGGGACAGAGGAGAGCCCCTACTTGGTATAATGGACCCCTAATGATCCCTGAGACCCCATGCTCTTCAGCACAGGCACGAAATGGTTCATCACGATGACTGTTGCGATTGCAACCCTGGCTGTGGCACTGGTGTCGTCGGCGTACACCGGCGGCTTGGCAGAGATCATGCAAGAGTTGAACGTGAGTCGCGAGGTGGGCACCTTGGGCGTGTCTCTGTTTGTTGTTGGCTTCGCCATTGGGCCATTGCTGTGGGCGCCGCTCAGCGAAATATTTGGACGCCAGATCCTCTTCAAGGAGCCCATTGTACTTTTGCTGTCAATTTACATGGCAATCATTTACGGAACTCTCTATATGCTCTTTGCAGCGCTTCCAATCGTGTATCAGCAGAACCGGGGGTGGAATCAGGGTATTGGTGGCCTGTCATTTTTGGACATCATGGTTGGCATGTTATTTGCCATTGCTTATACAATTCCCGATAACAACCGCTTTATCAGAGTTGAGAAGGAGAACAACGGATTTGCACCTCCAGAAGCCCGACTCCCCCCAACGATTGTCGGGTCTGCCGCATTGCCCATTGGCCTCTTCTGGTTTGCCTAGACCAACTCCCCCTCTGTTCACTGGATTGTCAGCATCATGGCCGGCGTTCCGTTTGGATTTGGAATGGTTTTAGTCTTTTTAAGCATCATGAATTATCTCATTGATTCTTACACCATTTTTGCAGCTTCTGTTTTGGCTGCCAACTCTGTTCTGCGCTCTTGTTTCGGAGCGGGTTTCCCTTTGTTTGCCTCCAAGGTGTACGAAAACTTGGGCATCCACTGGGCATCTTCAGTCCCTGCTTTCCTGGCTCTTGCCTGTCTCCCATTCCCCTTTCTCTTCTATAAATACGGTGCGAGCATCAGGTCGCGATGCAAGTTTGCCGCTCAGTCACAAGAGTTTATGAAGACTTTGCGACAATCACAAGCCCCGTCAACACCAAGCACAGAAGAGGAAGTTGATGGGGAGAAACAGAGTGAGGATGATCAGTCCAACAACGGTGACGAGACAACTGTAGTTGACGAGCCCGCATTCACCCCCGTTCGTTTTCGAACATCAGCATCCCAGGCGCCATCCAGCAGGCGCCAATCATACGGCGGAAATCCGTATAACATTGACCGGGCCCACACCAAAGATTCATTTTCTTAGCGTCTTACCTTTTTTTTATACGCGAGATCGATCCAACTTACTATATATATATATACATATTGTACACACGTTAGGTTGGGATTAGGGCTCGGCATTGGGAATAACTTTTACGACTGCACTTCCCAGTTCGAACTCGTTGTTATGGGCTGAGGCTTTGCCTCAGCGCCTTATATAGCTAGTTGATCAGAGTAGCTGTCGGCTTTGATCAATACGTATCCTTTTGCCTCAATTGGATAGTGGACCAACATCCACTGATGGCCGTAGCGCTAGCTATCGCTTTAGCCTCTATGGGGCCAGCCCATCACACTCGTATCCAATATTTCGAGCGGGACACCGCTTCTACACAGCAACACAGGGTTTTCATAGAGCCCGAATACGCCACCAGTCGAAGGCATCTAGACTGATTCATTGTCTCATGAAGAATTCAAATTTCAGGGTCCTGGTTCCAATGAGTTAACCGTCTCCGTCTTTCGTCGCAAAGCATCCACCAATACGGAAAAGGCGCGGTTTATCTTCGTTTTTGGTGACTAAAGGATACCTGCCCATTGTTTAATCACTCTTGTCAGTATTTGAGTGGTATTATAGATAAATTGACCCCAATTAACGACCTAGCCTGTCACCAGGAGGGGTTGGGTAAGCTACCCTGACCCCTTTGTCCCAGTCAATCAAATATCAGGGTTAGGGTTATACAACGCCTCTAATTTATAAGCTGTAGTATACTCTTCCTAGAAGGCCACAGTGGGCTTCTTCCAGCAAAAAAGGTACAATTAGGAAAACGTTGGTGGTTTTTGGCAAGGAGGGCCAGATCAGCCGATCTGGCCCCGGTCTGTTGACTAGGTGAGGGTGTCAGGTTAGCAAGCCTGAGGGGGGGTCAAGTTATCTACACACTTGTATTATTTTTCACTTTCGAACCTTATCTTTCGGAAAATCAAGGAATGCTTTAAAGCTTTAGTCGAGTCTTTCAATGTCACGATATCTCATGAAAGGAGCAATAGTGCCAAGTTCGGCTGCATAAGTGGTACAATGTTGACTGAAGACGTATTAGCCAAGTCATTGTTGCCGGACCATCGACTTACAGGTCCTGACCTTGAGGCCTAGTGAGAAGACCCCCTTCGCCAGTACCCGTTTAGCCGCCTTGATAACCGAGGCGGGCATACATAGTCCCACCTGGAGTGACACAGGGTCTCCCCGGCGCAGGGAAGACGGGAGCTCTGTTGTCCAGTCGCATGGGGCCAGTCACACGGGGGGTCCGCAAAGCTAGTTTCACTGGCTCCGTCACTATGCGGTTATCTGCTGAGCTCGATAGCGGTGTCGTTGACGAATTATCTTGCAAAGGGTTTCGCATGATTCAAACATTGATTGGCGCGTAGACACCTAGTACCATGAATTGGAGTAGTGTCCAAGTAGTGGTGTGCAATTGGATTGACAGATGCATACGTTCGTCTTTTCAAAGTTGGATCGAAATTAGCCTGATAGATACAGAATATATAATGGTTGTAAAAGGCTCGCCCATGGCTCAAACCACAGAAAGATGGTTATATCTTCGATTGATCTCAACAGCTGGTATGATTCCCAGAGCGTATTAAGACGATATGTGACTCTTGATTATGGTTATTCTCAATAACCTCATTCCTGTTCATTTTATCATGACTAGATGCTGGTTAATAAATTTCATGATTGGCAGAGGCACAGTATGGGTTGCTAAGGGTTCAAAGAAGAAGAAAAAGGAAATTCAATTTTCTTCGCTGTAAACCACTATTCAAGGTTCTACTATAGACAGCACTCGACAATAATCACAGTCGGCAAGTATTCAGAGACAAGGCAAAGAAGGAAACATTCATACATGATTCTGGTATCGGCCTCTCAGCGGCCTGGTTACTTCGTTTGTGATCACTACAATGCTGTCGACCTCTGGCCCCGACGTCCTTCCCCATCCGCATTCCGTCGCAACACCAAAGTCTTCAATGACCTTTTGCGCTGCTTGGATGCGCTTCTGAGTCCCGGCCAGATCGTGGGCATGAACAAGCCCCAGGTAGAGCTTTGTGCCTTGGCTCTCCAGCGTCGGCTGGAGTTCATAGAGTGGACTGAAAAACCTCTCGAGCTTGTCCATGGCGCTGACTGGGACCGGGCAATGCATCCAGCTAAAGGGGTGTGAGGCTTTCTTGACAAGCTCTTGGTGTAGCTCCACGATGCCGGCGAGGGATTCAGGTTCGACAAAATGTTTGTGCTCAACATCGCCTATATGAATATCAGTCTCTAAATCAGTGTATGAAATGCCAATGGTTGCTAACATACCGTAGCAGTAGTGGATCCCCATTTCAACATCCATATCAATCATCCACGTCATTCTGGTGATGTATTCAACCACGTGCTGCCTGCCTTCGAACCAAGGCTTCAGGATTAGCCCCTCCCAGTAGTACATGTCCATCCCAAGGTCAATCTGGATGGCCAGGTCCTCGTGTGGAATATGTCTCTGGATTTTGCGCATCGATCGGAACAAGGCACCTTCGTATATGGATTCAAGGTCGGCTTGAAACGCAGGATTGATGAGAATGGCCAAAACGTTGGCAATCGTTGGCAATGACACCTGAAATTTGACATCCTTTCCAACAACGCCCTCGTCCTTCAATTTTTGAAAGACTGAATAGCTCTTGATGGCAGCGGTACAGTACCCGGTATCAATTTTGAGCTTTTCAATCTCAAGGCGGCCCTCTTCGATTTGGGATTGACTCAGGGGGTCCGGGTAAAGATTCTTATGCTTGACAAATGGAGAGTGCAGGATTGGGGGGAAGTGTTGAGCTTGGAACAGAATAAAATAGTCCCTCTCGCCGGGCTCCCCGTCCGGAATTCTTTGGAGCCCGGGCAAATTCTCGCTGCAATACCGCATGACAGATTCCGGTTTTCCACGTGGGACACTCCCCACAAGAAGACAACCGTTGGGAGCCATGTCGAGTACAGAACTGTCTTGAAAACCCGTTGAATAAGCTACGGGTGGACTTCTTGCGTAGGCTAAATACATCTTTTGAGTGTCCGTATTATTTATATACCTGTCTGGCTGGCTTCGGGCAATTTTTCAGCTTGCATAGCCACGTTGATTTCATTGGAAAAGTTACCAAGACCAGATAGAAGACGCCCCATCCTATCATCAACCAACATCTTCCACACGTTGGCTTTGATTGAAAACGCACAAGTATTGATTAGGAAGTCGCGTCGTCACAAGACACCATCACGCAGACCTCCCTCACGTATGGGATATGGGATCTCGAGAGTATTATTGGACAGCCCTCTCAGCCAGTTACCCCTTGCATTTGTTGGCTGTCGAAAAGGATGCACAATCGTGCCGTGATTCGATTCAGAGCGAGGCCAAGATGCATTGGGGCGGCTGGGCTTGGCCCAAGGCGTCGAACAATGGAGAGGAAAGGAATGATTTGCGGCTAATGCAAGTGAATCTTATCACCCGCGCTCCTGTGATGATTGCTTTACTGGGGCGCTCCATCCAATAAATCAGCCACCAGCATACAATATCCCCCTAGTGTAGTTGTAAATCCAGTGCATCATTGTGGCAACCCAGAAAGGATTGATGGACCCCACGGCCCATAGTCAGTTGGATAGGTGGTGGCGTTGTCCTCTTTGAGAATTGTGCAGCAATTGCGCCAAATTTCCGCGCTGATCGCAGAGCTGTAAATGAGATGAGGGGGTGTGCGGAACCACAAGGTCTCAGGTGTAATATTTGAGAGATTTTCCACGGGAGTGTGGGCAGCAGGCCCAGCAATGTCATTGCAAGGAGCAAAAGGTCCGAGGTTGGTTGGGCTTAGAACCAACGAGGTCTGTGTGCCTGCTGGTGCCTGTGTTACAGAGTCGTCCCAGTTCTCCCAAGGCTTGATTCGAAACTCGGGCAATAAAGTCCCAATAGTCGTTGCCAATCAGGCCCAAATGGTAAATCCCAGTTGGCTCGTAGCCCCGGGCCCCGGCATTATCGCAGTCGGCCACGTTTGTGACGAGGTTCCTTATAATGCAAAATGACTTCCTATCGCACCAACAGGTGGCACGTGAAGGGTTCCGAAGCATAATATATCTATAGTTATTCGGGGATAGCCTTGGGGCTTCTTCAGTCTGTTTACACCAGACGAAGATGGTTACTTGAGCAAAGTGGGATGCACAAAGACGTAGCCTCCTCAGGGCACGCTCCTCTCTACGCCCCTCTCTACGCCCGCTCGGTAACAAGTCATTTGAAACACATGGTATTTATAGCCCAAGCTCCTAACAAAATACACGTCTTTCATTTCATGATTCGAGGTTCACTGTCTTCAATATCGACGCATTATCCATACAGTCCTAATAATACATGTCAAACAGTTTAATAGGGTATCTTCCATCTTAGACATCGCTTAATTGAACACTAAAATCAAACATCATTTCAATGATCCATCATCTCCCGGAATCGAGAATCTCTTGACGGGCTCTGACTGTCGCGCAGGATGCGCCCGCCAATCGGCCTAGGCGGCGACATGGTGTATTCAGGAGCGCCACCACTGTCGTCCGAACTTATGGGACTTACACCCCTAGAATCCTGGATCGAGTCTCGCTCATTTATATCGAATCCGTTAGTCCTTCCTGCGAGTGCGACGTCGCGCAGACTCGTTGCTCGGTTGTCCAAACTCATGGTGCTGCGGTTCAATTCTGAACCACGTAACGCCGCGCCCCCGAGGAAACTCTGTCTCTTGTCGTTTTGCCTATCGTTATCACCAAGAGACTTGCCTCGAGAAAACCGATTCTTGATCCAGCCTTTCATCCTGGCGGTTGGTGATGTCGCGGAATCATCGGACTTTCGTCGCTGATTTGTCGTTATCACCGTGTTTGTCTGAATACTCGCTGCCGGAAACCCTTCAACAGAAGGTTCATCTCGAGTATCAGCAGTGTGAGTAGTTATGTTGTACGTCTCGTATTCCCCTACAGCTATCGAGTGTGGCCGAGGCCTTCGCCTTTCTTCCTTGGCTTGCCGGTTTTGCTCAGTCCGAGTGGCCCTGGCTTCCACCTTTTTTGCCTTCTCTTCTTGTTTGTCTTGTTCTGTGCTTGTTCGTTAGTCCAGCTTCCAAAGGGCCCATTCTTTTTTTGCTTTTAGGCTTACCTTTCAGCTTGCGGGTGATGTCTTTTATCTCACGTTCCCTGACCTTCTCTTTCTCCGCCTCAGCCTTCCTGGCCTCCTCTTCCATCCTCAAAGCAGCTTGGCGCTCGTGCTCAGCGTCGGCCTTATCTTTGATGCTGTCCAAAATGGGCTGTACCTTCTTGGACGCAATGGCATCAACCTCTTCTGAGTTCATGAATTTGCCACCACCAATGTCGACTTTGCCTTTATTTTCGGTGCGAGATACGTGGTTAGTATATGCCGCTTGGTGAGCCCTTGCCTCCCACTCAGTTAACATGGTCGGGTTGACTTGACCAGTCTCATGGTAGACCTTTTGGTCCATGTCTTGAAGGCGAGCTGTCACGTTACGTTGGGCGACAGCTAGGAGCGCATCACGATCCTTTTTGCGCTTATGTTCGTCAATTTCGGATAGTTTGTTGGAAAATAGCGACATCTGCTGTCGAATCCTTTCAGATTGTTGTCGGTCATCGAGATCGCCGTCGCTCGATGATCTTCGTCGTAGCTTGGATGTGAGGGAAAAGCGATGCCGTGTATTTGATGTGTTGCCGTAATACTCGTTGAATTCTCGATTTTTCTGGTGCTCACTCTGGAGTTTTGCAAGTCTTTCTTGGGCCTGCTTGTATGCAGCCTCTTGAAGATCAACATAGGGCTTCGGCTTTGGGGCGGCTGTGCTGGCATCGTGGCCATGGCTGCCCTTGGTTTGGTCTACCATTCTCTGCTGTTGGCTGTACATTTTCCGCGCCATCTCGACAGCAGTGGCATGCAGCTTTTCGTTATTAAGGCGTTCGTCGACTTCTGGTTTAACGGGCGGGTGTGACGTAAACATATTACGAGTCATCATAGTGATGGGCACAGCGCCAGCACCTTCAGTGGACGCCTTAGATCTGAGGGACGCCTGGTGTGCCAGCGTGGCACCACTCAGCGCATTGGATGCAGCTAGCGATTTTCCAGGATAAGATTCGGGTGTCTGAGGCGCGGCGGGGGTTGAGATAGCTCGGGGTCTCGTGCCCTTCATGGCTCCTTGAGCAGCAGCTAGAGACCTTTGGCTTTGTAGAGATTTAGTAGAGGTTGAGGGATGGAGTTGTCTCATCGAGTTTGCACGACTGGCATTGAACGCTTGGGTAGCAGCAGAGCTTCCCCAACCATCCTGGGGGCTCCTCGGAGCTGGCGTCGTCTTGTTTGCCGACTTGTTTGCGGCTTTGGCTGAGCCGACGGCCAGCAGGGCGGCTTTGGCGCCGGCCGGGTTGGATGTAGGCTCCCATGAGGGCGCCATCTTGTAGTCCTTTGCTAACACAGCAGCCGCAGAGGCCTGGGAGGTCTTGTCGGGCTTCCAACACTCGATGGATTTTTGGCTGGACCATCCAAGAGTAGCAGCAGCACTGGCGGCGGCACCATCCGGACGGAGACCGGAAGATGGATAGCTGGGGAGTTCGCGGGGCTCAGCGTATTTGAGGCGGCCACCATGCCCGGGGGCTATTCGCATGTGAGTGGTTTGAAAGGCCGGGGGCCGAGGAGACCAGGGTGTGTTTGTGTGGGAATGGGAGGCTTTGTACATGCACACATACCTGACACCGGTGCTGACGAAGTTTGGATCATGGTTGGTGGCGGGGGAGGGGGGTGGTCTGCGTCCGTAGGGAGGTGATCTAAGACGGCTCGAAGCCGTTGTCTCTTCCAATACGAGATGTAAGCGGCCGCTCAGAAACAGGCCAGATAAACGGTCGGGCAATGGCCAAGCGGCCCAATATGCAAAGTGACAACCTGGGGCTATTTAGGGCGATTTGTTTGATTGACGTCCGGGTCGATGATGGGTGCGATTGGTAGCAGGAATGTGGTCAGGGGGTCTGCCGGGCGAAGTAGAATGGGGATCCGTCGGCGTACGTCAATTCGATCTCGGGGGTTTTACTATCGGCGTTCGAATGGCGCGTTCGAGAAAAATGCTGCGGGAAGACGGGGTTTCTTTGCAGGGAGCTGACCAGGTCAGGGTGGCGACGCGGAGGTGGGTTGATATGACGACGATACGACGATGTAGGACCGCCTGTTTCGTGTACAGGTCTGGCTGGTGCGGCGGGTGATTGATGGGGTCATGGATTGAGTCCAGCAGAGGACGAAGGGATGTTCTGCAGATATGAAATAAATAATAAATAATAACAGTAAAATAGTAAATCAATCGTGTGTATCTAAGACGATGCAGTGGGTGAGAGGCGAGGGCCGAGGGACGAGGGACGAGGGACGACGATATATGGATTTAAAATTCCAGTTCAATATCGACCAAGACAATGACGGCGATATCAGACGAACAACCACGGGGGCAGATAGCACGGCTGGCTTCCTTCCCGCACACGGACTAACCCAGCCCAGCCAGGCCCATCGAACCAAAAAGTGATTTCTCCTACGTCAGGGTCCGCGCAGCTCCCTCGCCCATAATAGAAACATCCCAGTCCACCCTGGCCATCTCAGCCATCTCAGCCCGGAGCCGGAGAGTGCAGGCGCAGGCAAATGGTTCAACAACTACTACCCCAGAATAGTGCCGGGCCCTGACGTCATGGGACCCTCGATGATGATCTCAAGACATTTAGCGCTAGCAGCTAAGCGGATCCCCCGGCCAGCACAGTGAACGGCCAGTTCGTGATACGAGGACACCAGACAGGACACAGGACAGAGAGACATCGATCTCCCCAGTCACACACAATCATGTGAATCCTGCGTCTGCAGTGTCCTACAGCAGAGCACTAGTGCAGGTGAAGTCAATGCACCTTCGTGTGTCCTCGAGCAGCCATTCCAAGACATGCATGCAGTATTAGGTGCTGCGTTGAAAAGGATACACGCGCACTGGCACTGGCGCTGGCAATAGCAATAACACTGCACTAGATTAGATTTGGTGCCACCTTCATTCAGCCAGCCCTGCCAGTAGCCCTTTGCTTCCAGCCCAGCTCCTCCCCACCAACGCCAGTGTCTCAGGCATACCACCAACCACAATACACACTGTGCCACCACGGGCTCGTCCTTGTCGTCATCCAGCGTAGAAGCCACTAGCCCGAAATTTTAGTCAGTCTTTTAGCTAGACGGAGATCTTCCAAGCCACCAAGTAGCACCAAACTCTTTTCGCGCCTCGTCCAACTCAATCTGCGCATCCTGGAATGCACGCTTGACGTACCCAGACAGACATTGAGATCGGCCTTCGTCCCTTACTGGTTTCTTGCAACAGAGTCCTTTAGGTGGGGTGGTTCTCGGATGCCGAAACCCCCGGCTGCAACTCGGCGGTCCGTTTATTTTGGTCCCCCACGATCGACCACTGTTCCCGAACGGTTGAGGACGGTTGTTCGAGATTATCGGAATATTCAAATCATTGCATAGTTCGGAGGCCTCTCGTATATAAATCGGACCTAACAATATATAATAGACATGGATATATCTTTCTATTTGGCGTGGGTTTTACGGGGCGTTTTTTTTATTATATAGTTTTAATTTCAATACATCTCTTTGGCGCTATAGGGTAGCTAAAGAAAACTGGGAATCACCGAAATCTTCAAAAATGTCATACCTTCCTTGCTACTCACCTCTTCATCTAATATCACACACCGTGTCGGCCTTTAGCGAAAGTTCGCGTACTTACGACATCTACAACCCACTAGGACGCATGTATTGAAACCATGGCCGTCTCTGACGAATTTGAGAAAATCCTCAACTTTCGGGATGTAGGCAAAACGGTTAACGACTTTCTAGGAGAAAGGTAAACGAACATCCACTCATGAATAATTTCTGTTCACCAGGTCTGACGGATAAAATCGAGTAGACGAGTTCGAGAAGGCCTATTTTATCGATCTGCAAGACCAGGTAGGGACCAAAGCGATTCACTACCATAATCTGCACAACAGCACTCACCGTATATACCTCAGATGATGCTACTCTCGCCGACAGGGAGCACCTTAAGGATGATCTCGGTGTAAAGACAGTGATTGACCTAAGAACAAAGTATGTGTTGTATATGACCATTCAACTGTCGGATCGTCCTGTCCTAACCCCTAATCAGAACGGAGCATATCAACCAAGAAAAAAAGCGCAAGGCAGAAGCCAATGATCCCTCTCTCGTTGAGCTCAATGCCGCACTCACAGAGCCTATGCATATTCATGGACTGAACTATTGGGAAATTAAGATCACCGGCCGACCTCTCGAGAGATTTTGGTTGGGTCAGCTTGGCTGGTGGGATCTCATGTAGGTTTAACTCACTCCTCGAGCGAAGCAGCCCGTCGGCTAATATGGAAACTCGGCAGACGTTTTCTGTTCTTATACCTGTTTGGATACCGCATGGATGCCGTCAGGATAATTGGCTCGTGTGTTATAAAGCCGCGCGGGCTTGTAGGCTTAGCTCGCGACACGCTTGACAAAGGTGCCGCTGAGATCAGGGAGACACTCTCGCTTTATGCCACTGCAGCAACACTACCCTCCGTGGTTCACTGTACACAAGGAAAAGATCGCACAGGTAAAACGACCGGCCCCGTCTGATCCATACACCAAGCTGACTCGTTCATGACTGGCAGGCCTCATATGCGCACTAGTGTTGATGATATTGGGAATCCCCACCACAGCAATCGAGTATGATTATGGCCTCACTGACGAGGCCCTTCTCCCTGAGCGAAAAGAGAGATTATTAGAGATCCGTGGCATTGGCCTCACCGAGGAATGGGCCTATACTGATAAGGACATGGTTGTGGGTATACGGCAGCATTTGGATGATAAATATGGTGGCCTAGATGGATATCTCGATCATATTGGATTTGGACCCGAGGATAGGTCTAGAGTCCGAGAAGCATTCCTATATTAAAGACGGTAGAATGATGACTGAGAAAAGGGGATTACAAATGATTCAATGCGAGTCAACCTTACCAGAGCAATGCAGTGAGTTATTTCCCCACCATCAATGAACCGCATCATTTTTATCACTAGGCCCAAATTATCATGAAGAGCACGTTTGACTTCAGATATATTCTCTTTATTTCTTTCTAAAACGGCCTTGCAGCCAACATCTATACATCTTGATCTTCTCTGCTCGGTTGACAAGCATACGTCGATCAACCCCGAGGCTCTCTACCTCGAACAGTTCAGGTATGTCAACCACCTCGGCGTCATCCTCTGATGCTTCTGTCTCACCAGGATTACTGGCGGCAAGGTTCTTGCCTGACCAGATTCCAGCGAGTTCGCCCTGGTCAAAAAAGTAGACACGGGTTCCGTCGCCTCGTAGGTAAAAATTTTCCTCAAGATAACGGCCCTTGCGGAACCGAACCTGGGCAAGATCCCCTCTTCCATAGTCTCGGAAGCAGACCACGCCACCTGGCTTGAGTAGCCTATGAACATTGCGCACAGTTTGCTCCCATTGATTTGGGGCAAGTGCGGAGAAGATGAAAATCATGATGGCGATGTCTACGGTCCCTTCCTCCAGGTCGGGTGGCAAGCTGTCACTTGACGCATCCCACACATCGGCCTGCATGTAATTGAGGTCGTACTCTTCATGCTTTCGCATGACTTCTACGGCATTTTTGGAGTAGTCGCAGGCGTGAATCTTTAGTTGCGGGTTCTTATTATTGGCCAGAATGGGGAACGCCGTGTTACCAGCTCCTGCACCGATTTCAAGGACAAGTTGGGGACCTGCATCCTCCTTGGCGACCTCGGCGAGAATGGGAAATTCTTGCTGCAGCCACTTTCGATTTTTGAAGAAATTGGCCTGGTTGTTCTTGTAAAACAGATTCCACCATTTGGCAGGGTCGGTATTGAACTTTTCTAAGACGGTTCATTAGCACGTCTCATCCACAACAACGATAGACAAGATATAGAGTGTGTGAAGATGGTGTATCAGATGGGAGCGAAAGAATTGAAGGTAAAGTTTGTCTTCATTAGATTCAGATGAACTATGCATTTGGTTTGGAATCATCATAAACACCAGGCCAAGGACCCGATTTGCATTGTGGAGGAGAAGGATACGTACTCTTTTCGAAGTCAGAGACAGGGCTTTGACGTTGCTTGGCATATTGTTCCTCGGCGTGAGCCTTGTACGCATCATCGGTCTCAACATGATCCCAAGCGTTGAACTCGAAGACATCATCCCCTTCATTCAGGAAACGGCTGCCGAACTGAAAGGGATCACTCCGCTTCAAGTTGTTGCTGGGGTCGTGTGATCGATGAGGCGGCACCTGCTCAGCAGTCTGGGCCTCAGAGTCCTTGATGTCCAACGCGGCCATGTTCTCGACGGGGGCTGGGAAGGGCTCGGCGATTGGATCCACGGCGACAGCATCGCCACTCGGCATTGTTGACGCCATCATGGACAATGATGGGCTCGGAGCATGCACTCGCAGGCGTGGAATGGCTGCCTCTGGCAACGCAAAGTAATGCGCTGCGAAAGTAAAGAGAGAAAGATATTCGCAAGAGCAGGAAATTTTTGTAAAAGGTTTTGTCGAAATTCAGTTGTGGGGCTATGGAACGCGACTGGCCCCAGTCCCCCGATCGGTCCTACGTTTCGCCGGTAATTTTGAACTGCAGCTGGCGGAGCCAATCACATCAAGCTTGTGTAGTAGGTCTGCGTCCAACGTCAAGCCTCTCGTGTCCAGTTGCGCCTTCATTACGAGGCCAAGCGGTGGGCAAATTTCTTTGCAGGCAGTCTTTCGAACCAGCAATTGCCCAACCACACGACCTACGATATTCCATACCTCCACGCGACTCGTTTTGATCCATTAGCTATCCGCCATGGTTCCATCGCTCGTGCAGCCGCAAGGCCACCTATCCCCGGCTGAAGTTCGCCATCTTGCCGAACAAGCTCCTGCCATCTTGCAGAATAATCCCAAGGCAATCTCCGCATCACCTCTCTCCTCACTTTTTTCGGCCCCCGAGACTGCCGACCTATGGATAATCTACGAAAACCTTTTGCTCTCTTGCCTCCGGGCGAGTGACGACGAATCGGCCCACAAGTGCTTGGAGAGATTGGTACTACGATTTGGTGACAAGAATGAACGAATCATGGCACTCAAGGGTCTGGTGAAAGAGGCGGAGGCGGGTAATCAGAATGAGCTATTGGTGGTGCTCAAGGAGTACAAAGACATCCTCGAGGAGAACAATGCGAACATTGTGAGTCGGATTTGTGACAAGTCATGGAACATTTGGCTAACAAGCTGTAGCCTATTGCGAAGCGACGAGTAGCTTTGTTCCGGTCAATGGGCAAGATTTCCGAGGCAATTGCATCCCTCGTATGGCTACTTGAGTTTAGTCCCACGGATGCAGAGGCGTGGTCGGAGCTTGCAGATCTATACCTGTCACAGGGGCTATACTCTCAAGCTATTTTTGCACTGGAAGAAGTGCTGGTAGTGACACCGAATGCCTGGAACGTACGTAACACTGGTGGTTTACTTGGGAAATACCTCCTGACAACAATTCTTAGATGCATGCCCGACTGGGAGAGGTCCTTTTCATGACAGCAAATGTTGGGACCGAAGGACTCCCCCAGAAGCATCTCGCCGAGTCTTTGAAACGGTTTTGCCGAAGTATTGAGCTCTGTGATGATTACCTGCGAGGATACTTTGGCTTGAAAAAGGTGAGCTAGCAAGTTGAGCTGACATATAAGCTAGTTGCTGATATGTGCTTAGGTTACCGACAAGATTTTGAGCGAAGCTGGGAAGCTCAAGAAGCAGCCGGAGGGCGAGGGCTTCTCACTGCCGGATCAGTCGACGGTCGAGAAGCTCAACCAGGTAGCAACCGCGAAGCTGGCCGAGATTGTGCGGCGCTACGGGGCAAGAGAACCACTGTGGCAGGGATATAATGCAGATGAGATTGCTGCGGCTAAGGAGTTGCTTGACAAGTCATCGTCGAGTGTGGCTCGGTGAGGATAGATTTGCACTAAGGCTGCGCAACCCGGTGGTTTGGTTGACATGCTGGGCTTCTTTGCAGCTTGCGTAGGGCAATGTGGGACATGAAGCCGACACTGTTAGACTAATCGGTGACGAAAGTGCTGCCCCTGACTAGGCGAGTCGTTCGGACTATCAAGATGGTGCCGGCAGGAGGCTGGGTGAGAGACAGGCATGCGACGGATCTAGGACCCCCCAAAGACTCGCTCATCGAGTGCCGAGAGGCAACAGGGGGAGTTGGGCAATAGCACGTGGCACCATTGAGGAGCGGGTGGCGGAGAAAGGCCTTGTCAGGTGGATACGGAGAAAGTCGGCCAAGGTGGAAAACTTGACGAGTTTGAAGAACAAAGAGGCGGAACCTGTTGGCAGACTTTTGCATGAGTAACTGGCGATAAGCGGATGACACGGAGTTGGGCAGAAACAGACAATGCCTAGAGAGAGGAGGGTTTCATTGCGTTTGTAATATCGGGCTCGTTGGGCTTTCTTAAGCTAACCATTCATTACCACATGAGGATCTCATACCAGCACCGTGCGCAGGCGTAGCGCGAGGTTTGGGTTTCAATACAACGGAATACAGTAAAAAAAAACAAAAAAACCTGGAAAGTTATTGTTGGTGCAAGGGTGGAACCGCCGCGTTTCGGGCCCAATGCTTGGATGGGCCTAGACGGTGCATCGCATTAACTGTTGGGTACCCACGGAACGAGCCTTGTGGGTTTAGGTGATAGTGGATGGGACTGTTCTGTGTCCCGGGGGAGCCTGCTCACTGAGGATGGAGACGGAGATCTCATTGTCTATTAGACAGGTGCTTGGATCTTGGGTTCTTTTGAGCTTTGAGATTGTCACTCAGTCACGATGTCGGCCCAAAGTGGTGGCCAGAATGCCCTGCTTTGGGGTCGTTCTATGGAGAGTGTCTGGCCTCAAAAAGTTGGTCGCTGTTTTTGGAGCATGAGCCTCGGAATGGAAACGAGCGTACCGAATTAGGTATGTGAGAACTGCCAGCGAGTGTGCGCCGGCGGCACCAAAGCCTGGCTGACACAACTCCTTGGCCACGCTACTGCACATCATTATTCGTCAAGAAACGGGTGGGCAGGTATAACCACGCCTCGGAAGACTGCTTTAAGAAGGGGAGACCTTTTTTATTTTTATTTTTATTTTTACATGATCCAGGCATATGGCACCCAGAAGGCGGCCAAGGTTGTCCCCTTGAATCCGTACATACAACTCGTTTTAGTCTAGACGGCACAGTCAGCAACTAAACCCAGCATACAAGGGGGGGGCGCCCATCTTTTGCGGCTCCACCTGCCACAAGCTTGCATCTGTTTTCGATGCTGAGCTGGCCCCTGGCTAGCCCCCTTCTTTAATGGGACGGTGAAGGGTTTCTGAGGTTGAAGATTGAGCAGGTGTGGAAGATCAGGCGTCAAGACGAGGCCTGGGGTGCCTGGGCCGCATACATCCGCATCGTGAGCCTGCCAACCAACGCTGGCATGGTGGCAGTTGATGCAGCATGATGGTGCGAGGAAACAACATGGCCTTTAGGCGAAGGGGGGAAACCAGAGCATCGAGGTTGAGAAGTGGGCGTAATATAAGTGATCTAGTTTGCCTAAATGTGTCAGGGAGAAGATTGTCGAAAAACTGGTCGCCTTTTTTCGTTTTGTTTTTGTTTGTGCGTGTTCGCACTCTGCCTAAGCCCTTTCGAAGCCGACTGTGACCGATGGTGAGCACATCGACGGCAGTGTTATACATCTTCATCGAAGCAGCCTAGAATTTTACCTGGGACGCGGAGACGATACGACGCTATCTGCAACCCCTCCCCCAACAAGCCTGTCGGCTTCTGGGTCCTTTCTGTATTTATACGACGTGACGCACAATTAAATAACGACTATGCATACATGCATGAATTACCAAGAGGTAAACCACCGGAGCATGCCGAAACCAAGGGTTTCCTAGTATGGGAGATCCTCTCGAGATTCAATAGCTATGGTTGTTGAATGCAGACCGAGAATAAAAAAAAGGACCTCCGGCATAAACATGAATCGCAACGCAGGTAGCCGACAAATTTGCCCAGCAGCTAAAAGTCACCAGTGTGACTGCCTTCACTGGTTGAAACAAGATCCGGGATATATGCGGTTTTTATTGGCTCGCCGGGAGGAAAGGTGCATCTGAAATCAAAGGCCAATTCAACGTGTTTCTGTGCTGGCAAAGGCCGTGAATTCCGTTGTTGCCTGCCTAGGTATGCAAGTTCATTGTTGTCTCGCGTTTTCGTTGTCTGCCTGGAAACTGTGCCTGTCATGCCACATGGAACCCACTGCCTCTGTTTAGACCCCTCGTTGCCTTTTTATTTTTATTTTTAAGGCACTATTCCGCTCTCGCTCCCTACTCTCTCACTCGCTGCTTGTTGATTGAAGCCTGTTTCTGACAACAATGAACCTCTCCTCACCTCAAAAAATTGGTATAAAACATGCATTATTTTTGCTGTGACCTGTGTAAAATATGTCTCTCTCTCCCTGTCCGCGCGGCTGTGAGAGAGTGAGTCAACAAACCACGAACTGTACGCAGCCCAGCGGGGCTGCGGCAACTGTCACCGCAACAGCATCTGCACCAAGCAAGCTACGGCCAGTGATTTACAGACGGGACCTGACTGCCGCGATTGACGGTTAGGGTTCGGCTCTTTATTCTTTTCCCCTTTCTGTCTTCTACTCTCTTCTTTCTTCTCCTCCCCTTCTCTTCCTCAGACCCTTTCCAAAATATTGCTTCTGGCTTCCCCAGCCTTGTACCAATAGCAACACACATACGAGATAAAGAGGCGGTGACCTTTGGCCTCCGATCATCGCAGTTGTCCTCGTGTTTTTTTTTCTTTTCCTCAAATTGAAGCTTGTGTCCCTCTTCTGATCCTAGGCGACACACCAAACCGACACTGCCCCACCCGACTGACTACCTTGCACTACACCACACCTTATCGCCACTAGAGACCAAGCTACAAAGCTACGATTGTCCATAACGACGTGTCGCGGTGCTAAGACAAACAATCATCAACGACACAACGCACCGCCATCATCCCTAGACCTTGTGATCATCCTAAACGGGTGCAAGTTTGTACCAAAAGGCCTGCTAATTGTAGTAAAATGTACGTTCTTTTTGTCTCTTTTGCGTTTCCCTTTGGCTGCCACCTTTGTCCTCCGAGTACCATTACAACGGTGGACCATGTGATCACCACTTGCTTCAACCAAGCGAAGCAAAGCTGGCGGTGGCAGGTTCCCATGAATTGGCGATGTCGTTGCAACGGTCACTACCACCATTATCACTGTTTTAATGGAATGTTCCGTTTCGATCCTCTGCCTGTCCCATCCTTCCACACATGACAAGAAACCTGTTCCCGGCCTGTCCTGGCCGTGCCTCATTCATTTTTGGGCTCTTCCATTAGGCTCCTTGCTGGCGGGCCCCACTTCTTTTGGGCATCGGCATCGCCCACACGCTGTGGCCCTAAGCCTTGGGGCTCACCCCAGCCGGCTCCCGGCCAAGGTGCACGCGAAAAGCTTAGGTCAGGACTGTGACCGCCGAGGATAAGCCCAGTGTGCCCAACGCCCCGGTGGACCAGTCACGGCTGGGCCCAGTCACTGCGCCCATCGACAGCCCAAGGCGGAAGCTAGGGTACCCCTAGGTCTGGGCGGCTGAGAACGGTGCAGTGCAGTGCGGTGTACTGGCACGCAGTCATCTTCAATCTACCCAGCCTACCTGATTGAATCCTCCGTTGACTGAGTCAATGGCACCAGTCGGGTGGATGTGGAATGAGTTGAGTCAGGATGGGGACATGCGACGTGGTGCAGAACAAACTTGGGATAAACTACATTGGCTCATGGTCGAGAGCCCATGACGGGAGGCCTGCATTTCGAAAGACGGGGGATGCTCGCTTTGACACCTCGTTTGGTTTGCGACCTGGGTCGCCGCAAGCCGCCCTCCCGCCGCCCTCTCACACTCCGATGAGACGGCTGCCGGTCCGGGGGGGGGGCCGCTGTCGAATGCAGCGACTAGTCCTTTCACAACCTTGCCCCTCCTGTCCAAGTTGCTGACAGGCCGTTGTGCTTCCTAATTGTTGTCTCTCCATTGTGCTCCCGTTGGCTCGGTCGCCAGATTGTCCGCTCCCTGCCAGCCATTGATTGATTGCCTGCTCTGCAGACCTTGTTGCAACGCACGTTCACACACACGCAATTCAACCTACATCATACCGCTACAGCTTCATTCGGTCCCCAACTTACCTTTTCGCCAGTTTCTGTTCTTCACCCCCACGGGCCTGCTACCTCGCAGCGCGAATCTCTGCGCCGCCGCCGCCGTAAGCCAAGCGCCGCCCATCTCTGCCCACTGCCTTGCTTGCTCCTGTTTCAGCTGTCGGCATCATTGGCGCTCGCTGCCCGGCCAGTGACCCATAAAGTACAATCTGGGCCCCTCACCGCCGATCGTCCCTCTGATTTCTGCCGCCCTCCATCCCTCCCGAAAAAAAAACCACCCATCCCTCCACCCTCGCAACCGCCGCCAAAATATCCACTCAGCCCACCTCGTTGCGCCTGACCTTTGACGCAAGCCTTACCCTCTTCGACCAAGCATTTTCGCAGGCCCTTGATTTGCCGGCACCGCACTGCATCCTAGAGATAGGAAGCACCCACGCTTTGTTTCGCTTCCCCCCGTCTCACTCACTACCTTTCCCCCCCCCCTTCCTGTCACGCCCCTCGTGCTCCCAAGGCGCATTTGCCCAATCGACCCCTCACATCCGTTGCTCAAGTCCAATTCTTCCTCGCCACGACCCTCGCACCAGCCCTGTTGTCCTGTTCTTTCTTACTGCCGCGATAGCTTGTCGGCCACAGCCCCCAAGCCAACTCACGCAATTCTTGGTGCCGTGGGCCTCGCCCTTAACCCCTCCCTCCCACCAGCTCTTCGTTGTCTCTCCAGATAACAGCGCCTTTGCTCCGGCTTTCTCTCGCAGATCGTCGTGGGTAGGGCAATTCATCAACCTGTAATTGCTATGCCGTGAGTTTCTCTCCCCCCCTTCCTCTCTACACACTTCCCCCTTCCCTCCATCCCCACTCGCCGACGACTTGATTGCACTTTTTGCGTCTTCAGCTTACACCGTTCTCATTAGACTCACTACGCGCCAACCGGCATCGCGAGGTAATACCATTACCATCAACCACGTTGATTCCTCAGCCCACTCCAATTCATATAATAGCGAAGAAGAAGATTCTTCTCACACGGGCGACTACTCGTCGGGCGACGACTTGTACGACGACGAAGACGACTACGACGACGATCTTCAACCTTCCGACTCGGCGTCAACTCACTCGAGCCAGCGCTATAACCCCCGCGCTCACACCATTCAACCCGCACGACATCACCCGCGCCGGGACCATCGTCCAGATCAAACAGTGTATCATCGACCGGGACATGGCGGGCGGCAGCCCCATGCTGCTGCACACAACGTGGAGCCTCCCGACGAATACGGCCCCGCCCACTATGGCCGTGGTTATCCCCCGGGTGGTCAGGGAGCAGGACCTGGTGCCCAGTACTACGGCCGTGGCCAGGGCCAAGCCTACCACCCAGGCGGCGGCGCTCATGTAACTCCTTATATGGGAGCAAGCGGTTTCCCGGGTGGGCATCCGAATGCCCAGATGGTTCCTTTCGGGAACTATGGTAATCCCTCTCATCCCTTCAGTACCCAAGGACAAGGGCAGCCTGGCCAGGGAGCCCAAGTTGGCCCAGGTGGCCAGCCTGGTCAAGGAGGCAACTATTTCCCTGAAGGAGGTAGAGGTATGCATGACATGATGCCGTACTCATACGGCGCCAACGGCTTCTACCCTGGCGGTCCTGGCGGTCCTGGTATGTACGGTGTGCCTACTCATTTGCAGCAGTACCAGCTAGCACCTCCCCGCCCTCCTTCCACTGAGCACCCCAACAACAACACAAGCAAAGAGGTAGTTGTCGCTCCCAAGGAAGACCCCGAAAAGATTCGGCTTGAGGCCGAGATCAAGGCCTTCAAGGCGGCTGAGGAGAAGGTCAAGGCTGCCGAGAGACAGAGGGAGCTTGAGGCTCAAATCCGAAAGGATGCCGAGGAGGCCTTCCAACAGAGAATGGAGGCCATGCGCATCGCTCAAGAAGAAGCCAAGAAGGAGATCGAAAAGGCCCGAATCGAGGCTGAGAATGCGGCTCGAAAACGAATTGAAGCCGAGCGCAAAGTCGAAGAGGAACGCGCACGAAAGCATGCCGAAGCCATGAAAGAGGCAGAGGAAAAGGCGCGACTGAAATTCGAGGCCGAACTCAAAGCTGCCGAGGAGGCCAGAAGGCGAGAGGCTGAAGCTCGTACCAAGGCTGAGGCTGAGGCTAAAGCAAAGTTTGAGGCCGAGATGAAGGCTGCTGAAGCAGCAAGGCAACGGGAGGCCGAAACCCGGGTTAAAGCTGAGGCTGAGGCCAAGGCCAAGTTTGAGGCTGAAATGAGAGCCGCTGAAGAACGTGGTAAGAAGGAGGCCGAAGAACGAGCCAGGGCAGAACTCGAGGCCAGGAGGAAGTTTGAGGCTGAGCTGAAGGCTGCCGAGGAGAGAAGACAGAAGGAGGCTGAAGAGCGAGCTCGAGCCGAAGAAATGGCTAGGATTAAACTCGAGAAGGCCATGAAGGCTGAAGCCGAGGCCAAAGCGGCCGCGGCCCAGAAAGCTGCGGATGAAGCCGAGCGCCTGTTCAGAGAACAAGAGGCTGCTAAGGCAGCGGCAGCCAAGGCCGCTGCTGAGGAGGCGGAACGTGTCAAGAAGATGGAGGCCGAAGCCAAAGCAAAAGCTGAGGCCGAAGCCGCTGCCAAAGTTGAAGCGGATAGGGCAGCCGCTGCAGCCGCCGCGGAAGCTGCTGCCAAGGCAAAGGCGGAAGCAGAGGAACTTAAGAAGAAAATCGAGGAGGAGACTAAAGCCAAGCTCGCCGACGCCGCCAAGGCTGCTGAACAGGCTCCGATCAGGTTCAAGGACGCCGTGGGTCGAAAGTTTAGCTTCCCGTTCCACTTGTGTGCAACGTGGACGGTACGTAACTATGACCATGACACCCTCTTATAACCGGAAACCTATATACTAATTGACTTTCTTTTAATAGGGAATGGAGGAGCTTATCAAGCAAGCTTTCCTTCAGGTCGATGTACTCGGACCCCACGTCCAGGAGGGTCACTATGACCTTATTGGGCCTGACGGCGAGATCATTCTCCCCTCGGTTTGGGAGAAGGTAGTTCAGCCGGATTGGGCCATCACAATGACCATGTGGCCTATGGATAAACTCCCCCCAGTCGGACCCAAGATCCCACGTCACGGACCGGTCCCTGTCGGCAGACCCCCAATTATCCCGGGCGGCATGCCTCCCATTGGTCGCCGACCCGGACAGGCCCCATCTGGTGGTACTGGTATTCCTCCGCCTCCAGGCTGGCACGGCCCTCGACCTCCAGGTGCGATGGGGGGACAAACCCCCAACATCATCAATGTTGCGCCCAAGAAGTCATCATCCAAGAAAAAGACCCCCGAAGTCAGCAGCTGGGGCGCATTCTTTGCCGGGAAGCCCCCTAAGAAGAAGTGAGTGAGACCTCATGCTTGAATCTTTAAACATCGAAGCTAATAAGACAAAGGTCACACAGGAAATAAAAAACCGATAGGCTCCGTTGTTGTGAAACGATATTGTGAAATTTGATATTAACGCAACTCATTTCTTTTCTTTAACCAGATACCTGGGCGAACCAATATTCGCCATTTTCTTTTCTCTCTCATGAGACCCCATTTCCTCAATTCGGTGTGGGATTTCTTTTTTTTTTTGTTTTTTTGTTTTTGTTTTTTTGCGATTCTTTGGATTTCAGAGGCACATGGAATTTCCCTCGCCATTTACGCTAGCGCCACACATCTGAGGGGTCGCGAAATGTCCTATGCATTTGGATCGGAGTATGATGATACGGCTCAATGATATTTGGGGGGGGAATGGCGTACGATCCAAAGTGCCGTCGGGCTCTCAAGTCTTGGGATTGGCGCATATATGACGGTTTTGGTTCGGATGAATGACAGACGATGGATGATGATGGATTTGGCAAATTTGGATATTAGACGGGGTCGTATTAGACAACCTGTTACGTTTGTGTGGAATGATTGTTAAACAAGAAAAAAATATGCAGGAACGTGACTTTTGTGGATGTTTTTCTATTGCTATTGTCTATGTGGTACAGTGTTCTATGATTGTGTAGCTGCTTGTCATGAGTCGTGAATATAATTATAAGGACATGATGGTAGAATTTGTTTGGCCGAAAATGCTCAGAGCCTGCGCTGAGGTCCGAGTTTCATGCGGGCTTGCTTCTCGAAGGCCTCAATCATTAATCCGGCAACTTTATCGGAGACAGCAGCGCTGACGGCAGCATAGATTGGGTTGGTGAATGTGAAATCGATAGCTAGGTGGACGTGAGTCGAGGGTGATGGTGATCCAGAAATCTCGTTCACTGTCCAACGTGTTACCAAGCTTCGAAAAACGGCTGAAGCATCGGGCCCATCGCCTCCAGGCTGTGTCGAGCCACTGGTGGCCTCGACAGAAACGCCGGGAATGCAGCGCAAACGGCTGGTGAACACCTCGTCAAAACCACCCCAGCCAACGTGCAGATCGGCGAGCGTGGGCCAGCGACGACCGGCGCTGTCTGGTTCCGACCAGCGTGTGACACGGGAGCGGGAGCAGTACGGGACGAATTGGACGTACGAGTCGACGTCGGCGATGAGATCGTAAAGTGGCGCTGAGCGGTAGGGAAGGTTACGGGTCGCAGTGAGGCTTTGGGCTGCTGGGGAGGACCCAGGAAGAGTGAAAAATGGTCGGCGGGGCGAGAACGAGGACGAGTTCAAGTTTGCGGCGATGATGCGAGATGGCGCAGCACAGGCTCGCTGAGAGGTGGGGAGCGCCCGGAGGGCCATTGGGGGCGATAGAGGGAGAGAAAGAGCGTGGTTATAACGGAGGATTGAATAAAACTTCCTGCCGCAGCATTAACGATTTGTTGTGTGCTCCAGCAAGAGCTTGCAGGGGAATGCAAAGGACTGCGCTTGTGGTGTTGGAGCATGAAGTTGCGCGATCAGTTCTTTGGCTGTGTGATCATCGATGGTCCGCTGGTGGGGGGGGATTCAATGACCTTGAACCGATCAGGTACAACATCTATTTAGCGCCAACTGCACTGTAATTGTGCGTATATTGGTGGGTTCTGTCTTATCTAACAGCAGTCAGCCGCCACTGTCCGGTGTACTCTAGGGCCGAAGCAGCGAAGCAGTGAAACTAGCTATGGGGGCAGCTCACTGTCGTGTGCTCGGGCCGTCTTGGCCGCCGATGGGAGGGCGGTGATTCCGTCATTGCCTCAACTATTCTGTGCGCTTCCTGTAAGGTCTCAACCACACCAGCTCCCATCACCATCCCGCCGAAAGCTGCCGCGTGCCCGACGTCCGTCTCCGTACCGACCATACAGCATGTGCCGACTGGTTTCGTCGCGACGCACCCCCGAAAGACACTGACGAACCTCTACCCCCTGAAACCTCCAACCTCAATACCGTAACTCGCAGACTTCGTGGCAGTCCGCCCCACGTGGGGCATCCGCCAGCACCATGTAGGGAGCTTCGTGACGATGACCTTGGATATGACCCGGCGCTGACGATGCGCAGGTTCGAAAAGTCGCTATACGACCTCATTCGAGGGCTCCGAAATCACAAGGGAAATGAGAAGGAATACATCCAGAAGAGTCTCAAGGAGTGCCGCGCTGAGATTCGCGGCTCAGATATGGGTTCGTTCACCACCCCAAGCTTGGGATTCCCCACGAAATTGGGCATTGGCCCCCGGTTCACATTCTTCAACACTACGAGATGATTTATGATCTTGTTGCAAAAATCCAGGCCCATATCGCTAACCGGTTGCGCCACCAGATCTGAAGGCGACGGCGTTACTGAAGCTCATCTACTTGGAGATGGTCGGTCATGACATGTCCTGGGCCTCGTTTCATGTGCTCGAGGTCATGTCATCGCCCAAGTACCATCATAAAAGAATAGGGTACCTGGGCGCAGTGCAGAGTTTCCGACCCGATACCGAAGTCCTGATGCTGGCTACCAACCTGCTCAAGAAGGTAGGCATGGCGATTTTCCATAGTCCACCTGTACCTAACGTTTTCTTTCTCAGGACCTCGGGTCGACTACGCCAACCGTCATCTCCCTCCCTATCGCGACGTTGCCCCATGTTATCACACCCTCTTTGGCTCTTTCCACTCTGGCCGACTTATTGCCACGACTAAGCCACAGCCACTCAAACATCCGAAAAAAGACACTCGTGACTCTATATCGGTTGGCTCTCGTATATCCCGAGGCGCTTCGCGCAGCATGGCCAAAAATCAAGGAGCGACTGATGGATCCTGACGAGGACCCGAGCGTAACAGCCGCTATTGTTAATGTGGTGTGTGAACTGGGTTGGCGCAGGCCTCACGACTTCCTCCCTCTCGCACCCAGGTTGTTTGAGCTACTAGTGGATGGTGGTAATAACTGGATGGCCATCAAGCTCATTAAGCTTGTGAGCGGTTTCTTGAACATTCTTTTATTATGGGCAGACACTGATGTGATGATAGTTTGCAACTCTGACACCCTTGGAGCCTCGTCTTGTGAGAAAGCTGTTGCCTCCACTTACCAACATAATCCGAACAACCCCAGCCATGTCCTTGCTGTATGAATGTATCAATGGAATTATACAGGGTGGTATTCTGGGAAGCGGCGACGATGTTTCGGGAACCGACGAGATTGCAACATTGTGTGTCAACAAGCTGCGAGGCATGGTGATGATTAACGGTGACCCTAACCGTAAGTTACGGATACGGAAACCATGCGAGAACGAGCTAACCTATGATAGTCAAATACGTTGCACTGTTGGCATTCAACAAAATCGTCGTCACTCACCCCTACCTCGTGTCTCAGCAAGAAGATGTTATCATGGAGTGCATAGACAGTCCCGATATCACTATCCGAATACAAGCCCTGGATCTTGTGCAAGGCATGGTAACGGGTGACAATCTCATGTCCATTGTGAGCCGCCTGATGAAGCAGCTCAAATTCTCAATGCCCAGTCGTGAGAGGCAACCTGGCACCCCCCCTGCCGAAACCGGCGACTCAGACGACGACGGATCAACAGAAAACGGCGTGGCTAATGCTCCTAGTCAAGCACCACTTCCGGATGAGTACTGCATTGATGTCATTGGGAGAATTTTGTCCATGTGCGCAAAGGATAATTATGCCAGCGTTCTAGACTTTGACTGGTATATTGATGTCCTGACACAGCTCGTGCGAATGGCACCCGCTTCACGCAAGCAAGATGCCGACCTCAACTCAACAAGGCTGCGAGCTGATGTATCAATCAAGATTGGAGATGAATTACGCAACGTTGCAGTCAAGGTTCGAGCTATGAGGTCCACCGCAGTAAGGGCTGCTGAGATCATCCTAAACCAACTCACCACCGATACACCACCCGGGTATTCTATCACTTCAGGTGCGCTCAAAGCGGTGACATGGATCATGGGTGAGTATGCCAACCAGCTCGCCATAAGTGAAGATGGCCTGAATGGACTACTGCAACTGATTCCCCGGACGTCAAACCCTGAAGTGATTACGACGACCCTTCAGGCTGCTACCAAGATTTTTGCGACCATAGTAGGTGATGAGAACGAGCCATGGACAGCGGAGAGAAAGTCTAAGGTGACGTTACTCATGGCTCGTATCATCCATGTTTTCGAGCCTCTTCAGCTGAACCCCAGCCTTGAAGTGCAAGAACGCGCCGTCGAATTTACTGAGCTGCTCAAGCTCACGTGTGAGGCAGCATCTGGCCAGCCTGCTGCAACTGATGAGGTTGACCAGGACCCCCCACTACTAATGACGCAGGCTATCCCGTCATTATTCAATGGCTGGGGGCTCAACTCTGTTGCCAAGGGGGCACAGCGCAATGTACCAGTGCCGGATGGTCTAGATTTGGACGAACCGATCCATCACAACCTCACTAGGCTGCTGGTGGAAGCAGACTCAATTACCCTCGCAACAGATGAGTCTGATGAGTTTGAGGTTTACTACCACCAGAGGCCACCGCCAACAAGTATAGAATCTTCTGGCCCGGCCATTTCCAGACTGGCCGATCCAGTTGATGAGTATACCGGTTCTTACCAACAAGCCAGCGAAGATAGCTATCTGGATGCCGATATTGTGGCCAGGAGAAAAGCAGAGCGACTCGAACGGAATAAAGACGATCCGTTCTATATTCCAAGCAATAATACCCCCCAAACCTCTACCCCTATCCACAACATCCTTCATAGCAGCAATGGGCCGGACCTTGATATCGATTCTATACCTATAATGCAGCTTGATCTCGACAAGGTGAGCTCTTCTGCGCCTCAGCAGCAACATCGCCCGCGACCGTCTCCTCGACAGAGGGTAGTTATTGCTGCCGACGAGACGCTCGAGGGCAGCGACTCTGCTGGACGCGCCTACGACTCGGAGAATAACTCGGACAGTTTCACCAAATCCAAGTCTAGAAAGCTCAAGCAGTCACTTCTCCAGGTCGACTCGAGCAGCATTGGCTCCTTCAGTCTTGAGGGGAAACCAGCCGACAGCTTCGACTACGAACGTCAGCAACGAGAGGAGGCTGAGATGCAGCAAGCCGTGAAGGAAGTAGAGCGCCTTCGCCTTGAGATGCAGCGTGCCAATGAGCGCATCCAGGTTGCTCAGGGCGTTGATGTAGAGGGTACCGTCGTGAAGAAGAAGGCCAAGAAGATCAAGAAGGCGGCTGCATCCGACGATGCCGCGACTGGCGAAGGCACCGAGGCGAAACCAAAGAAGACCAAAAAGAAGAAGGCAGCGGTTGCTGTGGCTGACGACGTTGTCGACGATGGCGATACGCCTGGTGGTGCCGACGCCCAGCCTGTGGAGGGAACCTCTGAAGTAGTTGTACCCAAGAAGAAAAAGAAGAAGAAGCGTGTTGTCGAGATTCAAGATATCTAGCTAGTAAGAGATCGGGCTGGGGTGCGGACTGCTTGTAAAGGTTCACCCCAGAACCTAGCATTGTTATACCCAGTATCCATTAGCAATTTTCTCCAAGGATGGTGGAGCATCAAGAAAAATATATGACACTTTCGCCCATGTTCCACTACACGGGGTCTTGATTACTCAATCACTTCGCGGCAAGTTTGTGCTTGTGGTATCTTTGCATGTCATCATTTTTTGATTCGCTTTCTCAGCACCTACACCTACACCACGCCATCCATTCCACCCATTTCCCATCTATTTCTCCGCCATCCAACAAATTTAGGCGGCAGGGGTTGCAAAGAGAAAAGAAGAGAAGCCGACGACCCAGGGAATCAATAACTTTGGATAAAGAACAAGAAAAGAAGAGGGAGAGAAAATCAGATGAAGAAGAGAAGATGAAGAGAAAAATAAAAAAGCAAGCTCGAAAAAAAACCAACTTGGAATCGCCGCCATCTCGTGGTACAACACAAGTACAAAAAACCCAACAAATGGCATACCGGAGGTTCCTTTTTGGCTTCATGCTCCATTAACCCGTACGCATGATCAATATATTGCCCATAACGAAAGGAGGGGGGGGGGGGGATGTGCTTTCTTTGAAGAACCCCCTCTGCCTCTTGCATCGTTTAGTTTGACCCCAATTCCCGTTCCATTCCTTTTACCGGGCTACAGAAACGCCTTGCGAGAGGTTTGAATTGACGTCAAAAAAAATCATCTCCCGGAATCATTTCATGTTTATCATTGCATCACTCCTCGATAGCTTTGTCCTCAAGTTGTACTCCTCGATCGGGAGTTTCGGGGGAAACCCGTTTGCCGCCGACAAATCGAGTTCGTCCACCGCTGTCACGTTTCTCTGAATTTGCTTCGCCTTCCACCTTGGGCAAGTCGGTAACACCATTTACCGGCTCAGCTCCCTCAGCGCCGGGCACCTCCAGGCTGTTGCGCTTGTTCAAGCCGCCGAGACTGCCAAGACTGCTTCGGTGGCGGTCGTTCACCGAGGTTGGGCTTGTCTGGATAGGGAACCGGGTATCAGGTCCACCAGTGCTACGGTCTCGCCGATGACCACGAGGACTAGGCGCGGGGCTCTTATCACGGCCACGGTTTGCGTTGGCCTTCTCAAGCAGAGCCCTATTCCGCTCCTCCATAAGGGCCTTCCGGTTGCTCTCGTTGGTGCTAATAGCACGAGGGCGGTTGTTGTTGCTCACCGAGGAAGAGTGGTTGAGCGAGGACATGCGCTTGAGGGCGGTGAAGATGGCGTCCTTATGTGCGAAAAGATCCCGAACTAGTCTGTACGAGTGCTTCTCCTCCATAGTCAGGGATGTTTCTGATCGTGGCCGCAGGATGCATGGTGCTAGTGTCGCTGCGAGAGACGAAACGTAGTCCTCACCAGCTGAGGTCAGGTCAATGAGGCGGGTGAAGTGGTTCATGCAGGCGTCTAGGGTAGCAATGTTGGTGAGTCGCAGCTGCGAAAGCGTTTGCTGTAGTACGGCGACTCTCGAGGCATCGGTAGCATCGGCTGTTGTCGAGTAGACAGTGCGGATGATTTCGTACACATGAGAAGAGACCAGCGAGTCTAAAGGCCAAAATTGTCAGCAAC
This sequence comes from Calonectria henricotiae, assembly GCA_020623695.1. Classification (NCBI taxonomy): domain Eukaryota; kingdom Fungi; phylum Ascomycota; class Sordariomycetes; order Hypocreales; family Nectriaceae; genus Calonectria; species Calonectria henricotiae. The sequence continues at coordinate 60,694 of JAHVYB010000169.1, forward strand.
CACGAGTACACATTATCGCTTCCGCGCAGCGGATACTTACCAGGAAGTTCCAGAAGGTAAACCTTCAGCAAACTAGCAACCGTGGGAATATCAAATTCGTCAAAAACTTCGGGAGAAATAAGCTTGCCATTGTTGACCTTGGTGCGCAACTTGTGAGTCTGGGAAAGAGGAACGTCAACCAACCAGACACCTCTCCTGGCCTCGTCGCCTTCGAGATCAGGGTAATGGTGGTCGAGGTAGGTGAGGATGGTGGTGATGATGATGGGGACCCGCTTCTTGTCAGCTCGCGCACGAGCCTCGAGGTCGATACCAAAGGTATGCTCATCAACCTTGTTGTAGTAGTTCTCGTAAACAACCACTTTAGGGACAAAGCTCCCCGTACGGTAGTTCTCGAGGAGGTAGCGCAGGTCACCTTCGGGCTGAATAGTTTCTTGGAATAGCATCATCTTGTCGACGGTGGACTGGAGACTGGGGATGACGTTTCCGATGGTGCCCGAAAAGTCGAGAATAACGGTCTTAACCGCCTTCAGGCGGTCAAGCTCACAACGCTCAAGGAACTTGAGGTGAAGAAAAATGGACTCCTCAAGCTCGCAACGGAGCTCATCGAGCCTACGGACACCGGCCTTATATTTCTCGTCGGCCTCTCGAGCCTCTCGCTGCATACGTTGGCTGGGGGTCTCGTTGGGGTTGGCATTGTTAAGGACGTTCCAGCTTGAAAAGTATTCACTGACGGCACCAACAACGGGCGAGTCGCCAGCCTCAGATCCAGAGGCCGGGACGGAAAAGGTACGGTTGAGGTTCTTCTTCTCGGGGACGCCAGCGAGCTCGAAAGCCTTGGGTCGCCATTGGTAGTGTAGCTTGGAAGAGTTGGCAAAGTTGTTGCCGACATTACCGACGAGGCGAAGGAAACCGTTGGAGACAAGATCTTGACCGATGCGCTCAGCATAGCTTACGCTGGTGGTACCCATGCTACGCTGGAGATATTCAACGATGTCGGCGCCGGCCGAGGTGTTGAGGTAGGTACCGAGAATAGGAACCTTGGTCTCGCCCATCTTGATAGTGGATAACATGTGAGAGAGAATCTTCTTCATCTGCTCAGGCTGGTACACATCATCGCCAACTTCATAAAGCTCCTCTTCTTTTTCTTCCTCTTGAGGCTCAACTTTAATCTCCGGGATCTGCTGGTTCTGCTTGGGGCTGGACTCGGGATCCTGGAAAGCAAGTTTGTTCTCTTCCTCGATATCCTCGACTAGTCGGCACTTGTTGAAGTACAGGGAGCGCAGCTTCTTGACAGCCTCGGCTTGACGGTCATGAGCCTTGATGCGCGCCTGGAGATCGTCCTGGGAGTCTTGGATGCGGGCCTCGTGAGAGTCGCACCAACGGGAAAAGGGGTTTACGACAAGGTCGCGAATGCTTTGTGCGATACGGTGATGGTTTCGGGCAGCATCTTGCATCTCGTTGCGCATGCCATCGAAAGCCTACACAATCCGGGTTGGCGTCAGCAAGGCTGCACCGTGGCGCATCGGCGCAATTAAGAGACGAGCACGGAGCCTGAGAAAAGGGAGGGGAAGATGGGAGTTGCATACCTTTCGGACAGTGGCCCCGTCATCGCGAGTGAAACCGCCTGCGAGCTTGTCGGCGTTGGGAGTAATGTCGCTCAAGCGTTGGCTGTAGGATTCTTCAGCTTCGGCGCGCAAGCGGGCAATGGTGAGAACCTGTCGGTTCTCGACCACACCCTGCTGAAGCTTGCTAAATAGGACGCCCAATCCCGCAGCGTAGTCGCTGGACCAAAAGGAATCAGCGAACCCCGGCATGATGGCCTGCCTGCTCTCGCTCCAACCCCTTCAGTAAATGTTGTGTGCCGTAGTTGCTGGTAGTCGCTAGATTTGTTGGTCCGGTGAGGAACGGTGTGCGCAACCGAGCGGTATCTGATGACGGCCTGCGTAGTCGGATATCGTAGTGTCGGGCTGCGGCAATAGTCGTAGTTGTCGTCGGGAGGGGTTTTCTTCTTCGTGGACAGTCGTTGAGGTCGTCTACTAAGGGGGGGGGCGGAGGAGGAGGAGAGGAGGATGATGTTGAGGTGGAGGGACAAAAGAGGTTCGGAGCGAATACTGTTGCGTGTCTCTCTGTGGTACGGAGGAGCAGATTTGGGGTTTATTGCTGCGTTAGATGCAGGGGCAAACACTGTGTGCCGGGATCAAGGCGCTACGCTGGCTGACTGGCTTGGGACGGACAAGGCTGAACCGACTGGTCGAAGGGGGCGGCGTGAGACTGGACGGGGTTGATTGGGCGGCCAGTGGATCGTGGAGGAGGGACGACGGGACGAGGTTGGCTGGCGGGTGACGGCGGGTGTAAGTTATTGCGGAGCCAAATACGAAGAGGAAGGGGACGCCGGCAATTAACTCTAGTCGGCGTGCCTCCTGGGCTTGATCCAGGTTCGTCTCGTCTGAACTCTGCAAGGTGATGCCAGGTGGCTGGGCTATGACATGTGGATCAAGGTGATGTTGGAAGAGGAGATGACGGGGACGGTGCCAACTCCGGGAAACTGAGGGCGGTGGGCGATGGGCGATGGGCGATGTTGTCTTATTCTTGGACGGAGGGGCTCCCGGTTTTGGATTTTTCGATATTGCCTCTTTAGTTACGAGCGGGAAGTCATTAATTGATTGAGTCTTGAGCAACTAATTTACGGTTGGATGTGTAAAACAGAAACAGTCCGGGTCCCTGCGCATGGCATGCGACACAAGAATGAGATGAGAAGAAAAGTTGGGACGAAACTAAGAACAAAGGGAGGGGGATAGGCAGAGGGCAAAGGGATGAACAATGGCGCCTCAGAACAATAGAGTTATGGTGGGAGGAAGAGTCCCTGATTCATATACAAAAAAGAAAAAGGAAAAAGAAAAAAGGCAAGGCCTGGCCCGGCGATACATGGCGTCTGCAGCAAGTAAAGGACGTTAAGCTGCGAGTCATATTGCCGGAGGCCTGTGGCCCAGGGATGAAAGAAGAGAAGAAAAAGAAAAAAAAGAAAAGAAAAAAAAAGATGTGAGACCCGGTGCCGTCATCACTGAAGAAGAGACCCGTAGGCTCAACCATTGGTAAGGGGGCCACTCCGGGCTTAGAATGAGCATATCACTGCCCACCGTCCACGTATCGTTTAATTACCAGACTGGGTAACTACGCCATCCTACCTTTATGGGCGAGAGCGTCAGCGGGCTTCATCCACTTCTTTAGGGGACCACTGCCAACGCTGAGGCCCAATGCTGCCACTCGGTATTTGCCCTAACAGGGTATTTGCGTTGCAGGGGTCAGTCGGGCAGCTCCATTATGGAGTAAGGGTGACAGAAAAGGGAAAAGAAGTAGAAGGGGAGGAAAAGGGAAGAAAATAAAGAGAAAAGAAACCAACACACTAAGGCCCCTGGCTCCCTCCTCGCACAATTGACTAGGGCCACGACGTGTTTCAGGGAGACAGGGAGGATGCCCGACGTTCAGGAACGCTAAGTGTTCATGACAGTTGTACCCAGTGTGCGATCCAAGGAAAGACGCACACCGTTCGCTTGGCCTCGACCGTTTTAATTCGAACCGTTATAGTACTCGTTAAAATTATCCCTGCGCTCTGTTCAGATTACAGTCCGACCTCTTCGTCCTCGGCAGGCCGCTTTCGTCTGTTCCATGGTCGATCGTTTTTCTTTTATCTTGATCCCCTGATCAACGGCATAGAGCCAGAAATTGTCCGATTTGATGCCCTTTATGCACATTATTTGTGCCATTTTTTTTGTCCCGCACGCTTGGCTCAGATCCACGGAGCTGCCGGGCGCCTCTTTCAACGCCGTGGAGAATGGGACTCAGTGTGACTCCTCAGGGAGAAAACATGCTACAGAGGATTATGGACACTGAATGATCTACTTTCCGTGGCCCCATGTTTTAGCAACGAGTATCTTTGAATGTGTAAGCAGATCTAAACATGCCTGGAGACTTTGATGAAAACTGGCCATACAAATATTTAGGCTTTCGCGAAAGCGAAAAAAAAACCACGAAAAAAAGGGGGCAGAGTCCTTATTTTTAGCTTGCATTCCAACAACGCAAGGTTTCCGACCACTCTTATACACATGCCAGCCTGGCATTTGTTACATTCCCCAGCGCGCAATAAGAAAAGCTACGTCCAAATAAATGATTATATGTAAGTGAATAAAGCAAGTTGAATATGAGCTGTTCGCATTACATCAATCCGGTCGCCTGGTTTTCTTCTACCCACTCCTGGACTTCCCGATTTCTACTTGTTATCGTGTGCTGTTTTTTTTTTCTCTTTCTTTTTCACCCTCCAGCGTGCTAGGGTTAACGATGGTCGCGTGTTTGCTTGAGTTGGGCCGTTACTATCGCAATCAGTATATGGTGTTGTCACTGTTGTCACCGTAGGGGAACTATCCTCAAACGTGAACTTGAAGTACCTCTGATTAGACACGCTCCCCACCCATGAGCAATTAGCGCAAATTGGTACATCTACTCGTTTGAATAACAAAACATTTCCATACCGTCCGTCTCAATGGTTCATATTACGGGCATGCATAGGTACGATATTGAATCGACACAAGGCTTCGAGCGCAAGGTGAGTCTGTTTCTCCAATTATTCCGTAGCTATCTTGCGTGATGCGGAGTGCAGACTTAAGCTCCGCCCTTATTAGCGGAGTGTCCCGCAGCACGTCCCCTGAGCCGCGATCGAGCCTAAACACACTCTTCCTCCACTTCCAACTCGCAGGAATCCTATGCTATGTTGCCGAGACTGAGGAGAATTTTATCTCTTAGTCCTTCGTTGCCCGGGGTCTCTGACAAGGAAGTCAGTGCTATTTTATCTTAACCTATTCTTGATCTGTCGGCTTATCTCTCATCATGAGTCGCTCAGAGCCCATCTTACCTATAACCAAGGGGAAAGTTGGGAAAGTCGGGCGTAACAAACACGACAACGATGAATCTTCATCTTCTCCCAAGTTGACTCCCCGAAAGGCTTTCCTAGTCATTTTCCTATCACTTCTAGCTCTCAGTCTGCTGCACCGCCCCGTCACTTGTAACCACGGCTTTCCCAAGAAAGGCCAGGGTCTATTGTCACTCGAGGAACGTGCAAGGCGCGTCCTCGCCTCTACGCCGTTGATAGGTATGCGCCCAAGCACTAGATCAAACGACGCAAATTAGGATATGCGTCACAATGATACTAGTAACTAATATCCGATTCATTAGACGGACACGTCGATTTTCCCGTCTTGCTTCGATATGCCTACAAGAACCACATTTATAGCAAGGAATTCACTGAGCCGTTTGAGCAAGGTGATTTGCCTGGTCATGTTGACCTGCAGCGTCTCCGTCTCGGCCATAGCGGCGGTGCCTTCTGGAGTCTTTATGCTCCTTGTCCTGCCAATGGCTCCGACTTTTCAGATGAGAACTACGCAGAGAGTAAATACAAGCTCGTTGTGCATTTCAATCGCATACGCCGTACTGATACAAGGCACAGGTGTTCAATTCACCCTAAACCAAATTGATGTCATGAGGAGACTGCAGGAGGCCTACCCGAATGACTTTTCTGGACAAGTCGACAGCTTCAACGCCCTCGATTCCTTCAAGCAGGGCAAGTTCATTTCTCCTTTTGGTATTGAAGGCCTGCATCAGATTGGCAACTCAGTCGCAAACCTTCGCCGCTTTTACCAGCTCGGTACCCGTTATGCTACTCTCACTCACAACTGCCACAACAAATTTGCCGACGCTGCTCTCCTCGAGCACCCTACTCGCAAGGCCGAGCCCTTATGGGGAGGCGTCAGCCCCCTCGGCCGCAAGGTTGTGCGCGAGATGAACAGGATTGGCATGATTGTTGATCTCGCCCATGTCAGGTATGTTTATGCTTACCTCACCCAACAATGCTATAATGAGACCAAAAACTAAATGTTCGCCAGCGAGGATACCATGCTCGATGTTCTTGGTAACAAGAGCGATTGGGCCGGATCCAAAGCCCCAGTTATCTTCTCTCACAGTTCCGCATACAGCATCTGCCCCCATCCTCGCAACATCAAGGACAATGTCCTCCAATTTGTCAAGGAGCGCAGCTCTCTTGTCATGGTCAACATTGCTCCCGAATTCATCTCTTGTGTCGAGGCCGACAACGAAAACGGTCTCCCGGACTATTTCCCTGTAAATTCAACCCTAGAGCATGCTGCTCGACACATTCTGCACATTGGAAACTTGATTGGCTTTGACCATGTTGGCATTGGTACCGACTTTGACGGCATCCCGAGTGTCCCCAAAGGGTTTGAGGATGTATCCAAGTATCCTGATCTGGTGGCTGAGCTTTTGAAGAATGGCGTCAGCGATGAGGATGCAGCCAAGGTAGTGGGTGGGAATGTCTTGCGAGTTTGGAAGGACGTGGATGCTGTTGCTGCTCAACTGCAGGCAAATGGGGAGCTTCCTCTGGAAGACGACCTGGTTGCCCTAAATTCCGAGGCAGTTGGAGAGTTCCTTAAACCTGCTTAGACAAATCTTTGCGTTTGACATGTCAAAATAGAGGGAATTCATCTCAATCGTACAGTATATATACGTCTTGTACATTAGGAAGCGTTGGATCACTTCCTAACTCTCGTGCTTTGCCGTGAGATTCCCCACATCACGTTCTGGATTTTATGCAACGCCCATCCTCTAACCCGGCCAACAGCACGATCTTCCCCAAGGTATAAACAGCCCATTCAAACCGGCCAAATGCATATCCGTTAGCCTCTCCTTTCAACCCTGTTGAGCTTATTCGCAGTCGCAGTCTGGGTCCTTGTGCGTTGACCGCGCACAGGCAGACCCATGGCGTGTCGTCGACCACGATATGTTCCCATATCCTTCAATCTGCGAATATTCTCTTGGACAAGCCTTCGGGCATCGGTTTCGAGCGTCATTTGCGATAGCTCGGCTGTGAGGGAGGTGACAGTTCTTGGGGCAAGCGAGCCCACTTTGGCGAGTTGGTGGATAGAGTATTTGGCCATGATACGGGCAGAAGTAGTCGGGCCGAGCGCGTAAAAAGACTCGAGAGCCTTCTGCAAAGAGGAAAGAAGTATCGTGTGAGCATGTGGTCATGCACAAACCTGAACGGATGGTGGGACGGATCGAATCGGACGCTTACCTTGACTAACTTCTGCTCACCAAAGTTGACGCCGAGAATAAACACCTTTGGAAGAGTCAGTATTTGATGAAGAACGAAATTTATGTCAATTGGCGCGAAATTACCATTGTGACGGATTTTCCAGTGGTATCACAGTCGCATGCTAAGAATCTCCAGATCCAACATACTGGTTGAAAGATGAACAAAGTTGCAAAAGGCGGGTCTGGCCGGTAAAACTCGGGGTAAACCCATCAGTCGCTGGCTGTTTGACAAGGGACGTGCTAGTTAGTTAGCTGTAGGGGCTACGTGTTAGCGGAGTTTGGGTGTTGGTGAGTGGTTGGTTTAGGGGTCGTGCGGTGCGCCTCCAGTGGCTCGTAGAGGGGTTATCTCTGAAACCGGACTGAAGCTCTCCCCAGCTTCCAGAGGCCACTGAAGTGCAGCCCCCTGGTAAGCTCCGCTGCCCTCAAGCCAGTAAGCGCGGAAGGTGTTCAATTGCGCAACCTGTTCGTATAAGTGTCCCCTACCCACCTCCGCTGCTTCCTTCCTCCCCCCCTCTTCTTTCAACAACGATACCATCACCTTGCAGCATCTCCCCCAGATCTCGCAGCTGGATTAGCATCACAATCATGTTCAGCCTTCGCCGAATCTTCGTCACGGCTGCCCTCCTTCTGGTCGGTCTGGTCTTCTTTGCCCAGACTGCCGAAGCCGCCAAGGGTCCCAAGATCACCCACAAGGTCTACTTCGACATCGAGCAGGATGGCGAGTCCCTTGGCCGCATCACTTTCGGTCTCTACGGTGGCACTGTCCCCAAGACTGCCGAGAACTTCCGCGCTCTCGCCACCGGTGAGAAGGGTTTTGGCTATGAGGGCTCCACCTTCCACCGCGTCATCAAGCAGTTCATGATCCAGGGTGGTGACTTCACCAACGGTGACGGTACTGGTGGCAAGTCCAGTAAGTTTTTAAGCCCATTATAGCTTGCAATGTCTGCCTTCAGCAAATTAATTGACCAATATTACGATAGTCTACGGTAACAAGTTCGCCGACGAGAACTTCAAGCTTCGCCACTCTAAGAAGGGTCTCCTTTCCATGGCCAACGCTGGCAAGGACACCAACGGCTCCCAGTTCTTCATCACCACCGTCGTCACCTCGTAAGCACACCCCGCTATTCCTCGATTTATACACCGCATTTGGTCCAGGGACTGACAATGTGTTGATTAGTTGGCTTGATGGCAAGCATGTCGTCTTTGGCGAGGTTATCGAGGGCTTCAATGTTGTTGAGAAGATTGAGGCTACCCAGACGCTCCCCGGTGACAAACCTGCCAAGCCCATCAAGATTGCCAAGAGCGGCGAGCTTTCTGTCCCCCCCGAAGGTACTCACGTCGAGCTCTAAGCAAGCCCAGTAACGCGCCCCAATGACTTCTTTGTCTTTTCCCGCCCGAGTGCTGATCAATGTGTTTCGCAGCCTATCTTTATGGAGAATCACAATGGGTGGTCAATGAGGAGGGCTGGCCCTGGTACCAGAAGCTCATGCTCATCAGCTTGATCGGTGGCCTCGTTGTGCTCGGCGTCCGAGCTAGCAAGAACTTTCACCCTGGCCGCTTCTAGAGGACCAAGGCCAATGGAAGGGTCGAGATAGGCTACCAACAAATGCAATGTGCCATTGTTGCAAAGAGGAATATTCTGACTTCACCATATTCTCGCGTGCATGTGTCTGGCCAAACCGCCCATAATTCGATGTGTAACATGTGATATGTCGTATTCCCCTTCAACACATTTCCCCGTGTTAATAGTCCTGTCTTGTCTCTCATTGCGTTAGTTGTATCAATTCCCACAATCAAAAACACCCCTGTCACGTGGAGCCGACCCCGACCGGGAGCCTCACTCCCCGCCGAAAAAAAAAAAGCCTGTAAGTTCGTAGCGGCGGTCATTCAACCATACACACCCAACACCACTCGCAAATCGCCATGAAAATCCTCAGCCTCAACTTTCTCACTTGCGCCGTAAAGGCCTGCAGAAGCTCATCTGACTCGTTCCCTCTGCACGCCAAGGACGCCGAGCTTGTCCAAGATGAGATCGAGCTGAACCCCAACATGATCATTAATGTGCTGCCCCGCCTTGATTGGAAGGCCCTGCGCACAACGTCTTCCGAGGTATGTTGGGAGATGATATTGCATTATTTTTGAGAGTTTTTTTATATTTTAAATTCACTTGTTCTGCTCTCCTCTTACCCTTGTTGCCTTTCCTAGAATGGTCGAATGGGCAATATGAATCTGACAAACTTCGGTAGCTGGGCTTTCCTCAACTCCCTGAGCAGCCCCCAACGTCTGAGGAGTTAAAGGCTGATGAGAAGACGCTCAAGGACTTGCACCACCTCCTACTTGAGACACAAATCTCTGAAGGCATGTTGGTTTGCGGGAACTGCGGCCATGAGTATGCCATTAAGGAAGGCATTGCAAACTTCCTCCTACCCAGTCATTTGGTGTAGAAGGAAAAAAGAAGAATAATAAGAGAAAAAGACCAAGTTAAGCAGTGGAGATGAGGGGGGAAGAGGGAGAAGAAGAGCATCATCGAACGCATGTGGATGTTACATAGACGATGGCGAAGGACTAAAATTCGGAGGCAGCAAGGCATAATGCATGATGGCATGACGCATCACCTATGGGGGAGGGAGGGGTTTTACTTCGGAGTTTGGCGTTAAGTCGTCATGACAATTCTAAATCGAATGTGATATTTCTGGACCGCGAAAATGCCATGTTTCGCTTCGACCAAGACCGGTCAAGACTTCACTAAATTGGAAAATACGTCCTTATTCTGGTTCTACCCTGTGATCTCGCAACATGCAGATACTGTTCATTCCTTCAGTCCTGACACACCGTGGAAACCCAAAACTCCATAATCTGATGTACAATATCGCCCCTTAACCGGGGATAACATCCGTGCAGCAGCTCCTAGACTTATCTAGCTACTAAGATGCGACATGAAAACTTATTACTGCTGCTTCTTCTGGGCGGCGGGGCCCATGTCTTTCTCAAAAGCGCCATAAGACACCTCGAGACTGGCGAGGGCCTTGAGGCCAACACCCAAGATAGAAAAGAGAACGATGGCGGTGATGATGGCCATGAAGATACCTAGAGCGATTGTAAGCGTTACTGATTCGCGATTTTTGGCCCAGGAGGAACACGTACCAGGCGTGAAGAACTGGTACTTCTCGAACAATGGGCGATTGTCTGTCGCATTCTTGTCCTCTCGGATCATAGGATAACCCCGGAGATCACGCTTGAGGTCCATGCGGACGCGGCCATCAAACTCAGGCTCGTAGACCTGCTCACCGGGAGTACCAATGTATAAGATGGTGTAGGAGTCGCTGGAAGCGACATCGTCAAAGGTCTTGGCAAAGGAAGAGGCTGCACAGTTGTCAATTTGGATACTTTTGACAGATGAATGACGTCGCCGGGGTGACTCACCAGCCTTTGCAAGGGAACCAGCCCTGTCAGCTGTCACAGGTGGGAGGGAGACCTCCTCAACAGAGACATCCTTCTCCTTCTCGGCACAGGCCTTCGTAATGTACGAGGCCAGGCCATCCTTGGTTGATTCGCCGAAAACTTCAGAGATGATGTATTTGCCATGGAGATGAGGATTCTCGATGGCCTGGCAGAGATATGGCATCGCGCTGTCGGCACACTGAGTGGCACCGCCGTCGATCAAGTCAACAGACTTGACACCGGGGTGGGAAACTAGCAGGTATCGATCGCTTGGGCATTCTGAGAGGATGTTCTTAGCCTTCTCGGCGGCCTGGTGGCTCGTCTGGATGTTTTCGGAAACAGAGGCATCGACGAATCTAGATGAGTATTCGATCAGAGCTAGCTCTCAGGGAAGTAGGCTGGGGACAGGGGCGCGTCGTACTTGGAAGTCGAGAGCAGGACCAGAGGAGAGGAATCAGAGAAGGCGATCGAGGGCCCGACAAGCGCTAAGGCGCCGGCAAGAATTTGAAGACGCATAGCTGAAGTTGAATGATGGAATTGCCGGCTTCGTGTTTGCCTGTCTGGGGCAACTTGTGATGCTCCCTGGAGGCTAGTACAGGAGCTGGTACAGCAACGTCGGAGCCTTACGTAACCGCCCTGATAATTGTTAAACCCCCGTTTGATGCACACCTCGGTGAACGGTCCACCTGCGGTTGAAGTTTGTGGTAGAACCAGCCTTCATCCTCCAACAGATCTAAACGAACACAAATTACTGTTGATTTGTCGAGAGTCGCATCGCAGTCCTTACGCTTACGCCTCACTCCTTCCATCTTCAATCGATACCACCATGTTCGCCAAACCTCGTCCCAAAAAGAGCATCCTGCCACCGCCGAGCAAGAAGCGAAAAGCAAACTACGGCGTCGAAGAAGTCAGTTTCGACTTCGATGCGCGAAACGAATTCCTTACTGGCTTCCACAAAAGAAAACTGCAGCGAATAAAAAATGCACAAGAGGAAGCGGCCCGCAAGGCTCGCCAGGAAAAAATTGAAATGCGCAAACAGGTATGATCATATGCAACGCAACGCTTGTTTCACTACGGTCCAATTCTTTCAAGCAACTGCTGATACGAGCAATGCCAGGTTCGCGAAGAACGCCGCCGCGAAGTGGAGGAGCATGTTAGTACAGTAAACAGGTTGCTCCAGGAATCGGAAGTTGCCGGTGGTGTGGAAGTAAATTCCGAAGACGCGTCTACCGATGAATGGGATGGCTTCCCTGACCAACCGAACCTCGATATCGTGGACCACGAAGAGGAATACATTGATGAGGACCGATACACAACAGTCACAGTGGAGTCGGTGTCGGTTTCAAGGGATGGCCTGTACAAGCCCCAAATTGAAGAAGACAAGGACGACGGCGGTGAAAAGAAAGGCACAGATGAGGCGGAGAAAGAAGCTGCGAAGCCTGACTGGCCCAAAAAGAAGAAGAAGAAGTTTCGCTACGAATCTAAAATTGAGAGGCAGTTGACGGAGGTGAAGCGTAAAATAAAAAGCAGACCACGGGTGCGTGACTAGGTCTAGCTAGGTTGACGAGTTGGAAAGAGACACGAGGGAGCAACCAAGCAAAAGGAATGAGGACAGGATTTACAAAAACGATACCCTTCAGAAAATGCCAGCTTCAATCAGCTAGAAGAAACGTAACATGCGGCAGCTGCCCCCTTCGCTTGTCCGACACCATTCTAAACTCAACATCCTGGCAACAAAAAGCAGCCACCAGAACGCGCTGGTGCTAACATAGTACATCCACTGCTACCTGGAAACCTGCCAAAGAGGCAACTGGTTCGCGACAATTGATTTAGATGTTGCCAATCTCGGCCTGGAGGTCCTCCAGCTCCTTCTGCAGAGTAGCGTGCTTCTTGGCCATCTCCTCGTATTTTTGTTCCCACTGATCACGCTCACTCTCAAGAGCTTGCACCTTTCGCTCGAAGTGTCCGGCCTTGACATCAGTCTGTCGGAGCCTATATAAGTTTTATTAGAGAGGATACTTGAAAAGGAAAAAAAAGAGGAAGGAGAAAGGGGGGTTGCCCCATCGGGTCGCGAAATGGCGGTGATCGGGAATACAATCCAGGGTTAGGCTGTAACGTACTTCTCGTTGGCTTCACGGAGCGTCTTGTCGGCATCCTCGGCCTCCTCCTCAAGGAGCTGTAGTCGTCGCTGAAGGGTCTCGTTTTGAGTGCCGTGTTGCTGGCCCTCGTCGGCGGCCTTCTTGAAGTCCTTGATAGCCGTCTCGAGCTTCTCGACCTCCTCCTCAAGAAGGTTGTTCTTGTGCTGCAGCGAAGTAATCTCCTGCTCCTTGCTCAGGTTCTCCTGCTCCAGTGTCTTGACCTTTGCCTGAAGCTCCTCGACCTTGGCAGCGGCCTCGTCGGCCTCCAGGCGGAGCGAGTTGAGTTTCTGTGTCGGTGTCAATCATATTGGCCACGAGTGCAACTGGACCCAATACCCCTCCAAAGGGGCCACCGACATGGTGGGGTAACTCGTGGGAGCTGGGACAGCGTACCTCCTTGATGCGGTCCATGTTGAGAGAGAGTTGACGAATTTGTTTTGAGTAGAACCAAAGAGTTGGAAGTTGGTTTGATGATGGTTTAAAAAGGGCGCGACCGGTAGATGTGGATGTGGAGAGCTGATGATGAGGTGGTCGGGAAGTAGGAGAAAGGGGAGTAACTTGAGCCCCTCTATTGACACCCCGGTACAAGGTGCCGTGATACAGCCTCTTGTGGCTTGTGGCGTTTGGCATCCCGCCCACTAAAGGTGAGGGTTACTTTAGTACTGTGCGCCACATGAGGCTTGCTTAGGTAGGTACCTAGGTAGTCAATCCCAAAGTGAAGTAGCGCCGACCATGTGGCCACCGGTTTTCGTTGTCCTGTCAACGCTGGCACGGGCCAGCGGTTGCTATCCAAACGATCTGCACCAAGTGAACTCTTGCGACCCTTCCTTGTTGAGCTCAACTTGCCAGTCTCCGTCATTGAATCTTGGGAACCGATCGTCAGGACAGTTTTGGTTGGTCCCCTCAGTATCATCATGTTGGCCGCACACCGCGATCAGGAGAATGTGGTGCATAGTCACCAGGTACCCTCGAAGCAACATCTGAAAACGCCTGCTGCACGGTATCCGAAGACGCCTTCTCGGTTCACGCAAAACGATGAAAATGTACCAACTGCATTTGCCGGGAAGACGGCGCTTGGGGGAGCGAAGCAGACAGCTATGAAGTCGAGTGGCGAACGCCAGGCGATTGTCACTCCGATGGGTATGTGCAAGGCTCAGAGAGGTCGATTGTTGATGGCTACTAATGCTTTTGTAGGGACTCGAAACCGCGCCCCCTTAGGTAACAAAACCACTAATGCCAAGGCTAAGAACGGGCAAGTGGCCAGTGTCAAGGGCATTGTCAAGGATATCGAGAAGTCACAACTTAAGCCCACTGCCCAGAAGCCAAAGCAGATCAATACGGCACCCATCGAGTTTAAAGCGAGAAGCGAGCATAAGACATTTGAAGAGGAAGAGCCTGAATACGCTCCTCCGAAGCTAAGGGATCTCCCTTACGAATCTGATGTCTTCCCCAAAGATCTCCTGACCCTTGATGGACTCAAAAGCGAAAACTTGCTGAAAGGTTACTACCAGCATTTCTATAACCCTGTCGACGATGAAGGCGTTTCTCGACAGGACAGGGAATTTCAGGAGGCAATGAACAGAGTCATGGCCAAAGCTGAAGAACGAAACCAACTTGAGATGGATGCACTGAATTGGAACAAGGCGGATATTCCAGAGACCATGGAGGATCGTACTAAGCCTGTCGCTGTGAAGAAGGCATCACTGAGGACCCTGGATCACAACGCAAAGAGGCAGCCATCTAAGCAGCCGTCGACTATTTCGTCGAGGCGGGCCGCGTCTGCCCTGTCAATGACATCGGATACGTCCAAGGGCACAAGCAATTCCTCCATTCGCACTACCAAGACAAGAAAGCCATTGAGCACTGTACTCCAAGGAAAGAAACCTTCAGTAAGCTCCAAGGTCTCCAACACGGACAGTGCTACTGGAGAGGCAGCCTCAAGAACCACCATCGGCTACAACAAAGGTCGAAGTGCCTCAGTAATGGTTCGCTCACAGTCTCGCGGTCTCGGCGATTGCACCAAACTTGGCCGAACTGTCAGGCCTACTCGGTCCATTGATTCTTTCTCCGATATGACAATCACACCCGCCCGACTCCGACAAGCGACATCGAAGAAACAGGAGAGCAGTCCCCAATTCATGTCCATTTTCGACGAAGACAGCGATAGTGATGGTATTCCTCCTATGAGCGGACCTCTGCCCATGTCGGACGACGAGGAAGAATTTGAGCTCAAGCTCGACTTTTAACAGGCAGCCACAAGTGTAATAATACGTATCCCCGGCGTTACGGAAAGAAGGTCCCTCAATCCTTATATTTAACGGACTGGAGCACATGGGAGTTTGTTTTAATGAGAAATATATGATGCGTGTTTGAATATTCATAATGGTTCTGGGGGTTGCTTGCTTCCAAGGTTCAGCATCTGACGCTGACTGATTTGTGCTTGATGCACCTTATCCATACAATTATCTTGGCATTTGAGCAATACAAACTTATTTTCGCCCATATGACCCACATTTCTTTTCTCGTTTTATCAAAAGCCCAAACGTTAGAGGTGTAAGAGAATTCGCTACACAAACAAGCGGGCCGCCGTCATTGAATCCACCAGCCAAAGTTCTGTGTACGTTGACGAGGTGAGGCGTTTTCTCTAGTTGCGTAGAAATTTAAACATATCATTAAGGGGAAGAATACATCAGTGAGACCCAATCACTAGCGGATGTACGAAACATGGCAGTACCAAAAAAAAGTCTGAATTCAGACTGATATGTTCCCTTATCACATGTTGAATCCTAACATTAAAAAAGCGCACTTCGCTAAAAACACAATAACGAAAAGTGCATAGTTTTATCGATGATTTATTCATTTTTACAGTTGACTTAGTCTCTCATTCCTAGCGTATGTTGTCGCGTTAATATGGCTGTGTTGTCTCCGGTAAGGCAACACGAGTTTTTGGGCCACGACTCGTCTCCATCACTCTATAATAGCATTCGTCCATTACCATTAGTCCACGCGGTTCTAGAATGCAAGTATGGACGTTTATGCCAGTGCACTATTTGGTGGGTTTGTTTATGCAATGTCCGCGTTGTCAAACTAGGATGCCGAAGAAGCGAAAACAGACATATCCCACATGGCAGGTGTGGTGGTGGCATGTTCATTGTCAGTGGCATTCACTAGTGGTCGCACAAAGGCTAAGTAAAGAAAACCGGGTAGCTGCATGCATGCACCATCGAGTTTGTGGCACATTTGTTTCTTTTTCTTCTTTCTCCATTGGCGACATTGGCACTTTTTTGCATGTGCTTACGTTCTTTGTTTAGAGGCGTTTGTGTTCATGACGGCGCCTTGCATGAAAAAGGAAGGAAGTCAAATGAGCCGAGATGGTAAAAAAGTGGGAAAATACGGCACTGGCTTGTACGCGTGAATGAAGTCAGGTTCAATTAGATACCTTGCCGCGCTGTCAAGGACGCGGCAAGGCCCCGCCAAAAAAAATACCAACAAACCGAGTACAAGTAAATTGGCTAGTGCGAATGCCCAATGGATGTCGGTGCCTCCACTCTGCATCCGCACCCAGAGATAGATAGTCCAGAGACCTGGCTGACCCGTGGCCGCGGTGGCTCAACAGTGGCTCAGGTGGCTGGGTCTGACTGCGTGTACCAATCAACTGCAGGCATCAATCCAAGCAGGTGCCATCATCCCTGAACCCAAAACCAAAACCCAGAAAGACGGCGGCTGGACTGGACAATCTTCAACTTTCCGACCTCAGCCATTTTCTGACTCCCCCTCCCACACAATCTCGTTGGACCCCGTCTTGCTTTCGCTCCGCGGCCTGGAGATTGGTTCCCCTTTGGCTTTCGCACTCTGCCCTCTCGTGCGCGTGGCCTCCCCCCTATTGCTACCCTCCAGGCCCTCGTCTCCAGCGAATTTACCCCCTGCAGCAGAGCCTGCGGATGACGCACCGCCGCCTTTCGTTGCCAACTTGGCCTGGTCGCGTAAAGTCTGCTTCCGCGCGTTAATTCTCCCTCCTTTCCACCACCATCGGCCACGCCCGCCACGATCAGACACCAGCATATTGTATACTCTCTCCTCGTTTCCGCTCTCACGCGAAGATATATCATGGTCGGAGCACGGTGGAAACGATAGGAAGAGCGCATCGCCACGATGACTCGTCCGCCCGGCGCGAGCTTCGCGCAGTTCTTCCCAACCGCTCCCAAGGTAAAAGCTCAAGCCCAGAGCCGTACAGATCGTGACCGCGATCGTGATCGCGACCATCCTAAGACCAACTCCGACACTCTGCCGGCCCCTGCCGCTGCGTCGGACCCCGACATACACGGTTTTACCAAACCCACTCCTGGCCACACCGGTCTATCGGACACTCTGGCCCACGACGACACCGACTCTCCTCTCGCAGACATCCCCAGCACTGTCGACTCTGCGAGCTCGTACAGCAGCGCTGCCTCTTCCATATTCAGCTCCTCTGCCCGAAACGCTGCCACCGCAGCATCATCCCGCCTCCCCACCTCGAGCCTGACCCCCCTCGCCTCCAAAGACTCGCCCTCCCACAACTCAGTTTCGGCAACCACTAAGCCAGATATGGCTGCTTCCCTGTCCGCCGATCTGGCCGCGACATACTCATCTGACAATTCTCCTGCCATTGGTCGCAATGGCGCGATATCAGACGGGCTCATCGCTATTGAGCGCGTCCCGGCTCGAGATCCCATACCCTCTCTCAAGGGACTCAAGTGCACGCATGATCCGCTCCTCGATCGAGTACACAATAAGAATGTCAGCAGAGGCTCCAAGCCGACATATCAAGAGTTTGGTCTGGTACGTATATCTACAATTTTCCTCTCGAGGGGGGGCGTCATCTTTGGTTTAAGATTTTATGGCTAATGAAATGGTTAGGACGACGACGCCCCCCCTCAAGACCCTCGCCTAGCTAAACCTGGCGGTCGACTTGGCTATATCAATACCGATTATTACCTGCCCAAGGCACGCCTACGACAGGCTCCGGAAAATATCAAGCCGTACCCCTACGACCCGAAAACCTCCATTGGGCCCGGTCCACCTACTCAAATTGTGGTAACAAGGTACAATCCCTTAGTCCCATTCAATAAGGTAACTGCCATTTTTGCCACGTTTGGTGAGATTGCCGAAAGCAGTAACAAGATGCATCCCGAGACTGGAAGTTACCTCGGATTCGCCACGATTCGCTACCGCGACTTGAAACGACCTGACCGCCCTCAAATATCCGCCATTGATGCTGCTCGTAGAGCTGTCCGAACTCGAGGTATCAAGGTAGATGCAGATATTGTGAGAGTCGAATATGACCCGGAGGGTCGCAAAAGCCGACGAATGCTCGAGGAGCATCTACGGAGAGAGAAGGAGAAGCAAGACAAAGAAAGAAAGGCCCAGGTGGCTTCGCAGCCCAAGGTGCCTCCAACCGGTCCCAAGTCTAGTTCAACACCTGGCTTTGTTAGACCTCCACCTACTGCCCCCAAAGGCCCAGCTGCTCAACGACAGCCCACTACAACGCCGAACTCTCAAGCCGCGACACCTCCAACAAACTTACCCCCACTGCCTCGAGGGCACACCGTTGTCGAACCACAATGCATCGCACCGCATCTTGCCGACGATCCATATATTTTCATCACAAGCGACAGCGTACCCGTTTTGCCCAGTATCATCCCTCATATGAAAAAGCGGCTAAAAAATTATGGATTCGAAGAGGTCCGCCTCGACAAGACTGGCTTCTACATCGTATTCCGCAATTCCTTTAGTGGCAAATCTGAAGCTGAACGGTGCTTCCGAGCGGTCAATCACACTGAATTCTTCAACTATGACATGTCGATGCAGTTGTGTATGCCCAGAGAAAAGCGAGGCTCTGAACCATCCCGTCGCTCACGCCGAGCTAGTCCAAGCCCCGAGCGAAGATCCAAGGTTGAACTCAAGCAATACGATGATAAGGAACGACGCATTCGCGAGCAAGAGGCTGATCTGGAGGAAGAAAAAAAGCAGAGAGCTAAGAACTTTGATCCAGTACTAGAGGCCGTACAAGTCGTTCGCCGCGAAATGACTGAACATCTTATTCGGCATATTCGCACCAAGGTTGCTGCGCCTGCTCTTAATGATTTTTTGGACCCCTCCAACCATGCTGCTAAGCGGCGAAAGCTGAATATCGAGCATCTTGACGACGTTGATGAGATTCCCAGCATCGAGGATGGAAACGATAGCTCTAGAGTCGGTACTCCCAACTCGAGGGCTGACCCCATTGAAAGAAGGACCGGCCGTCTCGAACCCAAAGCCTTGCCAAGAATACGCAAGACCAAGGTCAAGGGACAGGCTCAGAGAAGTGCTTTTATCGACCCTTTTGCTCGCCAACGTCCTCCAGCTTCCCGAAACGCGTTCCGTTCTCTTCATCATCGTCTCAGGGGCCTAGATAGCGACGTGGAGTCTGACGATGATATTGAAACACGCTTACTAACTCGTGAGACCGAAGAACCAGAGTCTCGTCCTCGCAGTCGTATGAGTACTGATGACGATGCCTTTGTTTCTTGGGGTCAAGGAGAAGATGATTCTATGACCGAGGCAAGTTTTGCTATTGCAGAGAATCCGATGTTACACAAGAAACGCAAGCTCGAGGTGTCTATTGAAAAAGCCCTGAAGCGACAAAAGAAGTCTGACGAGGAGTTATTCGGTGTCAGGATTGGTAATCTCGGCCCAGATTTCGCGACTCGCGAGGATTCGGTAGATATCATTCCAGATGTCGAAGTCTGTGATGAAGGAGCCAGGGTCTCTCGTTCAGAAACCCCCGTCTCCGTCACCGCCAAGGGCACAAAGAAGAAGGTACTAAAGGCCAAGAAGAAAACAAAGAAGCAACTATTCGAGGAACGAGAGGCTCTGAAACGTCAAGCCGAAACTGATTCGCAACGCGATGAAGATGGGGAAGAAGAGAAGGACGTCGTTGAAGAGCCTAAGATCCAAGAGAAGGAATTACCCGCGGATGACGTTGTTCCAGAAAAACACAACGAGAAACTCTTCTCGACGGAGGCTTTGACGCCGGCCATGATATTACCCGACACACAAAAACCGGATTTATCTATATTCCAAGGTCTGGTCTTGTGTGCCAACGATGCGCCTGATGTAGCAAAACTTGGCAAGAGATTCCAAACCAGGGAAATCGGAAACCCCGAGCTCTGGCTATGGAAGCGCAACCGCATCAGAGAGCTCAACTCAACTGACGGCTCTGTCAACACACCTGTGAATATCGGTGGCTATTACGTCCCTAATCCTACGGGCTGTGCCCGTACCGAAGGAGTGAAAAAGATCCTCAATTCAGAAAAATCCAAGTATCTACCTCACCATATCAAGGTGCAGAAGGTTAGAGAAGAACGCGAGGCACGTATCAAGAAGTCAGGCAAGGATGCCGCCGCAGCTGCCGCAGAAGCTGCCAAGATTGCCGCCGAGAAGCTCATTGCCAAGGGCAACTCGAGAGCAAATCGTGCCATGAACCGCCGATTCGTTGCCGACTTGAACGACCAGAAAAAGACGCTTGGTCAAGACTCAGACGTGCTCAAATTCAACCAACTCAAGAAGCGCAAGAAGCCTGTCAAGTTCGCACGTTCAGCCATCCATAACTGGGGTCTATACACTATGGAAAACATTGCCAAGGACGACATGATCATCGAGTACGTCGGAGAGGAGGTCCGCCAGCAGATTGCTGAGATTCGCGAGAAGCGCTATCTCAAAAGTGGCATCGGCAGCAGCTACCTCTTCCGTATTGATGACAATACTGTCATAGATGCCACTAAAAAGGGCGGTATTGCACGTTTCATCAACCATAGTTGCATGCCAAATTGCACTGCAAAGATCATCAAGGTCGAGGGCAGCAAGCGCATCGTAATCTATGCACTGCGCGACATTGCCATGAGTATGTTCATTCCCACCCCCTTTTATCCACTGTATGATTCTAACGAATGTCTCCAGATGAAGAGTTGACCTACGACTACAAATTTGAGCGTGAAATTGGTAGCTTGGACCGCATTCCTTGTCTGTGCGGGACAGCGGCATGTAAGGGTTTCCTAAACTGATGAGGCTGTACAATTCTTTTAGTCTCCATGATCCTTTCCAGTGGATAGGGAAAAGAAAAAGCAAATTGCCCTTGATCATTCACCGTTGAAAGGCGTTCAGGTGGCAAAGGAAAGGTGGGCATGGTGTCTTTGTTTTCGAATCTGCTTGAGTGGGAGGAGAGTCGGATGGTCTGCAATATATGCTTGGGTCCTTACTGGTTCCCGAGGTTTTTCTATGCTTCTTCTAGGTATCAGATGGCATCCGACAAACGAGATGTCTTCGACGGGGCGTTCAACAGGCCAGTGCTGTTTATTTCCTTTACTATCCTCTTCTACTTGCTCTAATCTCACTTGTAGCGACCCAGGTCGCACTTCTGTATATACACACCACCTCACCCCAGATAGATTGGAGTTCATGGCAACTTCTCCCACAAAGCAGGAAACAGAGTTGAGCATTCCAGCATGACGGACAAGAAAACAACTATGCCACCGCAGGGTCTATTATCCCGCACCAGTGACGCCTCGCAACAACTAAAAAAAACCATACAAATGCCAATGTCCATGCATGCGCTTTCCCCACTTCATTTCGTGATCTCCGCCGTGTGGAAAATAATCGTTTGATATTATGGGTCAACCGTATGGTCTGTGCGTTTGTTAATCGATCAATCTTGTTCTCTTTTGACCCTCACTGTGTGCTCCGCAACATCGTGGGGTGCCCGAAGGCCCAACATCCAATCCTGCATAGCCAGCCACTCGCTCCATTTGGACTCCGCACTCTGAATCTCTTCTTCAGTGACATTCTGGAGAGGCCTCAAGAATGGGACAATTTGACCGTCGGCCATATCATAATGGGACTTGACTCCCACCCAGCTCTCGCTCTTGGCAGCAAACAGGTAGTTCCTACGCTCTGTTTCGTGCATAGGGCCAATGCCTTGGAGCCAGTCATCGCCGAAGAAGCCATGGAGAACGGCTGGGGAGTCGAAGCCAGTTACGACAAGTCGACGGATATAAGGAACAAGGCTGACTTGGGAGCCTGGGACAATGGAACTAGCCCCAGGTGCTCGACTGGAGGCTGATGAACCCCCAGGCGGAACAGGAGGGCCAGAGAGAGGGGCCGTGGGAGAAGTCGAGGTTGTCTTTTGGAATGGCAATTGGATATTCACGAAGGCCGCTACAGTCTGAACGGGGCCGCTGTGTTGGGCGCGATCGAGGAAGTAGCGTTGACAAGATTGAAACTTGGGATACCAATCGAAGATGTCAAACTGAGACTCTTCAAATGGCTGGATAAACACATTAGCCCTGCAGCAATCAGACATGGCAGAACCAAAAAGGAACTAGACAAAGAGGTGCGTATTTGGGGGCATACTTGTTGGAATTGCATCGACATGGTGGTTATGAGTAAGCTAGGGGCTGTCCAAGGATCTCTTGGTCATGTCCTGGGAGGTTGTTCGTATGCTGAGTATCGACGACAAAGGTCTTCGGCCTGTGCTGGCAAGGCCAGGTAATGTTGCAGGGTGCCCTGGCTGAATGTGTTGGTTAGGGAGCGTAAGTCCAGTTACAAGTGCAGCGTGAAACGAGGACGGCCCTGGAAGCGGTCGATTCTATGCACAACCCAAAGCAGGATGGGTCTCGACCAAGACGGCACAGGCCGGGCAGGGACGACGGCAACGACGCCGGCTTTTGCGATGGGTGATGGGGCACGGGCTAACTGGTTGGATGGGCCGCAGGAGTGGTGATTGGCTGCCGGTAAATCCGGTTGGAGTGACTGAGTGGGTTGAAGATGGAGCCTTGAGGTATAAGTCGAAGAGTTGACGAGAGAGGAAGCGTTTGTCTGCGGGTGGAGAAATATTTCGTCGAGGCAGTCGACAAGATCAAAAAGAGGAGTTGAAGCAGAGCTGGCCAAAGAGGGTCACAGCCTTTCAGCGCCAAGTGCACATTTGATATGTGCGCGACCAACGCAATAAATAATGCGAGGGGGTGAGGGAAGAAAACCCAGCCAGCCAGGAGCACTCAGTGGAGGGGCAAGGCTAACAGAAGCGGAGATAATGACAGCACAAAGTTATTTGCTATCCAAAGATGCAAAGGGGGTGGGAATTGAGTAAAAGTACTCGAGGACTCCAGTGCCCCGTGAAAGTGAAGACGGTGGGTTATGCGAAATGAAACGCGAGGAGTTTTTGTGAGAGATTTTGACGTCGGATGCTTAACGGTTGATGGGTTGGGTTGGGTTGGTTGGTTGGTTGGTTGATGTTTAAGTAAAGGCAGGTGCAGTTGAAAATGATGGTTCCCTCGGTGAAGGTATATGAGCGGTGCGCAGATAGCAGGCATCCAAAACGAAAAGAAAATAATAAGGCCGGCATATGCAGTCGCGCGAGGTAAGTTGGTTGGGTGTTGCAGTTGCTTCTTCTTTAGCGAAGTCGAGGCAGGTAAGAGTGGGTTGACGTTGGCATTATAAAGCCAACATTAGAAAGTACAGTCGTGAGAGGACCGACACCGGGAATTGGCAATAGGGGAGGCAGGGGAAAGAAGAAGAAAGAAAGGATGTCTTTGCTTGTTGGACGAACGAGAGGTCTCGTTCTTCGTCGGGTTATTTCTTTGCTGCTTCCTTTCCCCCCATTCAATGTCGGCGTCTTGGCCTGCCATCCCTTCATCTCGCCATTCAACAGCTCAGGCATGGCCCTAATCTTGCCAACAAGTCAAAGGCGTTATCCTGTCCATCTTCAAATCGTCTTCCACTCATAGATCTGAATTCACATATCCGTCTCCGGGCTCTCGTCAAACGGCCCGCTCTGGAAACACTGGTAGGCTCAGGTTAGCTAGGGCCGCACAACCTCACAACCTGCAGCACCCTGTATTGCCACACAACGTCGACTAGACCACCACCACCTCCTCCTCCTTCTCCTCCTTCACTTAGCACCACAGTCGCCGCCGCCGCCGCCGCCGCCTCCAGCTCGCTATGGCCCGTCACGCATGCTCTCTCCAAACCTCCGCCCGGCCCGCAGCCCCAATCTTGACATAGCAAGAGCAGGCCTCGCGCTAGCCCATGATTCATCCTGCAATCCCCTCCCTACCACTTGCGACGGCGCAAGGACATGCGTGTGCATAACTGCGTGTCATCGCCGCCATCGCTCCACCCGAGGTGAGAGGCCGCCTTCCCGAGAATGTGTGTAGGCGGGTGGCTGCCCTGGCTGCTGTTGGACACAAACATGGAGAGACCCCAATATACTTCCCTCCTACGGCCTAGCTCAATCGTCTTTTACCGTCGGCTCGGAACCCAGTGCTGACGACATATTCCATCAGGATGCTGGTCGCTTTATTTTCTCACTAAGACGAACCGAGTCTAAAACACACCGTCACACGCTCCAACCCTCTTCAGCCATGGCTGGTCAAGGAGGGGGCGGCGGGGGAGGCAAAGTCGAGCATTTGAGCTGGGCAGGCCTCTCAGTTGCTAGGGCCGGGGTTACAGCGCGCTAGGGTACAGGGGGTCCCGAAACGTCCTGGTTGGCCAACAGCCAGATCCAAATTCCCGTTCAAGATAAACGATCTGTCAGGACGGCGGCACAGCCCCCCTTGAATTCAGCAGGTGTCTTTTTCAGTGGCCATTCGGAGCACACTACAACAAGCACCGTGAGGCAACATTTCTCTACCGGATGATTCCCAGGGGCCTATTGGCAGGCAGTATACAAAATCGGCTGCAACTAAAAATGGTACGTCACTCTAAACAGGCATATTTCAACTATGGGCGCCCTCGTCTACCGCTCCTCTTTTATGATGACGAATATACATGCGATGTTGCGAGAAAAACAATCGTAACAAAAGCAGGCAGAAAAACAAAAGAGAATGAAAAGCAAGCATTCATTCACTTCGCAATCAAAGCAATACTCAGGGATATGCCCAGTTGAATGCTCGGAATCAAGCGGCTCCGTCTCTGAATCATATCATATCAACAGTGCCCAAGTTTTCGGCAAGCGAGCTAATAGAAACGCTTGGCCTGATACGCCGGTTACTAGTTAAAGCTTCCAGCTTTTGGTTCCCTTCAGGTTGACCGGGATCATGGGCCGTGTGAGAGTGACAGTGGAGACTGGTTCAGCTCCAAGCTCCCGCCCCTTGACCCTTGACTTGGATCTGCAGCCTTCCTGCGCAATAGGATACGCTTCAGTGGGAAGTAGGATGTACCCGCGCCTCCTCTGCAATATTCCAATTTCGGCCAATACTTGACGGGTCGTTATGGGCAAAGAGTTGATGTTGGCGCCTCCATTTCACGAGCAGACGAGGTTTGAGACGAGGTTTGTCATATATCCATAATCATATCGAGGCGCATCGGGGATTTCGCCACTAGTCGACCAACTGGCATCGTGCATCCTCACTTAAAATAAATGACTGGAGGAGGATGCCCTTCCACAACTAGACACGGGAAAAGGGCATTTTTGGGGAAGAGAAAATTATTCCTGTTCCAGTCTTGCATTTTGACCCATCTTCCAAGCTTGGGCGGCTCAATGGTTTAAATGGCTTGCTACACATTGTGGAAATATTGTAACAATTTTCACTCTCGGTTGTGACCAAGGCCCCATTTAACGGACGAGGCGACGTTGTGGCTTGACTGGTTGCCAGATCTCTCCAAGCGCACTTACTCATTTGCGGTACATAAAAGGCGCCCCCGAGACCTAAAGCAGACGGGCTGAGGAGGGAGCAGGGAGCTACCCTTAGCTCCGCAGTTGTGGCTGTTGGTTACCAACCCTTCGGCTCCATCGTGTTCCCAACGAACCTGCCCGAAACCAGCAACCTAGTACCCTGCTCCAGCGATCCGGTGACAAACAGCACCTGTTCAGCTGTTTCTTGCATCGCTGGACGGGATGCAAGCCAAACCCCGAAGCAGGCTCCAGTGCACGGTTACCGTACCCTCGCGACCCAAGCGAGAGACACTAAAGTAATTCCCACATTGCCTTTGTCGGTGACTTGGGAAAGGCAAGAGACGCGAGATCCCTGCAGTAGCAGCCCACGGCAAGTTGACCTCAATGTCATTGGCTTTTCTGACCTAGCATTGCCCCATGATGGTGGCATGTCCCCTGGGCTCAGCTACCCAGTTTGCAGAGAGGCGTGGCAATCAATACCTATCTCGGGTGGCCTGACATAGCATAGACGGGACCCTTCCCTAATAAGAAACATCCCGGCAGTTGGGCGTTCCATTCGCCAATGAGCCGTGAAGGCTGGCCAACCACTTTCTGCTCGGGAGCCTTGATCAAATCGTCCCCATATGCAAATTGCTGATGGACTTGGCGATATTCAATGGAAGGAGCGGTTGGCGCGGCCCGGGACCCTGCGAATCATACAATGATAGATTCAAGTGGCAAACGAGTCCAGGTCATACCGCAGCGGGTTAACTCTTCGAGGCTGCATCGTGGTTGTGTTTTTGGCGAATCAAGCATGTTTAGAGATGGTGGTCATATGCATGGCAAGTCAAAGGTAGAACAAGATTGGCGTCGAACGGATTCATTAACTTGTCCCATAACACAGATAAAGGGGGTGTCATTTGAAAGCAACGTGGCAAAGAGATTGATCTGGAATCGGTCAAGGGCACTGCGGCCATAGCTTCCCGCAGGCGGCCTTTGATGTGTCATTGTTGCAGGACACGCTGACGAAGGGAAAGTTTGGTGCGTTGTCTATTTAGGAAGCGCGGGATGTCAAACAGGGCCTCACTAGCATAATAGGGCAAAAAAGAGCTGTCTTGGGAGCGAGCGAGGTGGCCCGATGTGATTCATAGACTCGCAAGTCTGTGCAGTTTCTTTCTTACCCACAGTGCAATGAATTGCAGCCAGCCCACTCAAAGCTGGCGTGTGACGAGCGGGCATTTGGCGGGCATTTGGCGCCGCCGCTGACTGGAACGGTCGCCACGATCTATTCAAAGACGGCATGCTCCGGCCATCGATGCTTGATACTTCAGAAAAGGAATCCCAGTGCTCGTGGTGGATTCGCGGCAGACCGGGGCATCAGCCCTGAGTTGAAATGCCTACGATATGGACTCCTGAAATCTTGGCGAGAGGCGTAGCGTTACTGCACATGCCCGTACAGAGAGGCCTGGATTTGTCCTCAAAAAAAGCAAAGCGCATGCTCATCACACCTTCATTGCAATAAAATCATCTGTTTAGATCGACAAACCTCCGAAGTATGGGATGCAGCGCAGAGCCGGGGGCGGTTACCAAATCGCTGGAAACGCCATGATCGCGGTGCCTCTTCGTGCCGTGCTGGATCGGATGAATGATGCATATTCCGTGCTAACCCAAGCTGACTGCAGAACGTAGAGTGGAATTCACAGTGCCGAGCGCACCCCAGTACCTTGCGTTACACCGGGCCTTTCCAGCCTACAAGGGCTTGCTTCTCAGGGAAGTTTAACGGAGTCTGGAAGCTGAGAGCAACCGTAGCACGGGAAATGGCAATTGTACCTAAGTAACTCCGGTGCGGCGTGTGTCTATTCCCCAGCGCTGTGGCTTGGCATCTTGGGCGGTAAATGTCCTGGCTGTCTCAGCTTTTTGACATGTGGATATATATCGTACGATGATGGGCTTGTATCACGCAGGCTTCCTGGGCCTTGCCTCGATTTCTCTTTAGCCATATCACAATGGCTCGAAAATTTATGACAGAGAACCCTACTGCCTGTTACAGCGCTGTTTCTTTTTTATGGCCATGTACTTGGAATCCCTAGGTAGGACAGGCCTAAGCTGGAATCCCGGTAAGTTCATATGCATGTGCGGCAGCCTCACGATCGCCGGAGAGACGCAAGGGAAAATAGATCATGGCCACTTACATGGTAAAAATACCCCTTTCACCGCGGGCCGGCAACCCATTTTCGTGTTGTTTTCAAAAAGGAGTTGGGGAAGAAGTAGAAGGTAGAAGGGGCGCGGGAATACCGAGAAGCTCCAGCGCTATGCAATACGCTCCAGATTCTGACTTGGCTTGCATATAAGCTCTATACAAGATATTAGAAGGGCTCATTTGCACCATGACTTTCATGGTTCGTGCAGGTGGTTCTAAATGGGCAGTCTGTCGTGGGACAGGCCATAGATACTCCTTGAGAACTGTAGCTCGCCAGCAGCAACGAAACGTTAGAAATACTGTGCGATGAATGTGCCTCCCCCGTACACACAAGATTGCAACATATGAGGAAATATCTGTTTCCTTTCTGAATAGCTTATGCAGTGAAAATTGCCGGGAGTCTGCGTTGGGAGCCGTCTCGGGGAGGTCTGTTGAAATCCGCTAAACTAAGCTGCCAAGGCCCTCCCAATTAAGTTCTTTGCTCGGACGCTCAGATCCATCCCCAGCGCCAATTCATGTCCCTTTTCGCTCATCTTCCCCCAAGTCTTGCGCAGGATGTTAATGATCTTGTCGTCGTCAATATCCGACTTGCTCTCAAAGTCGTCAAACTGGTCATCGAGGAAGACCAGGCAGGCGACATCCTCGAGTATTTGCGTTTCTTCGTCAGTATCAAGATTCTCCTTGCGTATGAGGGCGGCCACGCGGTTTCGGTCCCCCTCGGGGATGGGCGGTTCGATGGACGGGGAGGCGAGCAGCTCGGCCACCTGGCCGGCGGCCTGGGTCTTGAGCTTAGAGCGCCACATAAGATACCCAGGCCTGGTCATTGGGTAGGTGCTTCGGGGAATCTCCCACCTATAAAAATTGTTTATTTATTTTGTTACACGGTGAGTTGAAAGTTGAAGATGCCGTGCTGTTTGGTGCAAAGAAATCCTGGATGGGGAGGTGGGAGGAGGGAGGAAAGGGGGTGGGGGGTTCGTCTAACCTTCGAAAATGCTGTGCTCTACAGGCGAGCTGGAGAACAGGCGACGCTGAAGGGCACAGGCGAGCCAGCCACCTTGTCATTTTGCGGGCGTAATGCAGTTCATACGGAATATCGGTTCCATCAGGGCTGGGGATTACTTTGGGATCCTCAGCGTGGGCGGCGTCGATGAGCTCAAGGGCCACGGCATACTGCTCAGGAACTGCCGGTACCAATGCCTCAGCCATCTATGCGATCCTCCGTTTAGCAGCGTAGGCTTTAAATTGGTCTGTTGCCTCGGTATAAAAAGTGTTCTGGATTTTCTTTTTTCGAGGAAGGGGGAAACAAAAGGGAGCGATACGGGAAGCAGATGAAGGCGATTGAGGAACTTATCGTGGTGATGGATTTGAACGTTTACCTATATGATGAGTAAGCGAAATCGGCCTCGGTCTTATTGGGTGCTCTACTTCTCCATTCATTCCTCGACTGCTTGGTTCGGCTTTTCTTTTCTTCTTTATGACATTAAAAAACGGCACATGGTGAGCATTATCTTACCAAGAATTTCGAAGCAAAAAAAGAAGAAGAAAATCCGGAGTAGGCGTGCCGTGCATCATCATAGCTACGATGAGGCAACTCGGGTGGCTGGTTGAAAAAACAAGAGTACTGAAAGGAGCACAAGGAGCGGTACAAGGATCGATCAAGAAATCGGGCTGCTTCGTATATCAAAGATGAAATCGCGCATGCTATTTATGTCAATCTTTTTTCTTTTCGATCAATGGGACCCTCCTACTCTAGCTTCAAGTACTTCGTCTTTTCTCTATATTGAAGACCTCTTCTATGCTTATCAGATGGCTGTTGAAAAGATGCCAAGTTCTCTCGCTATAGTCACACATTCTTCGGCAGGTAATCGATTCGTCGTTCCCCAAGTCGAATCGTCTACACCTCTACATGGCTTGCTGGTTGATTTTCTTTGCTCCTGTAAAAAAAGATATGCCTTTTGTTTGCCCTCCCGGTCCCGTTTCATGTCCGATTGTTTGTGGATCAAACTCTGTTGCCAAGCAAGCAAACATCTAATTGAGAGGAAAGCACTTCATTTCAAGAATTCGGATCTTGAAGCTTTCTTTGTCACCATCCCCGCTGAAGTTTCACCGATGTCAGCACAATTCAATCGCCCTCCTCCATAACCATCGACTCAATATTCGAACATGGATGGCTCCGAAGCTCAAAGCTCTGCTGAAGAATCTAGGTGGTCAAGCG
Source organism: Calonectria henricotiae (assembly GCA_020623695.1). Taxonomy (NCBI): domain Eukaryota; kingdom Fungi; phylum Ascomycota; class Sordariomycetes; order Hypocreales; family Nectriaceae; genus Calonectria; species Calonectria henricotiae. The sequence continues at coordinate 90,513 of JAHVYB010000169.1, forward strand.
ATGGAGACTGTGTGAGCTCGGCTGCTGCGTCTTCTGGCGATAACAACATGGGCGCGGATAGCTCTGACGTAGCATCCTCCAGCGCCTTGGCAGAGGGCAACCCAGCCGATGGAGATGACAGAAATGCGCCCAGCACTGGTGATCCGGAGAGCAGCCAACATACCAGCAGCGAATGGAGCGGGGAGTCTTCGGCAGATGCGCACAGCGAGGATATTGCAACGGATGAGGGCAAGGGACGCAAGAAAGGGGACAAGGGCTCGTCAACCAAATTGAGCTTCATCACTGATGAGTCGAGCAACAATGCAAACTCCAGCGAAAACCAATCTTCGACAGGCCTCGAGACTACCACCGGAGATGAATCACAGAGCTCTCATCAAAACACTACAGCCAGAGACGACCAGTGGACCACTTCTGAAGACGGCATCTTAAGGGGCATGAAGGAAGGAGACGGCAACGGGGCAACCTGGGTGGAAATAGCCAGCGCTCTCGGCAAGAGCAAAAACCAGGTCAAGAGCCGCTGGCGCGTCATCAAAAACCAGCAGCCTCCAGCGTCGACGGAAGAGACAACGGAGGCAGGAGAGACGACAGACCCTGAGCAAGCGACGGGTGCCGAAACAACAAGCGGCATGGACCAAACCGACGGCAATGTGAGTCCTCTCGAGGACCAAGACAAGGACAACAACGCTGGCGGCCAGACGCCAGACTTGAAAGGGGAAATGGACAACAACAAGTTTCAGAAAAAGAGTAAAATAGCCGTCGTCGAGGAAACTAGCAAAGATGGCCAAAACGATAAGGGGGAAGAATGGAAGGGAAAGAGAAAACTCAAGAACAAGAATAAGGTGGTAAACAACAGATGGCCCAAGGGGGTTCGAAACAACAAAATCGCCGCCGAGAATAAGCAGGTCAGGTCCAGGGCTCACAAGAGTCTTGAGCCAGCCCTCTCAGGGGAAGAAGCCTCTTCAGAATCCGAGTCCGCTTCCGAGTCATCGCCTGAGTCCTCGTCCCTGTCCGATTTTGGCTACGGCGACCCGGAATGGCGCCGCCAGATGCGCTACCTCCAGGACCACATGTACGCGACCCTCTACCCGCCAGAGATTCGCCCAGAGCCTGACGCCCACTTCAGCGCGCGCGACTGTCGCCTGCTGGCCATGCTCGACAGCAAGCAGAGGCGTAGCCGATGGCTCACGGTGCAGGCCGACTTCTATAACATCACGGGCCGTATGGTGCCGCTCGATGTGTTGCGCGACAAGTGCAAGAGCGCCGGCAGGGTTGAGAAGAAGAGGATAAACATTGAAGAGTGGATGAACGACGTCCCGCAACAATCTCAGGGCAAGACTAGTAGTTGAAAGGGGGGGGGGGCCGGCCCTTTCAGAGTGTTGAGCGTCTTGATCTACTTCTTTCCATGTGCTGTCTTAATTACCATACACTATCTGGTAGGCGTTTTGAAGGCAAAGACTTCATCCATCAACACATTTTGTAGCATGGTCACAGAGCATGGTCATAACTCTGGAGAACAATCATTTAGCATACATCAGCCGAATCATTGTTAGCAGAGGCTTCGTCTCGTTTAGTCATTTCAATACAGAACAACACCAAAATAGGGAGCGGTCAATATCCAGGTGGAAGGGAAAAAAAAACTATCCAAGTTTTAATCGAGAACATACTGTTCATACATTTGTCATTGCACAAGCAAGGTTCTCCGGCTCTTGACCTTATCTATACCCAAAAGCAGTCCAGCCAGCGTAGTGACCAAGCGCCGTCGCAAGCACACCATTCCACCCCTTATGCTAGAATGCAAAACCTGTCCGAGAAAGCAATTAAAAGATCAGGGTATCAACAAAACAAAAAAAAAAAAAAAAAACCAGTTTCGAAATGAAGATGTGGCCATCGGACAGATCCGTGGTCAGCGCGCTGCAGTTCACTGGGGAGCTCCTGGGCGCGCAACAATTACATCCAAAGCAGCGCTTGGAGAGCTGTTGCTCAACGCGCGTACATACCCTCCACACATGATTGCGTCGGCAATGTTACATACTGAGCGGATCCCAAGTTACCCGCCAGCATGTTTTCATTTCCGTGTCTGAAAACCCCACACGACCGTGCTGCACGGAACGGCCCGCCAAGGTGAATCAACTCCGTTCCACACGAATTGGAACGTACGCTGCCTTAATCCCATGCGACAGAGTTGCATTGGAATCGACAGCACCTGGGCCCTGGGCGTTTGGGATTTCCGGAAAGCTTCATTTACACAGCTCCGTATCATGAGATGCAATGAACTGGGGTCGAAGTATGTGATAGCAATCTCTCAGTCTGAGCGGCGTCATGGCCTGCTTAAATATCAGCTTGGCCGATAGCTCTCTCATATTGGATTCTCCATCCCCGGGGGTGGTGTTGCCGCCGATACCATGATTTGGTGTGTCGGTCTGGCGTCTGGCGTGGTATTCACATCTTGCTCCCTGCTCTGGTTGTTACTGGAGCTGAGGCCGCGTCTCATCATCTTGCCAAGCACTGTAACCAACTCACACGCGTCCTGAAACATGTCATCATCCATGCCTTCGGTGGCTTCGTACACCTCCGAAATAGTCTCCTTGGCAATTTGGCGACTTGCGTCAGCATCGTGGACGCATTCGTACAAGAAGGCGGCGTATTCAGTCTTGACGGATAGTCGCAGGGAGTGAGAGCCCCAGAGCAGGGTATCGGCGAGTTGAATGGCCTCGAGAAAGTATCGTTTGGCCTCGGGGAGATAATCCTTTGGGGGGAGAAGGAACGACGGCGATAACAGAGTGTTTTGGTCAAAACCAGGAGGGGGCAGGACGGGGCCGCCTTCGAGAGGGTGTGTAGGCTGAACGGAAGAAGGCCTAGACTCCAGGTCAATGTCAACGGCGCGACCTTTTCCCTTATCCATCCGCGGCGTCAATACGGCAGTGACGTCAGGGGTCCATCTGCCCATGTTGGACACGGTGGGCGTGTTGTGGAAGAGAGCAAAGATGTGATAGAAGGATGCTCTGAGCTTGTAAGCGAGGACCCTAAGCTCAACATAGTTTCCGACCATGGGCAGGACGTATTGCTCGAGCATCACGAGACCTTCTCTTGAGAGCCAGATGATGTGCAATATGCGGCGCAGGGCATTGGGCGTGGGCTCATAGTCGGGGCGGCGCTGCTTCTTGGCGGCGACAAGTTGTTCGGCAAGGTTCAGGGAGAGGCCGAGTATCTTGAAGAGCATCTGCGACAATAGAGGATTGTCATTCTCGACAGCCTTGGCCAGCTTGCCGAGAAACTTTTGGTCGACCTCGGAAGACGCCATGCAGCCCAATGAAGACTAGGTACAAGTGCTTGACAGGAAGGTTGAAGCTGGCGTGAGTTAGACAAGGAGGGTCCCACGAGATTGACTGGGGCTCTGGGCTCAAGATCGAAGGCGGTGTCCGGGGGGTGACAGACGGGGAGGGGCAGCCTCGCATATAAATGAAAGCACGGGCGACAAGGAGTCGCGACGAAAGCAAGAACGAGTGACGAAATAGAGGCAAGGAGAAGGGAAGAGGGAAAAACGTACGCGACAAGAAGAGGTTAGCCAGCTGCTCCACAGCTGCAGGCCGACACGCAGCGGAGCGAAGCGTAATGTGCAGCTCAGCACAGATGCTCGCACAATGCAGCCCAACGCAAGACAAGCCAGGCCAGGCCAGGGAGTGAGAGTTGGCCCCAAGGCAAGAGAGGGCGCACGACAGCTGGCGGGCTGTGATTGGGTCCGTGGCGCGACTGTGATGTGTGGAGGACGAGGTTGGGGGTGGACTGGAGTGTCAGCATGGGCTGAATGAGAGCTGGTTGGCAACGCGAGAGAGAGCGCCGCGCCGAAGAGGACGGCTCCAGAGCCAATTGGGCTATTTCAACATCAGCGGCGTCCAGTGCGAACGGCAAGCACATGAGGAGCGAGAATAAAGGGCACGGCGGGGTGGACAAGGGCCAGACAAGCAGACCTACAAGCAAGAAGGATGGCAGAGGCGCAACGAGTGAACGTGCAGGTATGGCGATACAGCCGATACAGGCGACGAGAGAGAGATAGCGCGTCAAGACGGAACAGAGCTGAGCGAGTGGTATCTGTATGTACGGAAGTCGCTGGAACATCAAACGAAAGACTAGCAAGAGGGTGACCCAGAGGCAGCCGGAGCCGAGAGCATGGCGAAGGCGATGGATTGGCAGGAATCGCGGGGGAATGATCTTATACAGGATGACCAACGCACACGGAGAGGAAGGCTGAGCATCAAGCGAGAAGGTGGTCAAAGGACGTCCAGTTTGGAGCGAGGTTTGGCAATGCGCCGACGAATGGGCAGGGCAGGCGGTGAGCGGAGCGGGGGACGCCAGGGTCTGGCAGTGATCTGGGAGACTTGTCAGTGGGCTTGGAGGCTAAATGGCCGCCAGGGTGGTATTGGATTGGGCTGGTTCTGGCCAAGGCCCATGACCAAGTTTGGCCTGTCGTTTTGGATCGGCGCGGGCACTAACTTGGTGGTGTTGCTAGTAGAGGGATTGACGCTGGCGACGACGAGTGACGGCAATCCAATCGAGAGTTGAAGGCTGGAATAGCCTCTGACGAGAAATGACGAGGATCTGCAACCGCTTCAGAACGAATGGTTTTGCAATTGATGTGGTTTTCAGTGACGCAATCAGGCGAGAGATACGCTGCCAAGTCCAGACCGCGCCTGCGGGTGTCGCGCGCCGGACAACAACCCAAAGTTGGATCCGACAGCCCAAACAAGCAAATAACTAAGGTCTTGTCGACAACCCCGTCACCACTACTGATTTCGTTCTGTAGAAACTCGTGTTTTTGTGTGTGTTTACCACTTCATTGGGAGGGAAGCGGTACAAGCAGAAAAATGGATGTGACAATGTCATCGATTAAGGGTCTGATCGGCAAAAGCTGACAAAATCGATTTTGGATTCAAAATTTGCACAAGGACGGCGCCTTCCCCGATTTGACCGGTATTTCTGTGCACAATGAAGAATGTAATGTCCTACTTTTATAAATTTGGCCTAAATAACTTTTGGATTAAATACTTATATACTATGCTAGCAGGGGCTGCTTATAATGCTATAAATTGCCTAGCCCATAGGAAAACTAATATTTAATGTATTTAAATTGGCTGATAGCTTATAAGGTAGTTAATTCAAAATTTGCCTAGCCTTGCGGTTTATAATATACTTGAAGATAGCTATAGTAGCTAAATTAGGGCTTATAATGAGCTTTATTAACTGTATGGTTATTAAGGATGACTCTATTGATAAGGATTTGAGGAAGGCTATTATTATATTAACTATCTCTTAAAGCCTTGCCCAGTGGGCGTGCCCTTCTTGGGGTTGCTAAAATCAATATATATAGGGTAGGAACAGAGCTGCTGTGCGGGCTATTTATAGCTAGCTTTTTAATACCCTAGAAGTTATATTTAATGACCTATTTTGTATAAATAAGGTAGTGTTTTTTAGCCTGTGCTGGTGGCTAAGGGTTAATATAGGTGCCAATAATAGTAAATACCTGAATCTTGAGTTGAAAGTTATGATATTTCTATGGGTATTAGTATATAATAAGCCTTAGCAAAATATAAGCTATTATTTTAGTATAAGCTAAAGTATGGTCTTAGTAGTATTCTACTAGCTTATTAATCTAATAAGGTAACTATATATTAGATTTATTTATTAGCTAGAGCCCTCTAATCTTTCCCCTTTTGTTAAGCTGAATAAGGAGTTTATGTAGTTTAATAGTACTATTGGTGCCCTTAATAGTACTTATATTCCTACCTTTATTCTAACTAAGCTCTAGGGGAAGTTCTAGTTAAGAAAAAACTCAAGGTTATAGAATATGCTTATAGTAGTTAATTTTTAAGGATGCTTTTTATATGTGCTTGTAGGTATAAAAGGGTTAATAAATAATGCCTTCTTAATGTAGTAGGCATTGATAATTAATCTTGTAATATCTTATGGTTGTTTTTATTTAGTAAATGTAAGGTTTAGGGCTTAAAAGGGAGTTTTAGTTTCTTATTCTTATATTTTATATTATCTAAGAGATTAGGAGGATATTAATAAGGATCTAACAATAGAAGAGGAATTATATAATTACTAGTATACTAAGCTTTGTACTATTATAAAGTAGGCTTTTAGGTATTATAAGAGGAAGTTTAAGATTATATATTATAATATAGCTAAATATTCTTTTGTTAATTAAATAAAGATTATATATACTATAACTAGGTTATATAATTTTATTTTAGTAAGTAGAATAAAGCCTAAGACTTAGTAGCAATAGGAGCTATTTCTTCTTTTAAATAATAAGTACTAAGTGCTTAGGAAAGCTATGTGCTATGCTAACTATATTATACTATTTTAAATAGGTACTAGAATATAAGATTTAATAGTAAATTAGATAATAAAGTTATTAGAAGGGTAAAATTTGCCCTTAGATTAGTTATTTTGGGTGGCTAAAAGAGATTGTATTAAGGATTGAAATTAATATATATAATTAGAAAAGAAGAGATTGGAAATATATAGTATTAGTGTATATATATATATATATAAGTATTTAATTCTTAAGTTTATAGATTTTACCTATAAAATATAGTGCATTTACTATGTAAATTAATAGTAATAGCTATTAGCAATAGAGCTTTAATACTAATTTTTACCCTAGCCTTACCTTATAACCTAAGTAATCCCGTATAATCCCTTACCTTACCATATCTTTAGCCTTACCTAGCTTTAATATATTAACCTAAGTAATTTTTCTCTTTTTTATACCTAAAGAATTTTATAATATAATATTTCTAGGTTCTTTATTAATCTAGATAATAATCTAAAGGTATTTATTTATCCCTTAATTACTTATTATAGAAAAGTAATCTTAGATTATATTTTCTAGGTCCTCTAAGCCCTATAGTCATAAGGTATACTTATACTTTTAAATCTTACTCTAGGAGAGTAATTCCTTTATATTATTAAGTATAAAGGTATTATTTTTCCTATTTCTTCCCTAGAAAGCAAGTAATAGGATAGAATTTGATAGTATTTTGCTAGTAAATCATTATCTTACACTTAAAGGCATAGCTAATATAGGGGTAAGTATACTTAGAATCTCCTTTGCTCCTAAGGTATCCTAGTTTAGGGTAGATGCTAAAGATAATCTATTTTTAAAGATATTCTTCTCCTTTTCTTCTTTATTAGAAACCATAGTATAAATAGTATTATTTAATTGACTATAGAATATAAAGGCTTTATTGTTATTAGTTAGAATAATTGTCTCCCTTGCTGGAAGGTTACTAGTGAAAATCTCTGTATATATCTTAAAGGTAATATTATTCTTAACTAAAAGGCTATTTTTAAAGATAGTTTTATTAATCTAGGGGTATTTCTCTAGGAATTTTTATTAATTTTTAAGGCTTATTAATACTTTTCCTATTTCTTTATTATAATCTATTTTAAAGGTTTAATATATTTCTTAAAATACCCTCTAGATATCTTAAAAACTGTGGAATTTGGTCTTTAGTTGCTTTATATTTTATACTATCTTTAGCTATTATAACTTAAAGTTGGGAATAAATAATAATAATAATATTTAAATAATTAAGTTCTTTTTATTGTAAAGGTTGCCCTTGATCCTGGCTTTATATAGATAGCCTAGGAAGTGGAGGGACTATGGTTTAGATTACTTCCAACCCCGTGGGTTAGCTAGGCCTTATAAGGTATTGGTTGCCTAGCTAGCTAAAAGGTCATTTTGCTGTGAATATGATATAGTGATTGGCAGTTCTCTTGGTATAGGTGGATTTCCTATGCGAACAAAAGCATATATGGTTGGTAAGGCTGTTATAATAGTAGGAAAAAATTGCTCTCCTAGACCGCTAATGAGGGCCGGGGCGGGGTTAGGAGCGATGGCCTTGTTCAAAAGAGGCATAGGGGGGTCTGGAAGGATGTGGGATGGTACTTGATGAAAGTTATGCTAAAATTATGCAGTAGATGTATCTTTTGTTGTTAATGCACATTTCTGATAGCTTTTGCCGATCAGACCCTAAATGAATGTGTGAGTAAACGAGAGAGAGAAAACACGCTCAAGAGGCCGGACGACGCGGGTACGACGCGCACCAGGGGTGCGTGAAACGCACGCCCAGAAACTGGCACACGGCGGCTATACAATCACAGCCGTAGAGCTGAGACCAGGCCCGGCCCACGAAGCCTGTTAGTATGCTATTGTCTGATGCACGAAACAAATTGGGCTAAGAAGGGGGTGGGTAAGGGGAGCATGGCATTATGAATGCATATTGCCCCCGGGGGGTAGGCAGAGAGAGGCAGTGAGAGATAGAGCGTCGACTACTGCAAGCGAGCGAAATAACACGCGGGTACACGACGCAAATTTCACTTCAAATCCTACGACGGCTAGCCTTTTATAACTTCCAGTATTGGGTTTGTTGAAAGTATTGATTTTGGTCGAATCTCTCGGAGGCTTGTATATTGATGATGTGTGTTCCTGGCGTGTCATGTTTTCTGCCGACCGCATGCATCTACATAGTGCGCTCAAGGTAGAAAAGAGGAAACTAGAAATCGACGTAGAAACCCGGACACGCACTAATTGATTCCAGACGAAAAGCACTCTCGTGGGTCATCTGTCTCACTCTTGGTAGAACACACACACAATCGCTCTCTCTAACAACGAGCTGTAGCTGTGCATCTGACCTTTATGCACAATCAAGTGTAAGTCGCTTGATTCATTTATACAAAAAGGTCTTGACTTGCAGCAGGACTCTTCCGAGTTGTTGCGTTGTCCGTGTAGTCACCCTCTCTCTGTGCATTGCCGGCCTGTTTCACCCTATGACCCATTCCGATCCTTCCTTCATCCTGCCCCCGATGCCCTAGTCCCTGGGCCAATCCGTTGTCCACACAAAATGCGTCAGTTGATGCGTGTGGTGCTTTTTTTTTTTTCCCGTCCAGAAGCAGGGATCTGCCAAAACTGGCCCCAATGCCGAGCTAACGTAGGTACGCATCCATCATGAGAGACATTTGACTTTAATTGTCTTGTGTCGTTGTCTTCCATACCCGAGACCCGGCCCCAGTCGCCGACCTTGGACTCATAGACCAGTAAAGCCAGTCTCACTTTTCGAGGCCCACGAAACATGCTCAGGGTGGGTTGTCTTAACTACCAATTCTATCAACCCCCCCTGTTGAACGTGTCTATTCGCGCCGTCCTGTTTCTCCCTCAGATAATTTTACTTTTTAAATGAGACAAAAGAGGAGCCAAACAAAACTGCTTCGCTGCCGCTGACGCCGCAAAAAAAGGAAAGAAAGGGAAAGGGAAAGGGAAAGGAAAAAAAAAAAAGTCCCATTAGAATAGACGGCCCCCACCAACCGTCATCCATCCAACGTCCATCCATTATACCCATCCTTACCCTGTACCTCCCAGCCTCCTCAATTATTCCGTTGAAGTGGGCAATATCAAACACCACCACCCATTCGTCGCCACGGGCGGCCTCTGTCTATGCGACCACCCATCATCTTCCCCTCATGATACGTGTGATTGACGTATTATTTGCACGTTGTTACCGCGGGGCCGCCTTGCTTGGCCCAAAGCACACAATCGTCTCTCTGCTCCTCCGGTAATGCCGTAGATGGATTCCGAGAAGCTCAAGCCAGGCTCAGCCAGCTTGCTAGCCAGTCGCCCATCTTCAGCAAAGGCCGCCCACACTATTGCTGGTTACCTCCCTTCCCGGTCACTATTGGGCCCAGCAACGTCTCGGGAAATGGCGGTGTGTTGGCATGCTCACAGTCAATCATCCCAAGCACCAGCTTGCCCGCCCATATCTCCATCACCAATGGCTCATCAATTATCCCGTCTCACATGAATATCACACATTCATGCTGTCTCTGTTTATAGGATGAGACATACACGGGGACCCCAGTTCCAATTCGTTGACAGTACCAGTTGTACTCTTGCTTTTGTCGCAGCGCAGCCACGCAAATCCTCCCCTAAAAATATAACAGACTAGATGATGCCTGAGAATAAGCAATCTTGACATCACCAGATTCAGGCGAATATATTTACACGGTAAGGACTCTTGAGCAATCTGGCGGCGCCGAAGTTAAACATCAGCCCAATCGGTGTCTGTCTCATCCATCCACCCTCGTTGAGGACTGTTTTAGACATTGTTGGTTCGCTCCCGACGAAGGAGGTATCCTCCAATACAAACTGCCCAACGACGGGCAACCCATTCCACGACGAAACCATCTCATTGGGGGAGGGGGTAGGAAAATCAATGGCGTCAAACAACACCTGCCATGATTTCTATGGCTCGCATCATCCTCACATACGTGCCAGTGGGCTCCAAATCATACATCAATTCCAGCAATTGCACAGCAACCGATGTGGCCTACACTTACACCTATCGCAAACAAGAAAGAACCGTCTGTGGAAACGCAATTCCAGTTCCGGGGTCAGCAATGGTATCAATTCAACCCTCCATAGCAACCAAAAACGCCAATCATGACCATTTTTATGACGCCTTTATTTCGCCTCAGATCCTGTATGCATTTCTCTATCAGAGCCGTCATCCCAATAATTAATCAACAAGTCGTGCCGTGCGCCGTATCTATTCCAAACCACCCCGGGATATCTCGAAGCATGTAGGAATTACTTCGTAGTGCCTAAAAGAAAATGCCCCCCCCCCCCCAAAAAAACCCCCCCCCTTCCGCCACACTCCCTCCCAGGTGGTCAGTACCTCAGCTCCACGCTCTTGGCCGTGACACTGCGCCTGTCTTGCGTCGTCTGCTGCCTGCATTGACATATTCTCGGCCCTGCTCCTCCGTGCCCAACTCGAATCGTTCGTGTCCACCTACTGTCACCACCTTGACTACATTGCCAAAACTGAATGCCACTGTTCTTTGCCCCACCCCAATCATTGGGCCAATTTCAGAGACAATAAGGTGACCTGCCTTGTCGTCATCTTGGAATAGTGGCCTTGATTCGTCTGGCCTCGAGCGTCCTCCCTGGAACATTGCCCATACCTCCCATCGCCCAAACACGTCCTTTATAGTTTCTTTGCGGGGAGATCGATGTCGTAAACCATCCGTTCTGCGCCGTTGCTCCAATACGATACTACTGCTTCGCCCTGACTTTTGTCTTACACCAATGACGGAACCGTCTGATACCATGTTCCAGGTGCCGGGATTTTCAACATGCCGCCTTGTCACATTGATGGATTCCCACGAACACCAACCTCGCCTTACAGGTGTGGCAGAGCTATTGCAGCATATTAAATCACCACCCTCACGAGGCGTATAAGTGTGGATGATGCAATTTCCGGATTCAGCGTCGGTGTAGCAGAATGTGAGCCAAGTTAAACCGCGACTGCCTGCTTGTATCGATTGTCGGGGAGAATGTGTACATTGTAGTGATTTAGTCGCCATCCTTTCCGTCTGAAACGTATGAATGAGGCTGTCGTCCTTGAGGTTCATGAGATGAACGCAAGTCACTCCAGCGATAAGAAATAGGTCCAGTGACGCGAGTGGAATGACCTGGTGCACATCATCGGCACCCAGACCATCAAGCTCGACACCTCGAGACTTCCACGAGGCTAATTCTCGCGTCGCGGCGTGCACGCATCCTCGTCGAGACGAGGTAACTACCGATGCCTTGACGTGGTTTGGTTGCTTGCCTATCAACTGATTAGTTCCTTCTTCTTAATAAGGACTGGTTAAGGTTGGCTTGGCGTACCTGTTTCGAGGAGAGGCTGGACACAAGTCAACGGGCTCCGGCAGACGCCAAAATCCTCTACCTCTCCGGCTTCAGGGACAAACTCTGTCAGTGTCCCATTTCGACGTACCACGACCAGTCTCGGGATATCTTCGTCTTCCTCCGTAGTCGTGAAAAAGAAGGCCTCCGGTTTATGACCGTAGAGGTCAACTGGCAATGTAGGCCCCCATTTCCGTTCTTTGAGATCCCACAATGCTGCCTTGGATGATGACAGTATGGCAAGCCACTTTGAGTCACCATCCACTGCCATAGCCAAGACGGGAAAGGGGACATCGCCATTATTTTCCCCATCAGCAATGACGTAGTTGATACCCCCAGGGCGGATATCCCATATGCGTATGAGACGATCCAGTCCGACTGATACGACGTGACCATCAGGAGAGGAAGCCAGCATAGCAATGTCAAGCATATGCCCCCCCTGAAAGGAATGGACAGAAAGAGCGTCATCTTTCAAGTGATGGTGATGTTCGTCATCGCTGGCTTCATCTTCCCAGAGAAGGTAGTTGGTCAAGAGTCTAATAGCGGCAATGATCACCACAATGATGACCATAAACCGAGTTAGCTGATGGTTGATAAAATCATACGCGGCCGGTAGGAGAGCTGGCTCCTTGAAGTGAGGCATTCTATCGGAGCCCTTCATCACAAACACCACAGGCTCATAAACACGGGCAACATAACTATGCGCTGTGGGCTTGATTATGCTGATGATTTCCTGCGCGGTTTCGTGGTCCTGTAGTCGCAACCACGACTTAGGGCTTCGAGCTTGGTGAATTTGATCCAAAGGCGACTTCTGTGTGCTACCGGTGCTGATGAGATTGGAGCGTCGTAGCATCCGACTAAGGAAGTGTAATATGGTATCTTCTTCAAAAAAGTGCCACTGGGCTATCAGAACGAAGCCCAGCATGATAACGGTACCGGCAATTCTGGTTGACATGGTCGTCTTGCCTTGCAGAACAAGTTCCCAGGCTGAGCGAGGTTTCATTTCTGACGCACCCCGATTGTGGCGCATCGAGGCTTTGGCAAGAGCGTCACTAAGTTCAGTGCGCCGCACATCAACGCTCAGTACAGACAAGAAAAATGTCGAGAGGTAGAAGAGGTCGAAAATGGTGGCGAGGGCTGCAAAAATACAGAAAGCAGATACTCCAGGAGAGACCCATTGAGATAGCACGAGTAAGAGGAGGACATTTTGCATGGAACTAGCAATAGCAGTATACGCCGTCTCGCCAAAGGCGTGGCCAATTCTACTGCTCGTGCTGTCCTCGGACGGTGTGAGAATAACTGCATTGATCAGTCTGAAAATATTTTCGAGACTCATGGCCAACACCACGAGAGGATAAGCGGCACGGGGAATCCGCGACAGGTCGATTCTGAATATAGCACAAATTGTAAAGCTAGACATGACAGAGAAAGCTATCTGAGATATCACGGTGAGTATAAGACCGAACTTGGACTTGAAAGCCTTGATCTTGGATAGGCTTATAAAAAAATAAATCGCCGTTAGGCCATAGGCAACAGTGAGGATCGCAGAATCCTTCCGAGAGATTGGGCGAAAGTGAAACTCATAGAGTTGACTAGCTGAGGTTTGGCCGTCGGCAGGGTACATGTCCCATTTATCGACGACCTTGTCGGCTAGTAATGCCGCCTTTCTCTCCCACTGCCGACCGACGGGAGAGTCTCGGAGGTATACGAGGGTAATGACGAGAGCATCGACAGCTGTGAGGCGGCGTTCTTCGAATCGCTTACCGCTGAAAACAATTGAATGTCTGAGAGTGACATTGACAGAAGTGGACTGGTTCTTCTTATCATTGACCGTTGTTAAAATATCGGGATCAGCGAGGATCCGATTGCGAGAGCAGTCCCAGTACTGAAGAGGCGAGTGAAAAAACCAGGACTGATTGGTCAAGCCATTAATGGCATGGAAGGCATCGCGCTGTTTTGGGGAGAGGTCAATACTGGAATCTTGAGGAATAAGGCGATCCTCACGGCGACTACGGCTTGGGTTGAATCCTTCGGTGGAGCCGAGGAGTTCATCTTGCAAGTCGAGTGCTGAAGTGAGGAGATTCTTATCGAGGGCCTCCATGTAGCTGGAATGAACCCAGATAGAGCGCATCATCACGTCAGGGTGAATCGGAGTCCCATAGGCTAACGGCTGGGCGACCGTCCATGCATGATGAGGCAAGTTGGAGGCTCCATTGATGAAGTCTGTGGTGAAGAGGAAAGGAATGGGGTAGATGAGCATAGCGGCCACGGCCACGGACACGAGAAGGGTCGTGACAACATGGCTCGCGGCATGTGTGCCATAGCGTGTGAGGCCACTACGCAGCGGATGAGATGGAGCAAGGACAGGCGCTTCCGTCGTTCTGGTAGTCAAACGTGAGCTTGAGGTCAATTGATGGATGAACGGGTGCGGGTCGCGGAGCACGGCACGGCACGGCTCAAAATAGAAAGGAACGGGGGTGTTCCCGGGAGGAGAGAAAGAATACTGACCCTCGAAACGGGTACAACAGGTACCAGATCATGAGGACGGAAGGCGAGGTCGATGATGACTACCCACGCATTCGTAGTAGGTATTGGTATTGGGAGTTGATGCTGAGTGTATAACGTTGGCCGGAGTGGTGGAGAGAAAACTGGGGTGACATGGGCCAAACAGTTATGACCTGATCTGGGAATCCGATCTGAAGGTGGTGCGATGGGTTTGTGATGCGATGCGGCAACACAGGGGTAGAGCGACTAGAGATGCATGCGAAGCTAGTTCTGACGCGACCTTACGACAAGGCAAGCTGATGCAGATGGGGGTCATCCAATGCACTGGTGTGCTGGAGGTTGAGAGGCAGCGACCTCGAGGCAAGGCCTGGACTGGACTGGCGCCGGTCACGAGACGGGAGGAGGAGGGGACAGAACAGCGTGGGGACTCAGGTCAATGACATCAATACACGGGCACCCTAAATTTGGGGCCAAGCGAGTTTGTCCACGTGGCGGGAACGTGGTGATGTGAGTCCGGCGCCTTTCGGTTTTTTTCTTTCTTTTTTCCCTAGTTGAGATGCCAAATCTGAAGATGGATCTAGCAGCGGTTGGGTTTGCTGCGATGGGAAGTGGTGATGGTGGTTCGGTGGTGCGGTGGTTGTGTGGTATTGAGCTGTTGAGGTGCGGGCGCCGGAGAGTCCTGAGTGTGAATCGAAGGGATCGAGGTTACAGCCTATTGGGAGGGGCGGATGGGTGGGTGGGAAAGGTTTGGGATAATGCTACGAGACCCTGGCCTAGCGAGGAGATAAGCGCGAGAGTGCGAGTCAGCGAGAGGAAACGAGAGAGTGGTGGGCAGAAGTGATAAGGAAGGAGAACTGTTATAGGAATCGGATACGGATAGTGGAGGAAGTAGAGAACGGGGAACAGGGGAGATGAGAATCAAGACATGTATTTGTTGGTCTTAAGTCGAGTTAGTATGAACCAGCTGGAAGGTCACCTTGCAGGTTGACTAGCTGCCAGACCGAACGGAGAGGAGCCTAGGCGAAGAAGAAGGAAGAAGAAGAAGAAGAAGAAAAAGAAAAAAAAGAGGCCGAACAAGCCACTAAGGGCTTTCTCGAGGTTACCATTGGCATTCCGACGCCTCTGGGCGCGCCATCCAGTGTCTAGAGGTGCCCAAATGTACGGATACATTTTGGGGTCGCTAAGACTATCGGAGATGTTGGGGCCTTTTTGGTTTTGCTTGACTCGGTCATGGGATTGAATGCTTCTTTTAGTCCCGAAACGAAAGGGAGCTCGATAATGTATGTTGTACCCATACACATGTCATGGGGTAGCCTGGGACATGCTCTTAATACATGAAAAAAGCAAGCAAGAAAAAAAAACAAAAAAACAGGGCCTATGATGGCTTTCCCTCCCGTGCCTGGGCCAAGGCGATCCCTCCCCCTTGTACCCACCAGGGTGGTACAGAGACTTTACTGAGTAATAGTATGCAGGTGTCTCTTCTCCGGAGGTAAACCCTGAGTACCGGGGCGAGACCGCGAGTCTTGAGAGGACGGGAGTACAGCGCCATCGCGATCTTAAATCACGATGTGTCAAAATTCCACGATCTGGGCACACATTACAGAGTGTTTAGGCGGATCGCTGCTATCAAAGGGCATGCTGAGCTTGCTGGTGCTCTTAGCATCTATTAGTTGACATTGAGCCGTTGGAAACGGCAAATTATTGGTTCTGGCGGCCTGATGGTCATTGTCGATGCCCCACGGCTGCTGGGTTAAAAGCCCTCAACCCACTAGCATTCTCCTCACATGATGCAACCCAATATGGCCGAACCAGCAATTTAATTTGCACCTGTTTAACCACAGTTGTCCATCTCACCAGCCCATATCCCTGCTTGTCGCCCAACCTGGCAATTGGTATGAGCTGAACACGCCCTGTCTGTATGTAAGCTGACTCGTTGCACAGGCTGCACCTATTAGTGACGTGTGTACCTTGGTAGAGAGACTTATCCTCTTTTTTTTTATAGGGACTTCGAGTGTCTATTACCTGACCCGAGGAGCTAGGTCAAGTTATAAAGATTAAAAATTAAATACTTACTAAATTAACAAAGTAGCTATTATACTAAGGTTTTATTAATTATAAATAAATATATATTTAATTTCCTAGATATTTAAAATCTAGCTTAAACTATTAATTTTCTTTAATTTTTTAGTAATCTTTATATTTATTTATAAACTTATTTTTATTATAATTTTTAATATAGGTTATAATACTTATTATTATTATTTTAGCTATTTTAAGGTATAAAAGTAATTTATATTTTCCAAGGAAAAGAAATAGCTTAATAAAGTAATAATAGTAGTATAGTACAGTGGTTAGCGCGCTGTGTTTTTTACAGAGACCGAGGTTCAATTCCCTGCACCAGCCCCCGGCCCAGGGAAATAGGTAAAAAAAGGGTTATTATAACTAGTTATTTTTCCCCACTGGGGTTTTTATAGGCAATAATTATAACTAGAATAATTGTGATATAAAGCTTTTATTGCTCCTTATAAAATCTAACTAAATACTAAATAAGAAAGCATTTTATTTATATATATATAGGTTAAGTTAAGTAATTAGATAAGGGTTTTTTTTTTTAAAAAAAAAAAAAAAAAAAAAAAATAATAAAAAAAATATAAAAAAATAGCTTTTTATTTTTTTTTTTTTTATTTATTATTTTTTTTTTTTTTTTATTAATTATTTATAAAATAAAAAAATAAAATTCTTTTTTTATTAATTTTTTTTTATAAAAAAAATAATTAAATAAAATATAAATTTTTTTTTAATATTTTTTATAATATAATATTTTTAATTTAATATTA
>JAHVYB010000170.1:0-109284 GCA_020623695.1 Calonectria henricotiae
GGCGTAACACATGGAGGCATGAAGCTGTCTTGAGTGTCAATATTATAGGAATTATGAGAGGTTATGAAGGGGCGGGTGGAAGTCAGATAACGGATGCAGAGCGTTGAGGAGCTCGGGGCAGGTTATGCGTCAGGCGTGGCCGCGGTTGCAGGGATTTGCATGGGCAAAAGGCAACAGTGCATTGTGGGGGGGAGGGGGGGGGGGGAGGGGGGGGGGTGGGGGGGGGGCGGGGAGGGGGGGGGGGGGGGGGGGGGGGGGGGGGGGATGCTCGAAGGAGGATAGTTCTTTTTGTATGGCCTCAAAAGATTGATAAAAAAAAAGTTTAGATTCCAGGATGGAGTCCTGGGTGATATAAGGGGATGAGGAGCGGCGTGGGTAACGGTTAAAGAAGAAAAAAAAAAAAGCACCACCAGGAGTCCGGTCACCGAGTAGTTGGATCTCGGGTGATGTTGCATGCACGTTTTGTGACGAAGATGAGAGAGAACAACCCAGCACACCTGCCCACACCCGGAATGCCGTCGGATGAGCTACGGGCGGCTGCAATCTGGTGTGATTTCACACTAAGCAACACACCACCAGCAAAGGGAAACTCGGGTGCCCAGGTCCATTGTCACGCACACTGACTGGCGGCGTGCCTCACCGGGTTGGTTGGGGGCGCCGGCGAGAGGGACGACCGAGGAGATGAGAGGGGCTGGGATTGTGTAAGCTCCGGCGGCGAGCGGGCAGGCGGGGAGGGGGAGAGACAGAGACAGAGACAGAGAGAGCAGTTGGTCCGTTTGCAAGAGGTTGCAGCAGGCGACGCTACCTACCAGTCACACCCAAAGCTCCAGTCTATGGCTGCTGCTACTCATCCGCTCGAGGTCGTCGTCATTGTCACTGGCCATTCATGGGCCGCAGTGGGCCGTCAGACCTTGTCTGCCCCTCACACCCGAATCTGCAGCCCGACCACACTTTCACACTCGGCCTGCCAACCAGTGGCCTCAGACCCATGTCCCGTAGATCCCCAGCCGCCGTGCAAGGGCACCCCCGCCCTTCCATTGGCCATCCACTGGCTCTAGCTCGAATCCTGGGCGTCAAGGTGCCCTCCCGATAGGGCAGCTTGTTGCGGGGGTTAATTCGCAAGGGCGGCCCCCAAAGAAGCCCATGGGCGAGAATGATGGCCCAAAAAGCCTTCATTAACCCGCTTTCCCGCCAGCTGCGCCCAGACTGCGTGCTCGTGGAACGATGCCAATGTTGGTTGGCTGTGGCCCCCAAATCCAATCACAGCCTCGTCCCTATTCACCCGTTACACGTGCCGCAGCCATCCCACCTGCCTGCACATCTATCTATCAACCTACCTGAATCCTTGTCTACGAGCGACGGCAACTTCCATGATTGCACCCCTTGCTCGTCAACGCACGATACTCTCCCCGTCACAGTCCCAAACACCGTCCCGTAGCGAATAGCTCCCTCCAACATTGCATGCATCGAACCATTGACCAAGCCTGCTTGGCGTCTAGGCGCAGTAGCTCAGGGGAAGTGACAGCTTTCCATCACCGCAATCACACCAGACTACCGGCAGAATGCGATGCAGTCAGCGGCACACCAGAGAGCATATCGTAACCTCGAGCGAGTCTTTGCAGAATCGTCAACTCCAATGACCAATGTTGCTCCTGCGTAGACGCTCGCTTGCCATTTCACATACATTAACACGTTCCATGTTGCTCGTTCTAGCAAAGGGCTCGTTTCATCTACACGCCATGGTAATTCTGGGACATGTGTGAGAAAGAGATCGTCATAATTTCATTCAGTCGTGGCATCTAGCGTTTGACTATCACCAACGCCTCTCTAAACTACTTAAAACCTAAGCCATGTGATACGCCAAAATCTCAAAAACAAACCACTATTATCCAGTTTTCCCGTCGGGAGGGGGGGGGGGGGGGGGGCAAAAAAACTTCTTTGGCATATGTACTCTAGGCGCCACCTCTAGTTAGTGACAGTGACAGTGACAGGTGCATGCAGACAAGTAGTCCCTTGATCCTGGAAGTAACCATGCGCCGTTGTTCCTCGTTGATCGTCAACTCCATATCAGTTCCTAAAAGAAATAATGCCAACAAATGTTTTGGTACAAATGTAGCCCAAATAAAAGGACAGTCAAACGCCTCACTAAGGCTTGACAAACGCACAAACAAGAAGGTATTGATATAAAAGGGTAGCTATTGACAAACCAATTGAATATGATGGAACAAGAGGATTGAATGAAATTTTTTTTTTAAAAAAAAATTACCAAACTGCACTCCGAGGCCTGGGAATGCCTGTGTGAGCGCCCTTTTCAACACATTTCAATGGAGGTAAAAGTGTGTTGGCAATTGGTTCGAGAGAGCTCTCCAACTCGGACACAAGAACCATGGCAACAGGTGTCTTGGGTTCCTGCTCCGCGCTTAAAGTCGAGCAACTCGATGTCATGGTATCCACAGAGCCTCCGGGTCCATCTTTAGCGCGCGGAGCAGGCGACTCTGTCGCCTTTGTGGGTTTCGACAGATCGGTTGTCGACCTTGAAGCGGACTTTTGTCCAAAAACAGTCTTTGGGATTGCGGATATCGGCTCATTCTGATTGAGCGGGCGACCGCTGTTGCCTCGACGCGACGGAGTCCGCCGGTCCTGCCCGCTTGTTGGGGTTCTATGCTGAGAAGTTGAATTGCCATACCTAGTTCTTGATGAACGAGACCTGCGCCCATGCACTGGACAATTCGGTGATGGATAATCTTCAATCAGACGGAACTGGGACAGGTCGACGTCTTGGGACGGCCTCCGGCTTCTACGAGAAGTCGTTCGATGCTCGCGTGTTGGTGGAGATTGAACAGGGTTGCTTTGTTCCGGCCTGGATGATCTTGGTCTTCCCCTGCTCGTCGTCCTGCTCTCGTGGTTGGGTGTGTTTGATTCAAACCTACCGCTAGAGGAATATGGCATCGGAGAAGCGTCATTTCCGACGTTGTGGCGTTCCTGAGAGGCATCCTGGTTTTCAAGGCGACTACGTGACGCCGGTCTGAGGATAGGGGGATCATGCCTGGTCTTTGAGCGCTGCTTTTCGGGTGTTGGTAGAATATCATGCCAAACACTCGGGTCCATGACAGTAGGAATAGAACCTCCCGATAAAGCTCGTTCGTGACCGAGATGAAATGCAGCAGCACCATTCCTAGACAATCTGGCGCTCGCGGCCTTGTCATTGAGGTCCAAAGCCTCCTTCGTAATCTCGTGGCTCACGGCTAACGACTTCTCCTGGGCAGACTCTGCGCGCTGTGCCATATCTTCAAACCTGTTGAACGCAGCTCTCAACTCTGACTGGGAAGGCTTGGAAGAGTTGAAACGGTTTGGTCCTCTCGACCGGCTACCGTGACGAGCTTTGACGGAGTCATTGCAACGACTTCGAGATCTTTGTGAATATCTCGACTGAGAGGTATGTCCTCTGGTCTTGGGGGGGCTTGGCGGATTTGAATCTTGTGGCGGTGTTGGGATTTCTGCCAAGTTCTGAGTCCGGCCGGTCTGGTTATTCCACACAGAAACGTCGGAACGCATGCTGTGCCGTTTCTCGTTTGCACGAGACAGAGAACCAAAATCTGATATAATCTCGTCAACATCTTCTCTTCTAATCACCCACGGTGCTTCCTTTCCTGAAGGGATTTGAAGGTCGATTGGCAATCCGGGATATTCCGGGGGTGGTTGGGCGCTATTGGTGGGAGACATGTTCGCATCTGATCCAAGTAGGTAGGCCATCATCTCCGGGTCCATCTCCAGGTTGCCCTCTGCATCATGGAATATTTCGCTGTATTCGGATTCATAAGAATTGTATTCGTCAGTCGGGTGGTATGCTGCAGAATCAATGGATGGCATGGGAACTCGGGGTCGAAGATCATGGGGAGTCGGACTAGGTGCAGATGGGGTGTGGACCGAAGATGCTTCCTGTGGGTTCTCAGTCTGCCGCTTGGGTGATACATTTATGGCGAGATCATCCCGTCTGTAGTGCATTGCTTCTTTGTCTTGTTCCTGGTGTCGAACTAACTCTTCTTCTGGCGGTGAGCTCGAGGGCCTCTTGAATTCTTGCACTGGACTGTTGGATCCTTTGCATATGGACGAACGGCGGGTTTCGGACGGGTAGGGGCCATCATCGTCAACTTCTACGGTCTCTCCATCTGGACGATACACCAACTTTGCAAAGGGAGCGGCCTCCGTGTCCACCACAAGCAGGTCTTTGTCCCCACGCCCAAGAATACCATAGACCCGAACCTCGCCTTCCTTGATGCCAACGACAGCGCTAGTGCCGGCATATGTGACTTCATCCTCCGTCCCGGTGCGGTTTGAAAAAACCACAATGACTTCTTCGTCCCACTCGGAGCGGATAATAGGTTCCAGGCGCGAAATCCAATACGACAGCGTGTTCATATCAGGTTCTTGCGGTTGTTGGGTAAACGAGCTGTGGTCCTCTTGGGTGATCCATGCCATACTGACGACAACGAGACGTGTTCTCGAATCCAGGACGTGATGCGCAAATTCGAAGGCACTCCAAGGAGCCTCGAACTTGTAAGGACTAACACCTATTAGCAAACAACGAAGCGCATGGATAAAAAGGCGACCTGGTTCTTACTTGATATCCATACAGATGCCCATCGAAACGGGTCCAAGGCCGGGGAGCGACTGAGCGAAGAATTTGTTGCCTTCAAGCGCCCACGTCTCGTCGGTGTAATACAGGTGGTGCTTGTGGTAGTTGCCAACGGCGTCCCCATCGGAGCTTATGACAAGAGCCGAGTTGTAGTATTCTGGGTTCGCGGGCCATTGTTCTGTCAAATCTACCTTTTCTGGGTAACCCACAATGACAGTGCAGTCATGCTTGAGGGCTTGCGTGCGCGCCCAGAGCGAGGTGATTCCGGAATCATAGTGTTCGAGAAAGGGAGAAATTTCCTGCAAAGATTTGAAATTGTATCCTATATTAGAGTCAGTATATAAAAAAAAATATATAAAAAAAATTAAAAATAAAAATAAAAAGTACCCTTCCAATTTCCCCTCAATGGAGAGGATATCTTGGGATACGAGAAAACTGTGTTCCCATGGGAGCTTACCAGAAAAGGCCAGTTCAGGCAAGACGAGGAGATCCAGATCCTCAGGGTCTACTCGGTTCAATATAGCATCGGCCCTGTTGAGATTGTTGTCGACATCCCCGACGGTGGGAGCGAACTGGAGGCACCCGATTTTCATCTTGTCGCGGTCAACCGTTGTTTGCGCCGTTGTTGGAGTCGCAGTCGCGACGTTGCCTTGGTCCGACTGATCTTGCCGTCGCCGGTCGCGTGGCGAATAGATCGCGGAAATGGAAGTGGAGCTTGGCTGCAAACAAAAGAAAGATCCGAACCGGCAGGAGAAGATTTAGGAGTCAAACCAACAGCATAAGGGACCCGAGACAAAGGATACAAAGCCGTTTATGGAGTTAGGCCACGAGGAGGATTGGGCGATGTGGCCGCCAGAATGCGCCAGCCCCTGTGCGCCCCACGAAACTACTTCGTATGGTCACTCGAATGATGTGCGCTGGAAGTGGGCGAGCTTGCACCGCCATGCCCCCAGGCTGTTGGAATGGTCTGGCCCAATCGCTGGGTTGTTGATGTTGCGGAGGTGCATCGATGTGACGTCTTTTGGACGTGGTTGCGAGGGGCACGAGTGGTGGGGAAACACGGCGGGGTGGGGGCTACGGGGGTGTTGGCCGAGACTCGAGCACCCCCGTCCAACAGTGAGTCGCCGTTAGCCGCCGGAACTTTGGCTAGACATGGGGGCCCTTTGCAGACCGGTTAGCGGCGCTGATCCTAGACCCCATCTGCATGCAATCAATTCCCAGCCCTTGTTGGAAATGCCTTCGCGGGCTTTCCCGCCTTGAGTAAGAGCCAACTAGGCGCTGTGGCCGAGTTCCTATGGCATCACCAGCCGGCACATCTGCTGGCACATCTGCTGGCACATCTGCTGGCACATGCTGGCACAACTGAGTGTATCCCCCGATACCCTTACATCACATCCTGTCCTGGCCGACGGGATGCCCCGTGCACTGTTTATCCCATATTGTTTAGTCCAGGATTGGACAAAAACTCTTGACTGTCAGTCGAGCTGTCAACGGCACACACACGCAACACACAAAAGGTTAGATACGCCCCCCTCCCCCCTCATTAAGATTTGCGCTACTCAGACATGTTGTACTGTGTAAAATACGGTGTTGCCGGCAGTTTACCCCCAAAAGCATTATTCTCCTTGTACCCCTCATGCATTTGGTCACACTCAACACCAGATTGACCATTCCCAGCCAACATACCACGAGCTCAAGTCCCGGTTAGTTAACAACCGCTTTCCCACCACTCACGATAACACCATCCCCCTTTGGTATAATTTAAACCCGTCCTGTCTAACAGCCAACGTAGTCAATCGTCTGCACGGGGCCTGACTAGGATGCATGTACTTTAAGCTGCGCTCGAGTTTAGATATCACCGGTGAGGCGTCCTTTGAGTGGCTTCCATGCATTAGTTCTGCTTGTATGTGGGTCTATCACATTTCTGGCACCAACCTGGTGCTATTAAATCATTTTGAGGCAGTGAAGCGAGCAAAGCTGTCTTCACATGAGCTGATATGGCCTGTTGCCCAGTTTCGACCGCCCACTGTCTCACCCGTCAACTCACACCAACTAAACTTGGGGAAATACATGATGGTTTTCGACTAGCCCGCTTGCATCATTGCATTCAAGTTGAGCCTAGTAAATTTCCCAAACCATACAGGAGGGTGTTGGGTGGGCGCAATCTCCCAAGTCATCCTGTCAAGCCACCTCCCAAAGCCACTTCACCGGTTGTGATATTCCACTGTAACCTCTGGTCATCTGGGTGCCGTCGGACCCGTCACCGATGACAGCGCCCCCTCCCATATTTGTAAGAGATGATTCAAATGTCTCAGCAATGTCCTCATAATGTCTTCATAATGTCACTAGAGCGCCAAACTCATAGGCATACCAACACTTACGCTACCAGCTAGAACAGATTTGAGGAAATCATCAACTTGGTGGGTTCTCTCGGCACTTGGATCCGCAAGCTAGCAGCTAGGCGCATCCAACTTCGGGGGTTTATCGCAGAAGCGCACTGCAGCCACAATTCTCAAGTTTCACGTTTTACCCTTGTTCTTCGCCCCCAACATGCACTTCCCCAGTGGCCCACAGTCCCTCATGCATGGACTGTAATATTTTGGCCCCATCTGACGGCAGCCAACGTTCTATTGCGATTGAAGCCAGAGTTGGAAACATGCGCGAAAAACTTGGCATCTTGGCATTGCTGTGCATGCGGCCTGAATGCAAGGCTATTCTTGTTATTCCTGTTAGCCAGAGGCTGAAAGGGGCTCCGCCGACATCAGCAATTACAACCCCCAAAGCCTAGGTTCGTGCTAGTGCCAAAGGAAAACACCACGTCGTAGTGTGAAGTACGACGGTATTAATACTCAGCATCAATATTGAAGCGCGCATACTAAACAAAGGAGAAATACATTATCCTTGACCCCCCAAAACAAAACAAAAAACCCCGAAGTACAAAGTCTTGTATTTATGTCTAACTAATGAAGCAATAATGTCTCCAATCCATTCAGACCAGCGACCAAGCTTAGCTCCAACGCTATTCAACAAATTTGTCCAGTCTTGATAGCCATCTAGTGTAGATTCAGTAGCCTTCCATACTATCTGAATTTCTTCCTCAAGGTTTATTATCTCTCTAGTCAATTCATGTCGGTACTTGAGCTTGTTATCGAAAGTTAGTTCACAAATCATCTCTCTGACAAATCAACCAACTCGACCCTTATGCCAAGAGTACCTCTATAACCTTCTCCGCCATGTCATCCTATCACATACGACCACAGCCCTCAGAAAATACTGGATCCCGTCTGCTCTCCGAGTGTCAAGCTGAGGAGCGCTTGAGTAGTAGTTGGGTCGGTGACGATCAGCGAATGCCGAGTGTTGTATGTTATTTTTTTCTTCCACTCTTAGTTTAGGGTTTTAATTCCTTTCATTATTCGCTTGGATGACCAAAGTGATGAAGCTATCAGAACTATGGGTTCCGAATTCTCGTCAGTTTCGGGATAGGTCAATCAATCCCAACTGCGCTTTCTCATCTCCCATCTCTCATCTCACAAATCAAATACGTATTTAATTCTAGAGTGGTCTCTAAGGTTTAATTGATAAATTTCTGCGGTTATAGTCATGACGAGGCTTGCCGTGCGTTGCGGCCAGAAAAGTATCTAGCCCTCTAATTCCAGAGTGAAGTGTTTGCAAATCTTGGTTTTGTTAACTCTAGCCTTCCTCTTACTTTGGTATTTGGGATGGCTAAAACCCCTCTTTCGCAGTACGTACTAATAAATTCCGTAGTATTTTGATGCACGTAATAGACTCGTGACCTGTTTCTGACATGTTTGGACATTTGTAGTCTTTTGCCATGTACATATCCTAAAATACTTGACGATTTGAAGCCCGCAACGACTTCAATTTCCTCGGTAGGTGATGATATGAAACTTCATGAACTCAATATCCCGCTCTAGACAAGGAATTGTGGTCACTGCCAAAAGCTATGTAAAAGCATTCATCGTACATATATTTATTTTTTGGCCTCTGTGTTGCAATTCGTTGATAACTTCTCACTAAAGAAATTTCCCTCCATAAAAGACGATAAAATAAACACAGTTTAGCAACTCTCCATCCAAGATTATCCTCGATAGATGAACTCGTCACTCGGGCACAGGCAGGAGTACTTCCTCACTCAGCAAATATAGTAGATTATATTCTCGACATCCATCAAACATTTCAAGCCATTGTTCACTGCATCAATCCATTCCTCGTCCAGTGTCATCAATACGGCCAGATGCGCTATCATGTTCAACTTATAGCTCTCCATTAGATCAATGGAATAGGGAATCCCCGATCTGCGAATCTCCAAATCTCAACTTCTTCTTGGATGATTGGTGTGTCCTGAAGACCTACTGGACAATAAAATAAAAAAAATGACTTGATATTGCCTCAATAATATAATAAAAATATACTACAAATATTTCCGAAATGATAACCGAAGTAGGTAACAATTCCAATACAGCATGCAGTGGCTGAAGTAGTGGAAGACAGCGGGGTGAACTCCTAGGATCCTTATATTGGGTATTTAAACAAGAAAGCTGTTTACTGGATAAATGCGAGAAACTGGCAATTAAATTTGAGACAAGGTCTAGTGTTGTTGATGAGAAAGCCTTTGAGCAAGACTGAGTGGCGACGAAGAATTTCTTGTGTTTTCACGATCTGTTGAGCCTTTTATACCAGACTGGGGGTAAATTAGTCCGCAGTTTCCGGAGGTAAAAAGACTTTTGCCAAGTTTGGTTCTTCCCCCTCATAACCTCGACATGTATGTTACAAAAGCTTGATAGTCAGATGGCGGCATGTTAAATGTCTTTGTTTCATGCAAGTGGCTATAGGCCGGTGCCGTACAATGTTTGGGGGCGTGGTATTCTTCAATCCCAACAGTGTTCGCCAAAGTGGATTCAAGCTTCATTAATCTTGCGGTTTACATACAACATGCCTAGTCACCCTTTTTGAGAGTCAGAGGTGACGAGAAACCTTTTCTGTTTTGGTCCTTTCGCCAGGATTTAATACACGTGTTATTAATTATTCAAAATACATGACCAGCCTGTCTGTTTCTCTATGATTAAATAGACGAGATATTGTGACCGCAATATTATTTTCGGCAACCCTACGTCTTTTACTGTGGGGTAGCGTCAATTAAACAACCACTTTTTCAAAATGCGAATATGCAAGGTTAGTACGTCCGTATATAGTTTATTCTTATTAATGATAAAGCTGTGGGCACTCGGTCTACTTATATGCTCGCATGGGCCACGATTTAATCGGTCAATGTTTTATTGCACCTTGTCATATCTTAATATCACGATTGATGACAGTTGGCAACCTGATGACTCCGAGGGCTTGCTGTAGCTTTTCATGCAAAAAAAAAAAAAAAAAAAAAAAAAACCAATGTGGAAATTGCCACCTGAGCAGAATGGCATTCAACCACCCACATTTGATGCTTTTCCTATTTTGTTAGTTTGCATTAGCTACTGGGTCTTCATCCGGACTGCCCTTCCCTCGGTAGCTCCACCCACCCGAGATTCCCGGCTAGGGTTCTCAGACTATCGATGACGAGCTGCCGTTTCCGTCATGGGGACCGCGTGGATGGTCATTCGAAACGGATCAGCCGAGCACAATGGCAACATCTTCGGGTTACGGCATCATTGAATAATCCATCAGCGGAAAGTAGACATGTTCAGGTCCCGGGAACCATACGATGATTGCAGACGGGGAGACAATATTCCTCAAATACTGACATGACAGCAGGTGTTTTTAAACAATTCAAAACAGAAACGAAACATTTAGTGGAGGAGAATATGTTCAAAGCATGTCACAGTTCGAGTCACACGCAATCGGGCGTTGTCGGCTGACCAGTTTTGGCGGCGGCGTGGAACGAAGAGACTGGGGGAGGGAGGGAAAGGTTGAAGATGCCCGCATTAGGTGCGGCCGCATGTTTCACTTTCATGCCCACCACCGTTCCAAGGTTGCATCTCGGCCGAGGAGAGGAAAGGCAGAGGGCTGGGTGCTAGTACCGTACCTATTAACTCAATGGATTGGGACTCATCCGTGGGTCTTGACACCCTTGTCAAGTCCAATTGACTGTATCCAATGAGCCATCGATCTCTTTGTGGGCCGTTTGATCAAGTCACTAGTTGGTTTTTGGCTTGACAGAGGGGACTTCACTGGTCCGACAGGGAGATCAAGACCCACGGGTGAGTCCCAATCCATTGAGTTAATACGGTAATCCAATCTGGGGAAAGTTGGTGGAGTAATTTCCCGTCGGACAATAAGGCCCGACATGAGACATGAAGCAGGGCCACGTCTTTGTCCAAAAAGTTCAGCTAGGCGCCAAAGCAACGAGTCAGAGAACAAGCCTTGAACCAACGTTATGCCAAAGGGTGGTAAAATTCCCTCACCGCGTTTACGCAGAAATCGGCTGGGGGCGTGTTATCTGCGTATGCCCTCGTCGACGGGAGCGCCAACTTAAGCGATGGAACGCGGCAATTTTAGTCCTTGGTCAGACCAAATCAGATCAGATCATTTTCTTAGCAGCAATCCTTCGCGCAAGTTCGCCGGGGAATGAGAGGAGGCCGCGGCCCTCCCAGAAGGAATACAAAAGAATTGGTGAGTGTGGGAGGAAATTGTGTGTGTGTGGGAGGAAATTGTGTGTGTGTGGACTGTGACAAGCCATGCAGCACATGCAGCATGCAAGCCATATCACACTGTTATTCCCAGAGATAGACGCGCTGGCGGCTAAATAATATTTCCTGTTGGGCTCGCTGGCAACAACGGATCCTGTCCCGGGGCCATAGCTAGATCTGTCTAGGCGGGAGAGATCAAGGCGCAGCTGGGCCAGGGTTCGTCCACATGGAGAGCGGAGCGAGGGACTAGTCTTGGGTGCGTTGGTTGGTCCCCGCCCGCGGCATGCGCATGTGTGTACATTGAACATGTAGGTTGGTTGCTTGACAGACAGACAGACAAGCTGACAGGACAGGTTTGCAGAGAAGACCCGAGTGAGGTCCGTCTGTGGTTTCTGTTTGGCTGCTACCAGTACTGGGTCGCGCTGGGTGAGGCCGGAGCGCTGTGGTGCAGATATGCAAACGGGCGGTCTGCAACTCGAGGTAACGCGGTCACATTGCCCATTGGCTTGATTTCTGACTAGTGCTCCACGGAGAAGGCCAAAAAGCAAACAGGCTGAGAACAGGCTGCCAATAAAGCGGGCTCCCACCACAGGACCCAGTAGGTTGCAGGCAGGGCCGGCGGCTACAGAAGGCCACTCAACCGTCGCCTCTGGGTTTCAGACCCATCCACCCACACCTCACCCACCTTCCACCACACTCACGCCCTGGTTCGTCTCCGACTCCGACAACCGCCAAGCATGCGTCCTGATTGGCTACGGCCCCGTCAGCAGCGGCCATGCAGGCGTCTACGTCGCGTGCGAGACGCCGCGCCATTGGCTCCCGCACCGTCTGCCGTGCTATTCTCGGCCAAGGGTCCTGCACTGGATGCTACCCGGCCGCTTCGATCGGCGCGCGTCCCATTTGTCCATCCAGAGCAGCCCGAAATGCCATGCCATGGTAGTGTATACCAGGATGACCCGTCGAGGGCGTTTTTCCCTCTGCTGCCTTTTCAGCTAGCCAGTTATCAGCCAGCCGCAGCTTTTGACTGATATTTTGTAATTCCCAGTCTCATATATCTTTGCTGGCTGTCCATTATCGAGCGGGCCTCCGAGCTGTAGCCCTTTGTTTCTTCTCTTTTGTCTCCGTCGACTGGATTTCGGAACGGGTCTTGGCAGAGTCCATCTACTCTTCATGCTGGCCATGTGGATTCGCTCCGTGCGATAGCGTCTCATTCTCCAACCAACACTCTGCGGCCCAGCGTCGATCCCTAGCCCCCCCCCCCCTCTCCCGACCCGACCCAAGTCGACCGACGACAACAATAACCATGGCTTCATCACTGTACCTCGTTCTGCTGGTATTTCTTTTCGGAGCTGTGCTCGCCCTGGAAGTGACTCCCGGTTCATCATGCGCCACCTTTTGCATGGATGACCCCGACTCGAATGCCTTTGACTCCCGCTCGTCAACTACAAACACTTCCGACATTGTGTGTAAAGACGCCGACTATTCCAGCGGGCCAACCGGAATCAGGTATCAAAACTGCCTGCAGTGTCTCCAGAAGAGCAAGAAGGAAAACGGAACCGAATCGGATCTGCATTGGTATCTCTGTAGGTCGACCCTGGTTGTAGAAGTCATTTCGTGTAAGCCCGTGCTGACTGGACCCCAAGACAACCTGCGATACACAATCAGCACATGCCTCTACTCCGCCCCTGTTGCCCCATCCTTCGATACCGACTCACCGTGTGTCATCGACTACGCGTGCGGGCCTCTACAGGATGCTCTGACTTTCGACAATCTCACGTCCAAGGCCGACACCACGTATGGCTATTGCGACGCTGACAATGGCGGGTTTTTGGGATCCAAGCTCAAGCCATGCATCAGTTGTCTGCATTCGAGTGGCAACCAAGTTTATCTCTCCAATTGTATGCCCACCGCTCTAATTTAAATATGGCCACTGGCCCTAACTTGCTCACAGTCATGATTGCTCTCGAAGCCGGATGTGAACAGAAGCCTGAAGCTGGTTCGCTCCTCAGTCTCAGCAGCACTGTCTTCACCAACAGCACCGTCAACATCACGACACCGGCCGAAGACATTACCAAGAAACCTGCCGGCGCTGGCAGTTCCACAATGACTACAGGTACCATTGCCGGTATTGCCATTGGCACGGCCCTCTTCTTCTTTGGCGCCATTGCCCTTTTTATTGTCTACTGGCGTCGTCAAAAGCAGGCCAAGAAGGGGGATGAGACCGCTTACCGTAGCCACTATGGCACTCCGGACCCTTTCTTGCCACCCAACGCCAAGATGTCTGCCTCTTTGCGGTCGTACAGCGCTCAAAGCCAATATGAAAATGGTGGCGGTATGGCCAATGGCGACTACTATGATCTCCTCGAGAAGGAGGCCCGGGCCCCCCCGACCAGATTAACATACAACTTCGACCCCCGAACACATGGCCGAGGCCCTGCCAGTGCCTTCCCTACTCACCAGGCCTACAACCCAGCGGCCATCTCGCGGGGTATGCAGTCATCCCATAACCCGCCTGTGCCGCAACCTACTCACCAACGCAATACTTCCACCTTCTCGGATGCCTTTTCTCCTCAACAATACATGAATGCAGGCAATATCAACGAGCGCAATGTAGCAGCTGCCCATCATCAATACCACCCGCCGCCACCACCTCCGCCATACAACAATAACATCAATAACAACACCACTAACACCAACACCGCAACCAACGCTCCCCAGCCTCGTGCCACATCTGTGACCGCTGTCCCACCACCCCCGGCTGGCCCACCTCCCGCCACGCGAAGAGTTCCGTCAGTGAAGGTCCCTTCACTAGCTATCCCTTCTGCTCCGAGGTTGAGAATGCCCAAGAAGTACACTCCGCCAACAGTTGCTACAACAGGCGCGTCGCCAATTAATGAGCGGCAGCAGGTCATTGCCATTTCCGGCCCGGTCATGAGCAATGACCCAAGATTCAAGGACGTTCCTCTTGCGGGCGGTGTTATTTACTGAGACGGCACCAGCCCATCAACTGGAAGATGGCAGAGAAATGCCCATAAAAAGTGGCAAAAGCACACCCTACGGAATGTGATGGAGGAACAAGAACATTTGACAGGACATGCATGATTTTACAGGACAGCAATGGAGTTTTCAATGGAGGTAAATGAACGAATGAACGAACAATAGGTAGTTCAGGACCGATGATACAAGCAAGGCGTTCCGGACATCGACATTTTACAGTTCATAATACGTAAATTGATTATAGTTCAATTTCAACCATCTTGGAATAGTCTATTCTAATAATTGTCCCATTCAATTAACCCAAACGCTGACCGGGTCCTCTGGTTCTCCAAGAATCAGGGAGCGGACCCCTTGGTACGCCCGTACTGCTGCCGGATGATGGGTCTTGAGGCCGGACGGCTGTACCGAAACCTCGCTCAAGGATCCGGGGCGTTTGTACAAGACGAGTTATGAACTGGGGCGTCGTGAGAAGGTTGGGGCCGCCACCAAATTCCGGCCAGATTCGAGCCAGGAAGTCATACAGATGGGCGGCGACAAGGCCCTCAAGCTGGAGCAACATGTTCATGTGACCCCCAGGGAAGAGAAGGTTGACCAAGATCATGGCAATGGGCGTGAGTTGAGCCGGTATGGTAATAAAGTAGAACGTAGCCTTCATCCCCCGCTGGTCTTGTGTTACGGTATAGACCATGGCGAGGATCAGGGCGCTCAAAAAGGTGAAAAATGGCATACCAACAAGATAATTGATCGTCTAGCCACGTTGTTAACGTCTATCACGGTAGTCACGGCAAAATGATATGGATTTAAATAGAAATGTAGGGAGCTAAAAAACACTCGACCGAATGTGGGGTCAGACGAGCCATCCTTAGGACATCCCACCATGCCTACACCGCAGAACAACCCGGAATTTGCGAATGATGGGTGAACCGAAGTGCAGGGGTAATCTTCCTCATTTCCAGGAACCGTGATAGTAGTAGAGGCATAGCACTATCCGGGCAGATATATGAGGTACCAATGTGAAGGGAAGGGCAAGGGACAATGCACAGAACGAATGGGCCTAAGCTTACCAGAATTGTTCCGCTGACAAACATCAAATACCAGACGACGTCAGCCTTACGCTGGAAGCGTGGGTTGCCCATTTCCAGTTGGGATAGGTAGTTGTATAAAAAGTACAAGTCAAAGAGCAGACTGAGGCCGCCTCCGGTGACGAGGAAACATGTTACGGGTCGCCATATTTGAGGAGGAATTTTCCACAGGTAGTATGGGTGGTGGATGAACCAAGCGGCCGGGAGTAGGTGCAATTGGACACCAACGGAGATGACAGCGGCTGCGGATGTGATTGTCCTGAGGGAAAATTGTTAGCGTGTCTTTAGCAGACGCGAGAGGAAGGACTCGAAGCTTACCTTGCCATGGCAGGCATTTGCCAATAGGCATCCAGGAGATTCTCCGACATATTGGGCAACTTTGCTCAATCGCGAGAGGCTGAAGGTAGAAGGCAGGGGAAAATAGCAAATGCAAAAATGCACAATAGCCAGGGCGCAAAACAGGACCTGGCAGGCACGCGCTTATGAAAGAATGAGAGTCAGGGACCGAGACAGGGCACTGGTCTGAATGGCTCTAGGCAACGATGTACTCATCGTTGTTGCTGCGTGTCATCTTCTGTTTTGGAGAGGAAGACAAGCGCGGAAGAGTCTAGAAAGATAAAACCGTGATTAAATACCGAAAATTCCAGTAGGGTGAAAAGCTGCGCTATAGCGGGGCGCATAGTGGGTACGGCGAAGCTGTTGGCCGAGCTCCCGGTGTGTGAGGCTGAAGCTCTCACCTCTGTGGCGGCTGGCTTCAAATAGTGGCTGATGCTCTGCTCGTCATGGATGGAAGTGGGCTCTTCGGGTATCGGAGTTGAGGCAGCCGCAAAGTTGAATTGGTGGAAACTTGCTCGTCTCATGCCATCTGGGCTGAAAGAACTTGCGACCTGGTTGTTTTTACAAGCCTATAGATTGGGACTGGTCATTGGCTAGTTGATAATTCATTCTAAATCGTCGGACAGAAACCCCGAAATCTCACTTGCGAGTGCCACATCCTCGCCCACTGCCAAGATGCGCACCACAGATGCGATGAAAAGCGAGGAGGCTACGGATGCTGCATGGGAGGCCACAAGAGGTGCTCTCTCGGGAGCAGCGAAATGGGGGCTTGGAGCAGCAATTCTTGGCACCATTGGCTATTTTTGGTCGCCCGTGTATCGGGGCACGACGGTTCAATTCAAAGTGTAAAAATGCCCCTCTTGAGATACTTGTGTTTTTTTTTCTTACGCCACTTTCAGATACATACAGATGTCGGGCATGGTTCTAGGAAGCATGATTGAGGCCGATGGACATCTCAGGAAATATGAACATGATATGAGAATGCGAAGAAGGTGGATGCGGGAAAAGGCAAAATGGGAGCAGTATGAAGCCGAAGTTGCAGCCAAGTCGAATGAGAAGGGAGGCAATGAATAAGATGGAATTCTACAGAGCATCAATCATTAAAGTTATATGTATATCACAGAAAGGACGCCATTCTAGCAGTCTTTGTATAAATCACATCTCGTTTGGTTCTTTGTTTTTTTGCCTCATTGGTACATGTCCCATCCAACTCCAACGCCGATTATGCAGCTTCCATCATAAGCCATTGGGTTCCCTCATTTGGAAGTCCCTCGGAAACGCTTGGGATCCATGTTAATCTTGGACAGCCGGGCCACACATCCACTCAGCTGAAGCAATGTTTGTACGCCTTCCAGTACCTTCATGTGCGTAAAGCCAATTTCCTTGATAAACTCTAGCTTTGAATGCTCGCTCAAGGTCGGAATCGTCTTGGTTACTCGGAACATGGTGCTGATGATATCGTGGCTCGAGTATCCTAGGTCCCATAGCTCTCGTAGTGTGTCCAGCGCTGCATCTACATTGCCCTCGTAGCATGCCTTCAGCATAGCCTGCACCTTGATTGGGTGTGGCGAATCGACAACCTTGAAGACGTTGTCACCAGACACAAAACCGAAACCGGCCCATGTGGACTGAAGATTGTTGATGGCCTGTCGCATATCTCCTTCGGCGCTGAAAACCAAGGCTGCTAAGCCGTCATCGCTGTACTCCACCTTTTCGGCCTCGATGATTTGCATTAATCGTTTGACCACCTGGGCATCGGTGAGTTTGGCATAGCGAAGAATGGCGCATCTCGACTGCAAAGGCTCGATGATTTTATTCGACTGGTTACAAGCAAAGGCAAATCGGGTCGTGTTGGAGTAAATTTCCATTGTTCGTCGGAGAGCTTGCTGGGCTCCGGAGGTCATGCTATCGGCTTCGTCGAGGATGATAAGCTTGTGTCGGCCGGCAGGGAGGGTGACCTTTTTCTGCGCGAACCCCTTGATTCGGTTTCGTACGACATCGATACCTAGTCATTGTTAGCTATGGAAGGCGCAGGGCGATGTTGTAGACACAAACCTCGCTCATCACTAGCATTGAGTTCCAATACAGCCTCCTTGTAAGAATCTCCCAATAGCTGCCGAGCTAGGCACAGGACACTGGTTGTCTTTCCGATACCGGGCATTCCTGAGATGATTACATGGGGCATGTTTCCTTCTTTGGCGATGATTTTCAGCCGCTCAATCGTCTCTGTGTTGCCAACAACATCGTCGAGAAAGACCGGACGGTACTTTTCCACCCTTGGACCAATTAGCATGTTGTACGATGAGGATTCGAAGCGGCGACGGCATACCAAGGAAGTTCATATGCTGAAGAGGAATTGGCAGCGGCCTTGGAGGCGGCTGAGGACGACTCGCCCTGCTCTTCTGACTTTTGCGGCGGCATTGTGTTGTCGTGACTGGCCTTGAAAACGAAAATGGTGAATCTGAATACTCAATCACTTTACGCGACCTAGAGGGGAAGACGCGTCGTGAACTTGCACTTGCTTGCTATCAAGGGATGGTCCGTGCACACCAGAGCACTCCCGGCCACCGCCTTTCAGTCGCCATGGCAAAATTCAGCAACAACTTTTTCGGCCCATGATTTTTTTGCCAGCAAGAGACCGCCAGAGATACCCCCCAGACCACACCTTCATGAACGACCGATTGCCAAAATTCCGCTTATAGGCCACCTTTAAAACTTTGCGACCGCATTAGCGACCACCCTTCATCATCAGAAGCCATGGGTGTTGCGAAAAAGACCAGAAAATTCGCACAGGTGGGAGATTTGCCTTATCGATAAGCGCAAGCACTGTACTAACACTGTCAGACCAAGCGAGTCCTCGGTCGTCGCGATCCCCGTCTCAAGGAAAACAAGATCAAGGAGGAGCTAGCCGCAAAGGAGCGGGCAGCCAAGAAGACCGTCAATGGAGAGATTGTTCGAGAGGCACCCCAAATGCCTAGCAACATGTTCTTCGAGCATAACACAGCCCTTGTCCCACCCTACAACGTCCTCGTCGATACCAACTTTCTCTCTCACACTGTGCAGCGGAAACTGTCGCTGCTCGATTCCATGATGGATTGCCTTTACGCCAAGTGTAACCCCATAATCACCTCTTGCGTGTAAGTAAATGTTATTATTGTGACTTGATTACAATAACTGATGTGTTTATTTTTTATTTTTATTTTTTAGCATGAGCGAACTTGAGAAACTCGGCCCGAAGTATAGACTGGCACTGCGAGTTGCTCGCGACGAGCGCTGGCAGCGCCTGGAGTGCGACCACAAGGGTACCTACGCCGATGACTGCCTCGTCGACCGTGTACAGAAGAACAGGATATACATTGTGGGAACTAACGATAAGGCGCTGAAGCAGCGTTTACGCAAGGTTCCTGGTGTGCCGATTATGAGTGTGGCGAGGGCCAAGTATGTGATTGAAAGATTGCCCGGAGCACCGGCTTAATAGTGCGTTTGTATTTTTAACGGAATATAAAATAGGGTTGCGCTGTGTTCATCTGACCTTGCTTTTAACCTGCAGCAGAAGAGGCTGACTGTAATGCTTCCCTGCGCACGAAATAAAATAAGCGTACTAATAAGATTAACCGATGTTTTAATGTTTTCGTTTTATTATTATCCCAATCGTGGCGTAGACTTGGCCTGAAATCGTTGCGCTCAACTCTGCCCATCGCGATAACTCCGCTCGCGCTGGACATAACGGGCCCAATAAATCCAAGTGGGCTTCCATGAACTACCTGCACCAGCGCTTACGCCCAGGTGCCTAAGCCACGTAATTCCTCATCACCTACAACATCCATCACTTAGACCAGCCCTCGTTGCGCCGCGACATCCTCAACTCACACATTTGTCAACGCTCGCCGTCTATCGAGTTGTCTCTGTCTACCCCGCCCCATTCGCAAGTGCAAGTGGAGCACACTGACCCCATGGACCAAGACTCTAGTCCCAACGACGTCTCATCCGTGTCTGGCCAGGACCACGAGCGCCAGAAGCGTTCTCGCATTGTGCTTTCTTGCGCACCCTGCCGTGCATCCAAGCTGAAATGCGACCGCGACCAGCCTTGCGGGCAGTGCGCAAAGAAAGGCCGCATTGAGCTGTGCCAGTATGCTCCTCGTCCTGAGAAGAAGCGTCCCACCAAGGGCATGTCTGCCCGCCTCAAGCGCCTGGAGGGCATTGTCCGTGAGATGATGGAAACTGAAGGCGAAGAAGCCATTCTAAATGGTGGCAAGGACAATGATTCGACGGCAGGACCGGCTGTCCGTGGCCATGTTGTGCGAGGCAATACCGATGCTATGACGTATGTGGGAGCAACTCATTGCATGGCCATGCTCGAAGATGTAAGTACAGAAATAAGTCCTGATGGTTTCTATCTGCTTATTTTCATAACTAAAACTGTCTAGATTGAAGATATCAAGAGCTACTTCGATCAAACAGATGATGAAGATGTTGAGGAGCCTGGAGAAATCTACTCCACCGAGTTGCTCTTACTTTCCCACTCTAGGCCAAGGAACCGTCAACAGTTACTCTCATTCTTGCCCAGACGTGAAGTTGCGGATAGAATAATCACCAGATATTTCAGCTCAATGAGCCCTTCTCAACGTAATAGTCCATTGAAGAAGCTCTATGATTCCAGATAGCTTACAAAAGATAGATGTTGTCCATCGACCAACATTTAACAAGATGGTGGGTTTCACAATCGAGTCAAACAAATCGCGTCGAATATCTAACAGAACAATAGTACACCAGGTTTTGGGAAAACCCCGATGAAGCTACCTTACACTGGATAGCCCAGCTCTTCATGCTTCTTAGCCTGGGGCTCTTTTTTAACCGTTACATTAATCCGAGCGAAGTCAACGGCGACTCCTCTCTCGCAGTAGAAGACAGAATCAAACTCTACAAGACATGTGCCGGATGGGCCTTGGTTTGGGGCAAATATATGCAGCCAAGCATCGAAACCCTCCCCGGTTTTATTCACTACGTCGAATCGGATTTTGTCTTTAACAGAGCTGCCCAAATGAAATGCTATATCCTTTCAGGCGTGCTGATTCGTCTGATGTTAAAGATGGGCTTACACCGGGATCCAAGCAAGTTGGCCAACATTTCCCCATTTGAGGGCGAGATGCGACGTCGCATGTGGAACATGGCCATTCAGGTTGAGCTATTGGTTTCCTTTCACATGGGCCTTCCAAGTCTGATACAAGGCATCGAGACTGATACTGCCGTGCCGCGAAACTTGCAAGATGATGACTTTAATGAAGATTCTATTAGTCTACCACCCAGCCGGCCTGACAGCGATTATACAGCAATGACCTATCCAATCCACAAGACCAAAATTCTCCGCGTATTTGGTCAGATTGCCCGGCAGGCACATGCGCTCACACCACCCAACTACGCCGAAGTCATGAAACTCGACGACCTTCTTCTGGAAGTGTGGCAGGGTGTTCCCGCGTTCATGCAGGTCCGACCGTTGGGCGAGTGTGTTGGCGATCCTCCCATGATATTGATCCAGCGGTTTGGTTTGGCAGCCATCTACAATAAGAGCCGCTGTGTGCTACACCGAAGATACCTGGCGGAACCAATCCCCCGGCCTGAGCATGACTACTCTCGCCAGCAGTGTCTCCAGGGGGCCCTGACGCTGCTCACCTATCAGCATACCATCTGGGAAGCGTGTAAGCCGGGACACCTTCTTAGCAGCAACGGATGGTTTGTATCGTCACTCGCGGTTCACGACTACCTCCTCGCCGCCATGGTTGTCTATCTCGTCATAAAAAACGAGCACTACTCGGAAACTGGTAACCGATACAACTGGATGGAACAAGCACAAACACCTACAAAAGACGAACTAATTGATATGATAAAGCGCTCACACTTGATATGGGCCGAGGTGGCCACGACAACGGCCGAGGTTAGGAAGACGGCCGACACGTTGGCAATCATGCTGGCCAAGCTTGGCTGCCCCGTCGATAGTCCTGCCAGGATGTTTGGGGCAGCAGCCCATCCCCGGATGACAGGCATCGGCAACGAGTCTTCCTCGATGGGGGCCCTATCAGTGGATCCCAGCCCCATGGGGACCCTTGGTGCCGATTCAGACCTTCTCTCAAGCCTGGGACTGGGTAAGAAGCTTTGTTTCCTAGATAGCAGAGTGGAATTTTTTTCTGATAAGTAGTACAGATTCGTCCGGATCCGGGTCCGGCCTTACTCCGTTATCTCTTGGGCACCAAGCCGAGACAACCACCAGCATGAGCATCCCCGGAATGGATCCGGCAACAGGGGCATTTCCTGAAGGGCTCGATTTTGATACATCTTGGATGGAAGAAACGGCACAGAACATGGACTGGGTAAGTTATCGGCGACTACGCAGCCGATTGGGAAAGTGACATTTAGTGAAACACGAGCTGACTCGTTTAAACAGCGTTATCTCGACATCTCCTTGGCTCATAGCCATGATGCTGGTCGCAATGCTGACACGGGCCAGACGTGGATAGAGCGCCCTCCATCCCTTGAAGATGTGATGGGGTCTGACGGATGGGGCCAGGTTCACTCTGCCTTTGGGGGAAACGTGCAAGGCTAAAACGACGTGGCAAATCATATGCGCCATGTGATTTAATTCCACCAGTTCC
Organism: Calonectria henricotiae; assembly: GCA_020623695.1. NCBI lineage: Eukaryota > Fungi > Ascomycota > Sordariomycetes > Hypocreales > Nectriaceae > Calonectria > Calonectria henricotiae. The sequence goes on from JAHVYB010000170.1 coordinate 22,343, forward strand.
GGATTGGCGCGATAGACGGTTCAAGGGGCCATGATATCAAGCTGGAAGGATGAATCAATCACATAGACACTAGCCGACGCCAAACCCAGGATTGGAGACACGATGGCTACCGTGGCATTTTCATTTTGGCCAGGCATGGGCCGGCATCATCAGTCCTGCAGGATAAGGGGAGTTGGCGCCAGGAGCGGGTGTGCGGACGGGCTTATCGGGTAAAAATGGTGTGGCTTAAAGTCTGCTGTGTGTACGTGCAGGCGGACGCTCTCGGCTTTTACCCGCAGGGGCGACAACATGCTACCTGGAGAACCGCATAAGGCGTCGAATCTGGGGGACAGCAACCCCGCATCACTATGGCTATACTTGTCTCACTGCAAGCTGCAAGGTGGCTACTTTGCCTAGAATGGATTGATGTACTTTGCGGTGTAGCTGAGAATCGTCACATCTATCGAAATGGGGTGTGGTAGTGACCATGATCTTTGTCACCGACACAACCAAGCACGGGTGCAAAATGACAAAATCGGGTGGTGTTATGGTTGGATGATTTGTAGCCACAGTCTGGAAAAGCTCACCGACGTAGTGAGGACAAGGCGATGATGCACCGGTGGAATCCATTGACATCCAAGCCCTTGGGAGAAGAGCATTAATCGGGGCAGGATCGACAAACCCAATTTGCTCTGCCAAGTGAGAGTAGGTGGTACAATAAAAATACATATACGTGCGCTTATTTACTTCTGTGGCGTTGAGTCACAGAAGCCCTTTCGCCAACGTGAAATGATGGGGGGCTCGGGATGCGCGGGATACGCTGACGACTAAGTAGCTGCATTGCCACTCAGACGGCATTAAAAAGAATAAAAATAAAATAAAACCTTCGCTGTGTTTGGCGACGTTTTGAGGGCGAAGTGCGATATTGGACGAAGGTTGTATCGGCCATGCTTCACCTAAAGAGAGGGCTGTATCTTGGAGGTGCAATTCCTCACCATCAATGTCAGTGCGTACCCTGCCCACACTACATCACGTTTGCTGCAAGGGTCATGACGTCGGACCAGCATGAGATTTGCTTCTTGCGAACCGCAAATCCGACCGACGCCACAGTAGGAGACAGTCCGCGGAGATGTTCAAATCCAGCACGGTCCACCAACCGCCACGCTTCCGCCGCATACCACCCGTGAGCATCCCACTGATCTGTCAATCAATCAGTGACTGCATTGTTGGGGGCTAAAAGACTCAACTACATTGCTTGCACCCACACATGTTTGGTTGGAGGTTGATACCGTAATAACTCTGCAAATTCGAGCGAATCTTGCCCCGCTTTTAACCGGAGCAACGTCACAACCCAATCAATCAATAGGTCAGATCGAGTTTTACGGGTCCAGAAGTACCCACTATTTTTGCTCGAATTTGCAGAGTTATTCCGGTAGATAGAACCACTTTTACCCAACATGATATCGTAGGATTTTCGGCTAATACTTCTAGTTGAGCAAGAATGGCTGACTGTACACATGGCGCTGGGCCGAGTCGTGCCAGCCAGCACCCTGGTTCGGTTACACAGTGCTTCGGCAAACATCCCGTGCCATGCGGGCGAAATGCAAGGCGCATATGACGATAGGCTTGGTCATCGGGATGTCTATCCGACATCGACTGCCCACGTCAGGTCTCGAGCAGCGCAAGCTTGACCGACATGGGCTCTAAGCCGACGGCAACAGGTGATTTCGCCGGCAAACGCACATGTCTGTTTTGGGATGTGAACCTTCCAGAATGGCGGATCGTTTCTAGGGCCATTTGGTAGCGCGGCCTCGTTCAGATTAGCCTGGTGAACTTGGGTCTTGGTGGATTGCAAGCCGGTCCACAACCAGCTTCCTGGCACACCTGGGCATCACACCCACGCTGACCGCATCCACCGCTTTCTAATGAGTAGATGGCCCGAGAAGCGTCTCTCCATTCTGAGACGGGCATAAGCACACGTCAATTTGGGACTTGGCTCGCCGCAGTCATTAGAATATGATATTCTTATCAACCGGGAACGTGAAGGCTGCGAAACGAGGAGGCTTGCACGCCAAACTCATGGTGCATGCTGCTGTGTGCCTGGCAGGCGAGTTGGATCCACGTTGTGTAGCATGGCATGAACAAGAGATGGATCATAAATGCCAATCTGTCGTCACCTTAGCGTGTGGGACAATAATGGGGCATGGCTCCCAGTAGGGTAGCATTGTAGACGGCGACTTTTTTTCTTCTTTCCTTTTTCATGTCGTCGTTGCATTTGTCTTCGACATAAAAAGCTACATGTACCGTACGCCGTGGCCGACACGGATAGAATGCCTGGCACACCGTGTGCCATGAATGCTGGTTGACAAAATAAGTCGTACAGGAGGATCTAGGTTCCAACAAGCAACAGAAATATAAAGCCACAAAGAGTAATAAAGGTGAGAAAATTTAGGAAAATAAATTATTTAAACAATAAATGTATAAATCTTTTTAGACATATTATATATAAATTTGTTTATATTTTATGTTGCCGGGGTTGAGAGAGGTGATTCTGCTACTACTGGTATGAGGAACTTGTGTCAAGCTTCGTGTGCCATTTATTTTGCGGCTGGCATGACTGCGTAATACTGATGCGCATCAATTCGCGGGGGATGTGCCCTGACAGGCATGCCTGCAAAACTGCCCGGCTACAGTGGCACAGCACGGTAGCGCCGACTGCTCTACTCCGCTGGAGCAGGCGTGACGAGACTCAGCCCGGGGACCAAGAGTGGGTGCGGTGCAGGGAAACGGATTCGTGTCAAGCTCAAGTTGTCGCTTTTCACGTCGGGTGACCAGAAGCAATAGATCCATCTCCGGCTCCATGACGCCGCTATCAAGGGCGGGCGGCAAATAAGCATGGTCAAGGTTGAACGTTTGGGTAACTCGATGAGAAATGGAATTGATGTAAAATTTTCTGACTGGAGAGTTACCCGGAACGACCTCGAAACTTTTACCTAATACCCACGCTATTCGGCATTTGACTCCTCTGTCCCATCGTGGGTGTGGTGGTCGCGGACCGGACTGTGGACAAGACCACCACGGCCCACTGAAGCCCGGCCCCGAGACACCCAGAAATCCCAGACACCCCCCATAGAAATGAATGGGCCGGCTGCTTTTGGGGCCAACTCACTAGTTCGCTCCCAGCCGCTGCACCATCGCTGTCAACCCCAGGTGTAGGGCAAAAGACACCGCAAACAGGATCCCCTCTAGGGCACAACACACTGCCGTTGGTGGTCAGCTGATTCCGCATCCGAGATGAAAGAGGGCTATCAAGGTCCGTCCGTCGTCGTGTGCATTTTTGGCTCGATTATCGAGCTGCAATTTGACAGCCATTGCCATTGTGTAATGAAGCGACGTAGATCCTTTATCGCGCTGGACTTGACTCGTCAAGGCACACGACAAGTCGGACAAGCATAATTGATAAAGGCCACACATTACGCTCGGCCTTCCTTTTACGATAAGAATTGCGTATTCCTGGAAGCTTCGGGTTGTCGGCGAACTCATCTAAGTCCTAGGTGTGCACGTGTGGGTTACGGGCTACTCCGTGCGGAGCTCGGGGGCACCTTCCTCACCTTCCTCTGGCTGAACTTTAGATGCACCATGCCTCAATGACAACGCGCAGGTTCACCTACCCCAGATCCCTACCATCTCCCTTGCCGATGAACCACGAGTTTCAATGCCCTCAATGAGACATGACATGGTGCAATCGGTGCCAATCGTGGGGACCAGGACAAGGTTGGTTTAGCTGTTTTTGGTGGTTTAGTTAGAAAGCAATGTAGGGGGTCGGTTTAACAAGCGAGACAGGGTCAATTTGAGATGGGATCGAAGGCCCGTGAATGGCCTCGTGATTTGTTGTGCCGGGGTCAGAATAGGCCAGAATCGAGAGCCGGGAGGCAAATGTCGATGCGAAAGTAAAAGAAATCAAGTAAGTCCTATGTAATGGAAAGCAACGGGCGGCTACTGGCCAATCAGGGGCCGGATATGTCCGATGCCGCAATCCCGCAATGTGATGGGCTGGGCCTTTCCCAGCTGCAGCCCCATCTTATGCCGTCGCGATGCCATCGCAGGGATTAAATGAGCACTTGTCCAGCGTGTGGTTTAGTGTACCTTGGGGGATACCAGAGCCGCTTGCCTGCTTGTTGACCCCAATGGCGACGAAATGCAGGCAAGGGTTGTAGTGGCGTTGGTCGAGAGGCCGAGGACCTCGCACACGTGTCCGTCACACACACCGATATCAAGAATACCAGGCTATATTCGAATATGGGAGCTCGCTTGCAATGCACCCCGTCTCTCTAGTAGCTTTGGGCTATGCTGGGATCGACCCAATGCGTTCTTCACCGAACCCATGGTGACCAATGGCAGTCGGAATTACGAAACGAATTGCCCAATGATGGCTCATCCAAGACAACATAATGAAGCAAAGCAAGACAACTAGCCCTAGAGCCAAATGGCTGGTCAAGTAACAACTGCTAAGCTGACAAGGATGCGAGTGCCCGTCCTTAGCTTTTCGCTTAGCCGTTAAATCTGGCACGTTCCGTACTTCAGGGGCTCCTGTTGATGGGTCATAAACTATCTTTGTCGAGTTTACGAAATGAAAAAATAATAAAATAAAAATAAAAATAATAAAATAAAACAAAATATCAAGCTTCACGTTGCACTCATGAGTTGGCTACAGCATCCAGTCAATGGAAGCTGGCTTGGCGCGTGGGTAGGTGACATGTCGTCAGCTGGCGAGGGCAGGTTAACCTTCCCCAGCGGATCCCACCCTCTAAATTTGAAGACGCCTGCGTCTTTTGGCGGGTACTCCTCACTGATTGGCAAGCAACTAACAGCGAGCAAACACACCACATCCCACTGAGCCAGGGCCGACGGTAGCCAGCCGAACCACGAGCAATCAGCATTCCCCCCGATTGGGCCGGGCCAGTCCAAGGCTCGTGCTCCGCTTCATCCAAAGACGGGTTTCCCTCGATTCCAATCTGTCGATTCACAGCCGAACGGGTTGGTAGGTCTGTGCTGTCCTTTACCCGTTTCCGGATTGGCGACGGGAGCTCTTTTAGTTAGTACTACGTTCACGTAATAACGTCGACTGCTGTAAGTTGAATCACTTATCAAAGAGCCAATCCCAGGGGAACATCACATGGCTTGGGGTCCTGGGGCTATGGCGGCGGTCGTGTTTTTGAATGAGGGGAGAGGATAAGATGGATGGATGGATGAATGGATGGAGGGAGGGTAAGGTGTTTTCAGGAGGGGACACACAAAGATAGTATTGGATGAATGACATGGCCATACGTGACCGGTGGGCGGACAAGAGGAACTCAGCGTCTGCAGTCAACATTGGTTAGCTCTTGGAAAGCGGAGGCGCCTTATTGTAGGCGTCAACGGGGGTAGAAAAGACACCATCAGTGTTTTCTAGGGTTTCCCCCTCCTTGCGTGACTTGGGTTTCCCATGGCTCGTGGACGAGTTGAGGAAAAAAATATACCAATTCGGATGTACTGATAAGGAGCCGAGGGCCCGGGGGGCGTGGGGCGTGTCCGTGGGACGAGCGTCCAAGCTTCTTTTTAGCAGGATAGCGAGGGGAAGTGCAGAAGAGGTGGACGGCGGGGGTGTCGGTATTGGCCCGAGACAAGGATGGATATGGGTCACAGAGGCCATGTACCACGAAGTCGGGAGGCAAGGCCGGGATGTGAGCGGGTGGTGGATGGGCAGAGGCCTAGGTACAGGCGATACCACAAAGCGTAATAATACGCTTAGGATAGGAGACGGTAGATGAGGCTACTTGCTGGTTTAATTTGGGAGGGCAGGTGGGCGTTGACGGATGCACAATCTCTGATGAAGATGTGTGTGCAGCAACGGGAATTTTTTATGAAATGGGCCTAATCAAGGTTGTTTTAGACCAGATTTTCCTGGGGTTCCGTGCGTGGATTGCCAGATCGTTATCAGTCGGTCACGGCAAGGGCTCATGAGCCAGGTCACCTGGACGGAGTGCACCATACAGACGCCGAGTGTCGTCAGGATGAGTTAGGATGTACCAGCCTAGACTACTTGGGATTTGGGCCTGAGTCTGACCTTGGTCCTCCGGGAATATGAGCCCTTGAGGCTGGAGTGGTGCCCATGGGCCATGGACTGACTGCGGTTGATCCGATGCCTGCCCCTTCCGGGAGCATCCAAGCCCAAGCATTGGCGCTTGAACAAAAAAAATCCCGTTATCTCTCCCTCGGACTGCTGTCCCATATCATCCGCATGCTCCCTTTATACACGACCCCAGATTCTAGCTTTGCGTCCCCCAGCTTTTGCATTTTCTCTTTTTGACCTTGAACCCCTCTTTTGACTATCCCGCATTACATCCCCTCCGATTCCCGACTCTTGTCAGTACCTTAGGCCTCGTACTGCTTCCCTGCACCTGCATCCTCGTCACATCCCACCACACAAGTGCCGCGCCAAAAAAAAAACCAAAAGAAAAGAAAAGAAGAAAAGGAAAAAGGGACGACGGGGCGGCACCACTAGTAGTCCACCAAAGGTCCAATTGGTCTCCCCCCCGCTAAGGAAAAGAAGAAAAAAAGAACGCCCTACTGTCCCCAGGAGGGTAAGGAAAGTGAGACTGCAGAAAAGGGTCGATTGATAACGCGAATGGTGCCCTGCAATTCGTCGCCTGCCCTATCACGTCACCTGCCAGACCCTATCGGCCCTGAACTGGAAAGCGACTTGGCTCAAGCCCGCATCGGCCACACATCTTCAAAGTACACCGAAATCCCAAGTGAACGGACCTCCGGGCGGGAAGTAATAACAGGTCAACTGCTCTTGTGCGCTCCGATCTAGAATCCAGCAAATGCGGCTATCCAAGGCTGGCTATTACATGGTTCTGTGTCAGGTGCTCGCTCCAGTTTGAAAGCTATCTTGGTTAAGGGAAGACTTTAGTCATCAAGGTTCTACTCGCCGGGCCGGTCTCGCTGCGAGCTTGTTGCCTCCGTCTGGCTGTTTTCTTTCCCACGCCATCGAGCCACCATCGATCGCTCCGCCGTCACGCCTCATCTTTCTTCGGCCCCGGATCTGGATCCTTGCCGTTTTGTTCCTTGTGCGGCTTGACCTCAATCCCATCTTAGTTTGCGGCTGGTTATTTTTTATTGCACAAAGGTGGTGTTACCATCCACCACGCTGTTTTACTCCCACTACCAATTACTACTTTGACGCCTGACATCTCACACACCACACCCAAGAATATACATACACCATACCTCTCGCGCACTCCCCACACACACCGACTTGACCAACACCCATAACCCACAGGCCTACCCAGCGCATCGCACCGCAACGCATCCTACCTTGCCTTACATTTATTTCATCACTGACAGAGGTCGGCCTTCCCCGGTGTAACGGGTCCCCTTGCTCGGCTTAACTCTCGTCGATTGTGCTCGAACCGCCTCGACTTCTCGTCCACCCGGCGTTAAACGAGCCGCAGTGCCAACAATACGCACTCGCGCAAAGCCATCATACGTGCCCGACATAATATCTTCTCGGCCTTCCAACTTCACCCCGACTTGCCTGGCTCCGCTTGATACTAGAGCTCGTCAATACCAGGTTCAGAAACAGACGGACGCCCCTCCCCCAAAATCCACCTTCACCCACATCGCATCCACAGCCTATAGTCCACTTCTGTGTCGACTGAACAGGGTTCCTTTTTTTTTTTTTTTTTTGCTGCGTCAGTCTTGGCTATTTGGCTTTTGACCCTGGAACCACTCAGTCGCCTTTCCCCTCCTGCTCTGGTGGCCCCGCGTTGACCGGTCTTCAATCCACACAATTCAGAGTCGTGCGCATCTGAGCACAAGCCCGCCACAACGCCGCGACCCAAGTATCGTGACCTCCCTCATTTGGCGTTGTTACCCTCTTTCTCTTTTTAATCCTGCTTCTCTCTTCACCTTTGCCTTCTGTCCCCTCCCCGCAAACTTATTGTTTCTCTCTCACCCCCTCGCCCTCTCTTCGAAACCCCCGGCCAACAAACTACCTCTGCGACTACTGCCGCATCTTGCGCTGGTGATCCGTTTCTGTGCCTGCATTGGCCGGCTCCTTCGCACACGGCACTCCCATATCCACTGACATACGTTCGTTTTACGTACTGCCCTCTGTTCTCGGTCGCCGTCCTATGAACTTCCGTGGTCGTGTGTACTTTCTACTCCCCACCAGCCATTCAAATCACGCCCCAAAGTCTTTGTTCGACAAATAAAACCCCGGCGCCAGTTGGGCACTGTGCCATCCCACCTCTCAGCGAGACGCGCGCCTCGTCCTTTTTTCTTGCGAATCCCCTCCTCCGATCTGCGAGCGAACGCGCTATTATGCCCGCTCAACTAAACGGGTCTATGACCGCCAGCATCCCTATTCGAATCCCCGGCGACCAGACCACAGCCACTCCCACGCCCGTCTTCTACAAACAACACAAGCACTCTCGATCGTCCTACTCCGAATCATCCCCACTCGCCAACTCCCGAAACAACTCTCTCACCTTTCGTCCGCCCAAGAGGCTCATGTCCAGCCCCGACAAGACCATTGCTGTCATCAATGCCAGCGGAAGGCAGGCAGCATCCCTTATCCGCATCGCCACCGCAGTCGGCTATCATGTCCGTGCACAGCTGAGAAACCTCGAGGGTATCGTTGCGACAGAGGTGTCGAGCAACCCCAATGTCACCATCTTTGTGGGTGAGCTCTATACCAGACACGCCCCCTCCGAGGCGAATCGCGACGTCACCAAACACGGCCCTATCGCAGGTGTTGGTGTCAACTATGAGTTAATCTCAAATCTCTTCCGGGGCGCCCAGCTTGCCTTCATCAACACTACCTTTTATGGCGACGAGCTTCAGATTGGAAAGGCCCTGGCCGATGCTGCCAAGCGCGCAGGAGTGCAGCACTATGTCTATTCGTCCATGCCCGACCATTCCGCCTACAACCCCGAATGGCCATCGCTACCCCTCTGGGCAGCCAAACACGAGGTCGAGCAGCATGTGCGACAGCTAGGACTGCCAGCCACTTTTGTGTATACGGGCATCTACAACAACAACTTCACTTCACTCCAGTACCCCCTCTTTTGCATGGAACTCCAGAAAGATGGATCCTTTGTGTGGCAGGCGCCTTTCCACGAGGATGCCAAGCTTCCGTGGCTGGACGCCGAGCACGATGTGGGACCCGCCGTTCTGCAGATCTTCAAGGACGGTCCATCCAAGTGGCACGGAGAACGTATCGCACTTGCATACGAGTATCTGAGCCCTAGAGAAGCCTGCAAGCTCTTTTCTAGAGGTCTCGGCCGTAAAGTGCGCTATGTCAGGGGACCAATTGAGATAAAGGTGAGGATCCCTGTTGGCTATCGCGAGCAGCTCGTTGGTCTAGAAAAACTCTTCAGTCCAAACGAGAAGGATCCTCGAAGACAGCCGCCCTACTTTGGCGATAACAAAGTGGAGATTAGCTGCCCAAGCGAAGCCTTGGAGCTATGGGAGGGTCCCCGAGGACTCGAGGAGTATGCCCGAGAAATGTTTCCCCTAGAAGAAGAGGCCAATGGCTTGACATGGATGTTCGATGATGAGGAGGAAGATGATGAAGAAGTACACGCCACGACCACCTCTGTTGAACAACTCAAGATCAACGACAACGAAGACGACAGCGACGAGGATAACGATGATGTCTTGGTCATGAAGGGCCGTAAGCGGGATGAGGAGGGCTGGCTAGCATAGGCGAAGTCAGATCCCACTCGGGAGAAGCACACGCACTCGTCTACCCCTTGATGAAAGGGGGAGAGAGAAAGAAAAAGATGAAAAGAAAAACAAAGAGAGAAGACAAAAAGAGAGAGATCCAGCTCCAGTACTGAAAGTCCAAGCATTGGTACGAAATAGTGGTTGGCTGATCAGCAGCGATTGCATTTGGGCGGGGCGGAGTTGTGCTGTTTATTTGCACAGGGGGTCCAGGCCTGTTCTTTGTCTGTCCTTTTGAGAGGCGTATATGGTGGTTTGGTCCGGGAATGAAATATCATGGCTGGCTTTATTTGGCGAGGAAAACAAAAGAATATGTGACTTTGAAAATCTGGTTCCCGTCGTGACTTGGCTTTCGATCGTATACTCGACCTCGCATGCACCTGTATCACTACTCACTCACTCATTCACGTAGCTCCTTGAGAGTCCACAAGGGAGACGGCGGTTCAGAAGACTTGGGAGATTGGATAGGTTTTTTGTAAGATGAATGCTCCGACACACGATGGATTGAATGGTGATGGATACGTGGGGGTGGGTGAGAGTTTGGCATAGGGATCATCGGCTCGACGAAAAACATGAGATGAGAGAACTGAAGACGACTGAAAATCGAACGCTGCGAATAAGTATTTCACTGTGCCCCTTGCTGAAAAGAATGGCCCAACATGGCTGCGGCATAGCCTGGATGAACAAGGGTCGCTGTTTTCTTCTTCACTCGACGTCATGGGTGAGATGAATGTGTGGATACGCCAACCCAGGCTCGCCACTTGACGAGAATGCCTGAAACAAGTGAGGGAGATGGAGAGGGGAAAGAGAAGAAAAAAAGGAATAAAGAATAAGCAGAACGAAAGGAGAGCGAGGTGTAAAGTGTTTGCAGCCAATTGATGGCCACCTAATTGCAAACCTCGGGATTCAGGGTGTCCTTATAAGCTGCTGGACGCTCGCGCCGGCCTTGCATTATGTTTCTTATCCCACCGTTATCCATCCCGCCCGCAGAATGCGTGGGGTATTATGAATTGTGGTTTTTGCTGTTGGCTTGCCGGGGAAAAACAAAACACACTCGAGCAGCCCCCCCCCCGGCGTGGGGGGGCCGTCCTGGGGCGACAGGGAGTGGGATAAGGGAGGGTCAAGGCGCGGCGCGGGATGGCTGGTGGTGTTGCCTCTGCTGTGATCCGACTGCAGAGAGCATTGCGGCCGTTGTTGGGATGTGGGTGGTAGAGGATGTGGACGGCTGGTTTTTTGTTTCTTGTCTTTTTTTTATCGGCCCATCTGTACCGACATGATGGATGGGTGCCATGTTTTTGATGGCCATTGTGTATGTTTCGCCTTCGTGCTTTTGGGAAAAGAGCGCGGGAGCGAGGCAAAAATATAGCACAACGGGACCATTTTAGCGCCCCGGGACGAGATACAAAGTTAACTGAAATCATTACAATATAAATTGCCGTCTATGTCTAGTATTAGGTCATGCCATTATTTACCGTTGCTCCTCTGTACCTTGACCTGTAGTTCCCCCGGCACGTCTCCTGACCGGCGACACCAGCGAGCCGGCCGACGGGGAAGAAGAGAAGACAAACAGGTGCATCGCGGTCCTTTTCCCCCCACGAGAACGGGCTCTGCGTTGTGCTGCGCTGGCAAAGTATGGTAGGCCAGGGACGGTGGTGTTTTTTTCTTCTTCTTCTTCTTTCTCCGGCTTGTTATCTCCAACTTATCACTCGCGCGTCAAGTTTGGGACCCCCGCACGGGGAAGTCGACCCGTGGATATGGAGAAGGTCGGGGTCTAGGCTCTGGGGAAAGGATGTGTGGATGGGGAATTCTGATCCGCCGTCTTGTTCGATACGGTTGGATAGAAGGCCGGCCTGATAAGGGAGCCGAGAAGGAAAAAAACGGAGAAGTGAAGAGATGGCTTCAAGGGGCTATCACTCATGAGACTTTTGCCGTTATCAATGCTCCGATAAAGCATTTGATCTCCCCCGATAAAAGAAAATCTGCAAGCTATCGATCAATTTGTGTTTTAACACTACGGGAAAGCTGGTTTATTTAAACCAGCCGTGTCTTAGGGCAAGTTTAGTCTTTTACGGAACTGCTGCTCCCATTTCCATCAGACCTCTTCAAGACATTCCACCTTCCGTATCCAAGAATCACACCCACTCAGCCCTTCAGTAGATAGCCAGAAGAGTCTCCCAGCTCGTGCAGGAGCTGGAATTAATAAACATCCAGAATGTGATGCTGAATACGGATCTTGACGAGAGCCCTTATCCTGTTATCAAGCACTGGCACACGAGGCAGGTTAACATTTCCAGCCCCTGCACAGCCCGTCGAAGCTGTGATAAGAAAATACGGTCGCATTGCGAAGTGCTCAGAGAAGCTGGAACGGATAAGGATACAACGGGGCAAAATATCAAGCACAAGCTAACAAGCCGAATAAACATGCTGCTTCTCGGACAACCAAGAACACGGTTTTATCCAAGATTAATCCCAGCATCGGAACTAATCCTGTCATCGGCATAAATAACGCCAATTATGGCTCATGTTCGTGTCGTGCGTCATGGTTTTGTTCACAACAGCCCCGCCACAAGGGGTAGGCGAAGGCGAGGTCTGGATTTACCACGCCCGCTGTGCGTTCCCTTGGTGGTTACGATGATGCTCAATCTCATGATAACAGTTTCCTTGAATGACGTAGGCGCAACAGTCAAATGCCAAAGTGTCGCCGTCGTGTTTTGCAGCAGTATCGACCAACCGTATAAGCAAAGCCAGTCGGCATAAATTTGCCACTGGCACTGAAGCGAAGCGGCTTCAATCTCCGCACAAATCCAGTGGTTCCAGATGTACTTTTAATGTATTGCCATTTGGCCTCTCCAGCCAGCAGCGACCCAACGACAGGAAGGGGGCGGTTATCGAGGACTCATTCAGGCCACTTGCAAGCACAGGACAATAAAGCTCTCGACAAACACATGCTCTCCATTCCGAAGCAAAGCACAAGTAGCTCTCAGTTTAATTTTGATCAAGAAATTTGTATGCCTATAAATCACCCCGATTTGCCTGGCCCTCTCGGTTTCTTCCCACCAACATCCTTGAGCCTATTCATCAGCGCAACGCGCGAGGAAAATGCAAACTGGGTCGGGTTTGCTGCGTCAATGGTGTATTCGTCGACGCGTCCTTTTACGATGCCGTAGAATGTGCCATTGTGGCCCAGGGCAATTCTGGTAAATTTTCGACACCGCTTGCGACCACCACCACGGAACTTGATACGCTTGTTGGGAATCCATTTCTCGGCCAATGGGTCCCAGTATGTTGCCGTTACGAACTTTTTCTTTTGTACTTGAAGCACCATGAGGAACCAAGCCGGTCGCGAGCTTGCCTTTGCTGCCGGAAACGATGTCGCCGCTATGCTTTGCCCCCTGAATGACCCACGCTGCTTTACGGCAGCGAATTTTTCTGGAAGACTTGTCAGTATGATGTGAAGGGGATCATCTGATTACGAGGCCCTTGTTTCAACTGACCATCAAACCCCCAGCTTGTCTCATTTCGCCATGTCATCATCTGCAGCCGGGATGAGTTCCGAGAAAAGAGGCGCATCTCCACGGGGCCCTCGGGCGGCACAAAGGGAGTGACTGTGATGGCCGAATTTGGCGTCATGCTAGCATTCAAACTAATCTGGGACCAGGGTTCGCTAATGGCCCCCTTTAGCTTATTGGACATTTGGAAGAATACGCGCACTTGATCCACGCCATCCTGGCTGTTCTGGCAGTCGGGGAGGCATTTGAACCAATGTGTAGCCAGTTGGGAGTAGTGGTCCGCATAGACGCTGCTTTCGTTTGCCGGATTGCTGCGAACCCAGGAGTGCAACAGGGGATCCTTCGAACGGAGTTCCACCGTCTTGTTGAACGGGTCCAAGAAATGCAGTACAGCCTCAAATGGGGAACCGGGGGATGTTGTTGCCGCCATTGGCGTCCCCGGCTTTGCTTTGATTGGGTGGCCCGAGATTATGAGCTCATCCGTGATGTTGGCTGTGACCCATGTTCCATTTGCGTGGCTCCGAGAAGAGACAATTATGGCAGCGTCAGGATCCTGGTAAAAGAGGAGGCTTTTTTCGGTGCCTGTTCCATTAGCCGCTTGCGTCGCGTTGAAGTCTTGCGTCTCATTGACCCCATATGTCCCATTGGCTGTCCAATACGTTGCTGCTATGTCCGAATATGGGTGAATCAGGTACAGAGCCCCTGGGTCATTCTTGACTTTGAAGTATATAAAGGATGCGCCAACACCAACGCCAAGGCCAGTCAAAATACCAGCACCGGCAAGGACACCCGTATTAATCATAGTGATGTGGGCCAAGAATCCAAAAAAGGACATTACGGGCCAAAATAACCCTAGGATCATAGGAATCATGGCGGGCACAGTTCAAAGTATCTGATGGTGAGAAGGGGTATGTCAAACGATGGCTGCTTTCGCAATGGAGACCAGTTCTTATAACTGACGGACAAATGTTGGAAATGAGCCACTTGATTTATAATATGGAAAACCATGGGGCCATGTTATTTACGGGATCCGCTGGAAGTTAATACATTGCAATAGCCCGTCGTTCCGCAAAGCGCCAAGGCGCCCAAGGATTCTGAAAATTATAATACAATTCAGGTGATTCTTGGGAGTTGTAAACCGTCTTCTTCATACCAGGGGAGACGATGCACATTTTCAGCCCCCGAAACAGCCGGTTTGCATTATGAGATGTAGAAAGCGTCTAACTATCAAGTGGCCTTGCTACCTGCTAATGACAAAATCCCCGCAAAATCCCCGCAAAACCCAATAAATTTGCTTCGCGTTGCTTAAAGGCATTCATAGTGCCCACAAATGCAATCGATCGTTGCCGGATGATTCAAGGAATAGGTACAGAATGCCCCGCCGTCTTTCGAATAGCATACATATCATGACTTTTATGGAGGTGTACATACAAAACGAAAGCTTTTTAGGTCATGGCAATCTGGAAGGTTTTTATCATATATGGATGCTGCACAGTGAAAATCTAGATGGTGCTTGTTGTACACCGGAGGAATCCTCTCCTATAGGGGACGCTGCGCAGCGAAAACTTTGACCGTCCAAGGGTTGCAATCATTCACGGAAACTAGGAAATCAAGCTTCCAGTTAACCAAAATACGGCCAGAGCCACCACCCCAATCCCCAACCCATCTTGGAGGAGAAACGGCGAAAGCGTGGTGCGATTGGGATTGATAAGGTCCAAGCAATGATGCGTACCGAAATGTGCGATACCAAAGGTCCGTTTAAAAGTGACGAGGGCTAGCAAACCAAGTGCACCTTTATTTAATAATTGGTCAGCCTCACAATCAAACGTTAAGCATTAAAAACAGATGACGGAACTACAAAAACAACACTTTTGTTAACCTGAAAAAAAAAATTGAAAAAAAAAGTGCGGTATTGCGATTTGAAGAATCTTACTCTCGACTGCTTTTTCATCTTATCAGTCCCAACCAGTGGTGTCTTCTAGGCAATCTCCGACGCTCCACTCGACCACTTCATTATCTTCATCTCAGTGTGATAAAACAGCTGAACGAGAGAGGTTAAAATGAATTTTCCCTCTCGCGTAGACTACTTCTCGTCAACGGCCGAGATTATGGCCCTTCTTTGTTCAATCGTTGCTACAGCGTGTTAGGGCAGGACGCATCTTTTTTCCTTGCTGAGAAACGTTTTATTCGTAGACAAGGAAAAAGGAACTGGTGGCTCGACCAGATGATAAGATATTGGGGTTTTAAGCATTCACTACTGTTCAAAAGGACGGCCTGCATGCAAATTTGTTCATCCGTCCATTGCCCCTATATCAAATCCGCAGGGCGACACTAAACACAGGGCCTCGTCATCAAAGTCCCGAAGCACTGTCGTATTACGACTTAATTGTCTCCGCCCTTCAAGTCATACTTGTTCTCCTCGTCAACAGTCACGCCGGCACGGCCCTCGGGCAAAATGTTCATTTCGTCTTCCACCACGTCCAGGTGGCGGAATTGGATCCAGAAGCATGTGCCCGCAATAAAGGCAAGAATCGCCACGACACCGTAGTTCCAGATGAGCAAGGGGTCTTCGGCAAGACCAACCAAAGCCTGACCCAGAGCAGCAGAGAATGCCGTCATGAAGAGAGCCACTGCCTGTACCATGGATCGCATATTCTTGGGAGCCTTTGAGAAGGCGTACTCAAGAGAAGTGATGGAAGCAAAAACCTCGGCGAGGGCGATGAGAACATATGATCCCGTCTGAGCCCATACATTGATGTTGGGCTTCTCGCAGCCCTCTCCATTGGCGTAATAACCACACTCGGATTTTTGATAGATGTAGTATTGCACAACTGCAGCCCAGATCATGGCGAAACATCCAACGAAAAAACCCGCCGTGATCTTCTTGATGGGCGTGAATCTAATGCCTGCCTTTCGGAGAGCGGGGTAAATGAAGAAGTCGTTGATGGGAATAAAGATTAGAAGAGAAAATGGGTTGAGGTTGGACAAGACGTCGTTGGGCACACCGTGGAGTTTCATTGTCGCTGCTTGGGAGATGAGGTTGTTGTTGACTGGGTTGTCTGTTAGTGGGACGCGAGGCCAATATGCGCAAAATTATCACGACTTACTCTGGTTATAACAAAGCCAGAAAATGGGGTACCAGCAAAATACGGCGCAGGCAGAGAAGCCACGGCGGACTTCATCGACCCACGCATCATCAAAGTTCATCCACTTTGGCCGCGTCTCATCGGTGAAGCTGGATGGCTTGACCTTCTCCCAGAAAGTGCCATCGTGCATATTCTTCCAAGTCTGAATAGGGTTGATCGACCACCGTCCCTTTTGTGCGAGAAACCAGATTTTGAGTGCCGGTCCGAGGACTGAACCACCTGGAGGTCTTTTCTCATATCGGTGTCGTCCCCACCACATTACCAAGGGGCAAATGCAGAGCATAATGGTTGGAAGCAGATATGAGAGCCAGAAGCCCACATACTTTTCGCAATAGACCACTACAGGGTGTTAGTGAGAAATAGGCACTAAAAGCAGGTATCTGCAGATAGGGTGAAATAAACTATCACGTACTGGCAACTTGGCCTACAAGAGCGCCCACGTTGATGGAAAAGTAAAACCTATAAAGAGAGTTAGCGAATGATACACGATGTCTTGTACTCAACAAGAGATCCGAAGTTTTTTATTATTATTTTTTATAAATATAAAAAAAACCAGTCGAGGTCGGCGGGACGATCCCAGAGCCTACATACCAGTTGTAAATTCTCTCAAAGGTAACCGCCGGGTCAACTATGACGCGCTCGCCAGACTTGAGCGTCTTAACGTGCATGTGCTGCTCCCCTATTTGCTCGACAATTAGAGGGTTGACATTAGGCTTGAAGCCACCGGTGCCAAAGCCAATGACAAGGATGGCGACGACCATGGCGCCCAGAGCGCCATCTTTATTCTGAATGACTGGGGGGATCGCAGAGAGTATCAGGATTATGTGTCCAAGAATGTCGATTCCGAGAGCGTAGGAAATGGTCTTGTATCGGCCCCAATATTGATCGGCAACGTAGGCACCCAAGAGAGGCCTGGAGCAGAGTCAGTCACTGCTTCCAAACTTATTGAGAGATGCTCTTACATAAAGTACTGCCAAAACTGGTTGAAAGTGGTGAGTCCGGTAGATGCTCTCTGGCCCATACCAAGCGCACCAGGTTGATCGTCGCTTTTGACAATTGCACCGGTGGTTGAGCCGTCAGGGAGAGGTTGCTGGATGAAGTTTGTGACTGAAGATGTAAGCAAATAGTTGGATGGCTTCATCATGACACAAACAACTTACAGACGACAGTGCATCCGTAGTAAGAGAATCGTTCGCAGAGCTCGATGAATGCAATGGTGAAGAGCTTGAGAGGGATGTGGTTTGGCACTCGTCTCAGTGTGGCCATCTCCTGAGGTGTAGGAAGCTCTGTGGGTACTGCGAGGCTCTCCTGGCCGCCCTGGGAGAGGCGAGGGTCGATTGAGGCGGAGGCACGCTTCTCTGTGACAACCTCAGCGCGAAGCTCGGCCCCCGCAATGGGATCGGTGACATCGCCAGGAGGCGCCATTGTTGAGATGGGCTATGTGCCTATTCACAGCGAGTTTTACAAGACAGAAAGGCAACCGAGGCAATATTTGAGAACCTCGGGCTCAGGCTGGGATGAGCTCTGGGACGAATTCAAGCTGCAGTTGGGTTCCGGGGCATGCTTCTCTTTTTTTATAAATGCATTGCCGCAGGAAGCTTGTCCTTGTCTATTGTAATGGTGATCACATTGAGACCAGGGCAGCAGACGGGGCAATGACATGAGATGCTCGAAAACGGCCAGGGTGCGGGGGGGTTCGCAAGGCAGCTTCACAGGTGACATATCAAGACCTGGCAGGGGGATTCAGAGTGGACGAACGCCGTGGTCCTAGTTGAGGGGACTGTGTCATATCAGGATGCTCGTGGGGAGGAGGCCAAAAAAAGCGCCCAGCCTGTGTAGTAGGGTGTGTGACGGGTCGGATCACGGCAGGAATACAGAAGAGGAAGACGGTGCTACCTCCGGCCGCCAATTGAGAATCCATGAGGTATACAATTCGACTTGGCAAGGGCTTGGCTACAGCCCAGATCATCAAAGATTCCCCGGTCCGCGAGTTGTTCCAAATGCGGCATCTCGGAAGTTGCGGGCGCTGTTTGTCAATTAGTTGGCTGCAGGGGTGGTGTTTTGAGCGAGCATTGTGTCGTTGGAGCAATATGTCTCTTTGTCCTAGGTAGCAGGTTCCGTAGTAGGGTTCCCATTATCTACCTAGGAAGCTGTGCGGTGCCCCCCCTCGGCCCTTCCTCAAACGGCGCTTCTGGTGTCCCAAGCTTCCAGAAAGTCAGCCGCATAATCCCATTCAGAGGTGCAGCTCATCATGCTCCCCTCTCCCCTCCTCTCCCCTCCCCTCCCCTCCCCGCCCGCAACGAATCTCAGAGCGAATCCCAGGGCGAATCCTTCTCGGTGATCGCTTCCGTATTCTGACCGTGGCTGTTGCTCCAACTCCAGCCCAACCAGATAAGGTCTGGATGCCCAGACCCAACCATGGCAAGCGAGGAGGTAACACAAGGGCAGCAACGGACAGACAAAGCAGCGAGCCCTTCACTGTAGACCCGGAGGCCACACATATGTCAAAAGTTCCGTCAGCGTTACAACTTCCCAGGCATGTGCCGTCCTTGATACGGAAATGTTCTCCAAGATAATGCATCGTGAGACACCACGCACGCGCTAACATGCTCAGCATGCGTCCGAAGCGGCAGCTGTGCGGACCTAGGCCAGTTGCAGCCAAGCAAATCGGCGCCCCGAGATAGACAGCAAGGGACCCGCCATCATTAGTCTGCTGGTTCGCGTCCTCTGTATGCCACTTGCAACAAGGCCGCTTTATCGGACAACCCTACACTCTCCACTCTCACCTCTCCCCTCTCCCCTCTCTTGCGCACCCGCAACAAAGGCTTGGCGGGCCATTGGCGAGTGGGAATGGCTTTGCCAGATTCACATCATCCGCCGCCACACCATCCACTAGAAAATTCCAAGAATACATGCCACCAAGGTACCTGTTTTTCTGGTCTTGGCCTTGGTCGCCGAGCAGCAGTCGTTGGGGCATACGTTGGCACATACGTACACTGCAGCGCATAGTGTGGGGAGATAGCCAGCATTGCGATACGGTCCCATGCCACGCCGCAATCACAACGCCACCTTCCTAATACTGCCTAAGCCGGTACACTCTAGAATGCTTCCCGTCACTCTTGTTTGAGGTTCCTCTTTTTAAGCTACTTTGAGGGAGGTGGGCCAAGATCTTGGTGGTCTGGGAGAAGCATGCATGCTAAAACGACGACTTCGCTAGCGAGAGAGAGAGGTCTACCCAACTGCCAGCTTATACGTACACCAAGTAGAAGGGAAAGAAAGTGAGTATGAAAGATAGACTCTGGATTAAATTGCGCATGTGTGCAGTTACCAAATACGAATATTGCCCAGGCTCGTTGGCGTCTGAAGGCGGGGGGGATTTCTCAATCAGAACTTGAAGGTGTCTCACGTTTGCTGAGCTTAGATTGGCTCCTCAGAGAGCTGCCGACAGGGGTTGCACACCCTTTCAGCCTAGCATCTGACCAGCCATGGGAATCTGCCAGTCTGTATGATTGAGGTAATCTACGGCAGACACCCATTGAGTGCTAACACTTGCACGCCCATTGGTAGGATATACAGCTCTGTTCGGTGACTAGCGGCAAGGAAGGAGGGTATCATCGCTTTTCTGTAGCCGAACAGTCAGAATCTTACCTATCCCCCTCCCTTGCTGCCAAAACGCCAAGATCACAATAGCTCATGTGGTTTTCCCGTCAGGCTTAGATCGGTATCGCTGAAACGGTTTATTAGTCGGAAACAGGAAGCCACCACGCGCTTTCCGTCGGATATGATCGGGCCATGGAAATGAAACGAAAATAGACGGTGGTCAATCAATGAGTATGATATCTGACAGTGTCTATCTAGAACGATACTACTTGATCAACCTTTGCCAGTTTCATCCTATCCACCACCCTAGACTCTGACTTTGCACAACCCAAGGGCTGTTCTCCCCGAAAACTCCAACGCCGTGGCACCGGTTGACATCGGCCTTACCGATAAGATACTAGTCTTGCAGGCCGAACTAATTGATCATAGTCAAGTAATAGCCATGAAAGAACAAACCCGGTCATTGTTAGGCACTAAATTCGTTTGGCTATGAGTCTCGGGTTTTTTTTTGTTTTTTTGTTGTTGTTGTTGTTGGGGGGGGGGGTTTGTGCTTTGCTTTGCTCCGCTCAACTTCGTTTACCATTAATCAAATACCCGTGTGGCTTGCGTTCCGCCGCTCGTTAGGAAGCTAAAGGTTCATCTGATTGTGCAACGGCTAGAATGTAACTAGCGTCCAGCCCTAGACCCAACAAGGGACCTCCAATATCATGTTACCACTTACATGCAGATTGCGGATGATGTCATGCGAATAATACCGATACCATACCAAGTTTCCCCCATCAACATTAAAGAGCCTCATATCCTCTTACACACCATGCATAGTTGGTCATATCAAATTATTCACAACTGGACAAGTAGTCCTCACATTACTATTTGGCATTATCTAGCGGTGCCATATATGCTCTTTGTCTCGTACAATCCGTCTAATATTCTCCTCCACCTTGTCTCCCTTTTTATACAAACACACATATACTCGCTACCAAAAAAGCATCTACAGTTTGCCCTGGAGCAAGTTGGCAATCATCTCGCGTCCAGTGATGCGAGCGGTGTGCCAGAGGGTGGGGAAATCAAGGGTGCTCGACAGGGTGTCGGCGGAGCCAAAGAAGAGCATGGGTGGGATCCAGCCGCGGGCGTACTCCATGGCGAAGCAGCCTTCGGGCATCTTGTACTGCTTGACATCGCCGCGGCGGAGGTGGTGGATGCTACCGGTAGGGTAGACCTCGGGCTCGTACTCGCCGGCGACGTAGGCGACCTGGGTTCCGGAGAGGATGTGAAAGTAGTCGTCGGCCGTGTGGCGACCAGTGTGGCCCTCGGTACCGATTGGGGTGCCTGTTTAGTGTCCCCGTCGCGTTAGTTTGCCCCGTCACGAAAGAGATGCGAATGAGGAAATCCGGGGAAGGGGAGGGTTCACGAACCGAAGATGATGAGGTACTCAGTTATGCTAGCGTGCATGATGTACATGGCACCCATGGCACCGCCAGCATTGTTGAAAACCCACTCCTCGAAGAGATTGATGTGCGTAGGGTGCTTCTCGTGGAGCTCCGTGATGATGTACTTGACCACCTCGCGCGTGTTGTTGCCGTGCTCGTTTAGGGCGCGCTTGGAGAGGTCGTCGAGGTGGTCCACGTCGAAGATGTAGAACTTGTCGAGGTTCTGCTCGAGCACGTAAAACACCGACGCCAGCAGGCCGGTGAGCACGGCGAGAATGCCCAGGAGGCGGCTGATGCCGCCATTGGCGTTGCTAGATGGGGCCATTGCAACTTGAATGTGGTTTTTTGTTTTGTTTTTACGCTTTTGCTCAAAAACAGAAAAGAAAAGAAGAAAAAACCAACAATGCAAGTTAAGAAAAAAAAAAGGGGGAGAAGACACCTGTGATTAAAAGGGAGGAGTGCCGAGCCGCGTGACACCAGCCACAGGGTCAATTGGCTTAAACGGAGGCGGTGCAAGTATGAAGGGGGGGGAACACAGCACGGCGCGCGCGTGTTTCGTCTGTTGTCTAGTTGATTGTTGAGGACATTCGCAGTGGAGCCCTCGGAGAGATAAATGCCGGATCTCACCGCTCGGTACGCGCGAATCCCGTGTATGCCATGCGACGCGGGACTCGGGGGTACGGGTGGATATTTGCTCCAGGGGCCGCGAGATGAACGACAATTAGCCAGCCCGCCGCCCTAGGCCATGTGTGCCAAAACGACTATCGCAGTCTCATTCGTTCTCGTGTTCGGGTTGCTCCAAGGTTGATCAGCCTGTACAATGTAAGTCGACGGGGTTCATGTGCATGAAGGGTGCATGCATTTCAGGGACCGCCCAAATTGAAAACTTCACTCAGTTGTGCATCTCTCATTTGATAATTCACATATTCATTTTTTTTAATCAAGTCTATTTTCCCTCTTTCCTCTGGCAGGCTCGAATGCGAAGCCACGCCAGCTACCCAGATATCTTCTCATACACATCTCAACGCCTCATACATCCATTAAAAGAGCCCAAGCTAAAGCAAGCAATAAAAGAGAAAACAATCAGGAAGAAAATATGATAAAAAAAATAAAAAGAATTAGGCAGGGTGTTTGTTTCCTACCCCTCGCCATATGGATCCTATGCGGTCGCGTGTTACATCACCTCAAAAAGCCGCTCTTTCCCACTCCTCTTACCTAGATTAACAGAACATCGAGTCCCTCGCCGAATACATGTGGGATTTCCGTAATGAACCCTTGTCTAGTCGGACTCAGCTCCGAGCTCTGTCCGGTCAAAATCGTCCATATCTTCGTCAACGCGGTCGTCGTCGTCGTCGTCGTCGTCATCGTTAAGGACGGTGTGATCTCCGACATCCATTGTAAGGTCGCCCATCGTGACGTCCCCAAGTGTTACATCTCCCACCGTGACATCGCCCACAGTCATATCCCCAATGGTCATATCGCCATTGACATCGCCGTCAAGATCACCGTTAACCTTGCCATGCTCATCTTCTGCGCCCTCCTCATCAAGGTCCTTCTCAGACTTCTTTCTTGGCCGTTTGACGGGAGGGACAACTCCGAGCGTTACGGGACTGGCGTTCCAACGGGCCAAACGACGGACCGATCGCCTCAAGGCGGCCGCGTAGGAGCTGACTTCCTCGCCATAGTCATCGTCCTCGTTTCCAAGCAGACAAAGTCCACCCACTCCAGTTTCTCGGAATACTCCTGGAGACTTATCACCAGCATAAGACAAGTTTCGGGATATTTCGGTCTCGTCGTCGCTGTCTTCAAATGGGTCTGTGTGCTGCTCGAGTCGCCTATATGCTCGGAAAATAGCGCCATCTTGGCGTCGAGACTTCCGGCTCTTGTGGTGCTGTCTGCGGAGACCGCGATCCAAAATGTATTCGACTCTCTGTGCCCTGTTTCGTTCAACAGCCAGCTGATGAGCTGTTGGAGGGCGAGGCTTTCTGGCAATCACGCCCTCCCCGCCATGTGCTGGGGAGGACCCCTCGAAGATCTGATATTTGAGAGGCGCTCCTCTCCGTACAGAACCTATACCTCGACCAAGGCCCCTTGGGGGTGGAGTAGACCGTGTACTATCCAGGTCTGACTCATGCTTAGAGGGTCTGATTCGAGGGAGAATGGCGGGCCCGTCATCAAATGGCGGGCGGATCTTGCCACGCTTGTTCTCTCGCTCATTAAGATACGCCTGATCCATCTCGAGAATCTTGGCTCGAGTCTTCTGCTTCATTCGGCCAAACTCAATCTCTTCGGAGGTATCAACATTCTCCTTGGCTTTTTCTTCCTCGGTCATCTCCTCCAGCTTGGGCACTCCCTGGTTTGCAACATCCAGTCCATAATCGACGCCGGGTCCGAAGGGGTTCTCTTCGCACCCCTCTTCGGTAAAGTCGGATTCGAGATAGAACCACATGAGCCAAAGGAAAGCATTTGCCCGTGACTTGCTCGAAAACTGAGTCTTCATGACGAGGTCGTGGAACTCTCCAGACTTGGGAAAGTGTAGCTCGGCAATCTTCTGTGCCGTGTTGCACATGACAAAGATGAGATTAACGGGGTTGGTACGTGGGACGTCCTCGCCCTTGATTTTGTCGAGAGAATTGGGCTCGTTGCGGTCTTCGGCGCCGCCCTTCAGGATGGATTTGAGACGAGGCGCATCCTGGAGTTGCTTGTACGCATGGCTGTCTTGATGGGCCTGCAGGGAAGGAATCGCGTGGTAAGTTCGAAGCTGAGCTCGCATCTCGGGGAAAACTGTAAAAGTCAGTACATAGGACGGAGTGTAGAGTGCATGCGTGCTTGCTCACAGTTGAGAGTCGTGTTCATGCGGCCAACGTTGACCAACAAACAAACCATGGCCATGCCCTTGGCAGCTTCTCTGTCGCTGAGCAGCTTGTCCCTGAGGACTTTGCTGGTCTTTGTGCTGCGAGACATGGTATCGATGTAGAGGTCGGCAAAGTTTTGTTTGGGCAAGGTGTTGTCGTAGGAGTTGGTGAAGACGACATCCTCATTGTCAAAGACAGCCTTGAGAAAGTCGTACTGGATGTCCACTCGCCAAAGGGGCTCTCCGTCTTCCTTCTTCAGGTGGCGGATCTTGCCAATTTGCTGACCGGCGGCATCTTTGGCCTGCGCTGACTTGCCCTTGCCACGAGCCGACTTCTCGACTGGGTCGGGCGTCGCATCAGCCATCTGGGTATCATCTTCATCGGCCTCTGTCACGGCACGAGATGCGAAGGACTTGGCCTCGGGCTGTACGGGTGAGCTCGGGGGCTCGATTTCGGACGTGGCGGCGATGGAGCTCGGAGATGCAGCCATTGTGGACGAGGTTTGAGCGAGGTTTGCTCGCGCAAGGAGGGAGGCAGAGGAAACTCGTTTGGGGTGTGTGGGTCGAGATCAACGGCGCATGACGATGTCGCGAAGAAAGCTGTTAATGAAGGGAGAAGTTTGTCGATGAAAACCCGAAGTCAAAGCAATGTGGTGGTGATGAAGCCGATTGTGATGTGCGGACGGTAAGGATTGGACGGGGGGTGTGGTGTGGGCGAGGATGCGAAAATGAAGATGCCACAGCTATGCAACCAGCCTAGCCTCACTCAACTCACCACAAAGCCGCACTGCTGAGGCGCGTCAAAGATGCGCTGAAGGTTTTGGCCGTAGTTCGTCAAGTCTCTGTGGCTTGAGCGTGACAAAAATGCGACTGTGGCTCGTGCACGCACACCCAACCCGCCCAATCCGCCCAATCCGACTAATGTAAACGCGCAACTCTGAGCCACACTATAAGCGAAAGTGTGTCCCAGTATAGGGTAATTACACGGTCCATGTCTGGACTGATCATGAACAAAGTATGCGAAATGAATCCTTAACTAGGGAGGGCACTGCAAATCTCTAGAAATAACACAGCATTGAAGATTCCGTAATCTATAAAAAAAAAATTGGGGGGGGGGGGTTTCTTTCTTTTTCTAAAGATCAGGGTTTAATTTAAATCGCTACGACTTTCCATATTATTTCTTGAAATCCCTACTACTCAATGTAGATGCTCCCAGATGACAAAGGTAGTGTGTATCAAGGTATAAAAGTGATTTGTGCCCCCCTGAGGAGAGGGACGGCTCAACAAGGTAGCAACACCAAGGAGCACGTCAAACCTTTAGACTCTCAAATCCTGTGGTACAATTGCCCTTGTGCCCACAATCACCTTGGAAGCCTAAAAGCAATGCAAGATGAAAACTATGAAGCTTTCTCCGATAGAAATGTAACACAATAAAAAGATGGCCGACAGCCAGAATTGGTGCATTTCAACGCACCAAGGTAGTGTGTATCTTTATCAAGTTACATACACTTTAGCAGAAAGGCCAATGAAAAGCGTAGCTATATTGAGTTATCCCCAAGATATTGTAAATTTAAAAACTAACCAGAAACTTCATGCCGCATATTTATTGTTTTCCCTCTGTTTCCTTCCCGTGATAATAGTCTGTTCTAAAAGGGGAGTATATATAATATATACCAATTGATACAACGTAAAAAAACAAAAACCACATCAACCGGAAAATTATATGTCATGGAGTATTGCAATTTCGTCCATGAAGCAGAGTGATTACTACGATGCTACATAATATTTGATACGCGAGTAAGCAACAATTCCATAGTGAGTGTTTTTGGTCATGCAACAATCGCAACATGTATAAGAGTAAACCATCCCGTAGTGGAGAACCTAAACAGCCTCAAGGGCACATTTTCTCGTTCCGAATTAACTTTCTGTCCGAAGCAACCCAGTATAGCTGTAAGTGGTGGCAGAAAACAGATGGACGCTGATCAATTAAAGGTAGATACCAACAGACCAGTGATGAATAGAGTCGATCCTATTTACAGAGTAAATAATGGCAGTTTACCAACTTAATTTGTTACAACAGAAGTATTGTGGCAGTTTCTTCCTACAAGAACTATAGGTTTGAGCAGACCGTTGGATAACCTTAACGGGTGCCAACGGGCTTTTACTAACTCCAAACACAAAACCCTATACAAACAACATAGAATTAAGACCAAGAGTGAGGAAATAACTAAGCTAGTATGTCTATTAAATATCATGTTCTACCTGTCGTAATTACGTACCTACATACTGTAGCCAACCACACCTTCATCATTGCTAATGTATTGAGAAAGGCATTGTCGAACATGCCTACCCTGTAACCGTAAATACACGGCATCCTGTCATTTATTCTACCCAGTGCCCAATGGACTTATACGAGGTGTTTATCCCTTTGCTTTGTGCATGATCACTGGCCGAAGAGTCCAGAACTCTGAGACCAACGTAGGCAGTATACGGTAACATTCATAATGTCAGTATTTGCATAGTTGCTCTATAATTTGATTCAGAGATCCTTGGAATATATGGATCAATGATGATATTTTATACTCTCTACCCTTGATTATACAGTGCGTGGTTGCATTTCCAATACTACGGATTGTATTATACGGCTGTGCCCTCCGAAATATGCGCCCAAGCATTACTGATCAAACTCGCTCTTGCTTTTGCCCTCGCCTAAATGTAGCATTATTCATACTTATTTCCGGAGACAAACTGTAAGTAAATTTGTAGATGCGCGTGATTAGGAGTTTTACCAATTGCCCAGATGATGGCGTTTGCATCATGATGGTTGACTGTATTCAACGGGCATCCTTTCACCGATTGGCCATCGGATTTCGGCTTATCCGACAGCACAAACCACGCGCCCCGCTGCGTGATGATGATGCGGCGAGTAAAATATAGCGTATCCGAAACTGGGAGTGTGGAGGTGTTTCCGGCATTCCCGGAGATAGGTCCGTTAGCTATTCCCCGCATTCTCTGTACTGGCGCCTGGTGAATGGGGGTCGATAAGCCGAGATTCTCCAAGTGATAACTCCAACGAAAACTGGTAAAAACTGCAACTACATCTTCTCGCTACCTTAGTTTCGATCGTTGAGATTTTATCCAACTACAATAAAAAAAATCATCGCCACCATGTCTGTCCGAAGCGGCCCTTGGAGACTTCTTACCGTTAACACAGCCCCCGAGCGGGCCAAGAGACTCATCGGACGTATGATTGAGGCTCTTAAGGATCAATATGACATTGAACACCTTGACAACTGTGAGAGTAAGTGTCAAATCTCGTTGGCTGATTTGGAGTGTAACTGACATATTCTACTAGATATTGGCGAGGTTCTCCCCAAGGTGACAAAGTACAAGCCCAATGTTATTGTAAGTTGTTCCAGCGACACAACATTTATAACATGACTAACAAGAAATGAAGTTCTGTGCCTCAATGTGGACACCTGAGGAGGCAAACACCATCTTTACCACGGCGAAGACCGTCGTGCCAGACATCAAGACCCATGCTATCCCTACCGGATTGCAGGTGGAAAAGGGACCAGATGCGATTGTTGAGTACTTAGTTGTGGAGGTTCCCAAGTTGCTGGGTTAGATTGTGTTTCAACAAAATTGAAGGCTTAAACAAACAATATGAGTTATAAAACTGCCTGATACATTTCATTTTGTACATGGATGATTTATATCGCTCACACTCATAAACATTTTATTGATAAGCCTTTCATGTTACACATGTAAAAGTAGTGAATATGGACAGCCATAACGGAAATATTATCCATTTTAATATCCACAGTGTACTGGAAGTGATACTCAGGCTGATAATAACTTACGTATCGAATAAGAGAGACAATCCTAATAGGGCAATCAAGGTTTGAATACTGAGTGCCTTTGGCTGCTAACTGTGGCCTGGGCTTGCTCCTGGAGATGCCTGATTGGGTTCACTGCTTTTTCTCCCTCTTCAAATAAACGTACATTTTAATGTATGGATATATTTAAAGTCTACCAAGTCAGACAGTCTATTTTCTAACACATATTTTCGAGCTCCGCTACTTATTTCTCATTTTCAAAGACATTAACAAGAGTTCCGATATGTGGCAGAATTTCAACAGCAAACTCGTCACCATCCTTTAGGGTCTCCTTGGGTTTTCTGCTAAGGCCAACACCTGCAGGGGTTCCAGTGAGGATGACGGTTCCTGGAGGTAGAGTAGTGCTCTGCGACAAGAAGCTAACCAACTTCGAAATGCTAAAGATGAGGTCGCTAGAGATTTTGTGTTAGAAATAGCGACTGATTCTTGTCGAATAGGAAGACTTACTTGATGGCACAATCCTGGAGGACATTGCCATTCTTAATACCCTTGATCCACAGCTTGGAGGGATCAGGGATCAAGGACTTGAGTGCGATAGTTGGACCTGATTGGGTAGAACATGTTCAGTTTGGGTAACACTTCGACTGGAATATTGGGGGATTGGACATACCGATAGGGCAGGCTCCATCAAAGCCCTTGGAGAAAGACCACTGGCTCTGGGTGAGCTGTGGAGTTCGGCTCGAGACGTCGTTGGCGGCGGTGTAGCCCAAGACATAGTCCAAAGCATCAGCCTCGCTAACATTCTTGGCGGTCTTGCCGATAACAATAGCCAATTCAGACTCGTAGTCACCACAGTCATCAATCTGAGTAAGTTTGGGCAAGATAGTAGGAGCAGGCCAAGGGTCGCCCAAAGAGGTGCTGGGTTTCCTTCATAGACGTTAGAAGTAATGCTTAGGATGCTTTTAAAAGACCACTTACATGAAAACCGTGGGAATAGTCGGGATGCTCATATTAACCTCAACGGCGTGCTGCTTATACTATTGGATACGGTGTAAGTCGGGATGCTTGTGTATGATATTTGTAAAAATGAAACGCCAGATTGCACTTACATTCAAGCCAATGCATCGAATGGTGCCAACCTCATTTTGAGCCAGAGGAGACAGAACCCGACCAATGGTCTCGGTAGAACCTGTGTCGGTTCCGGGTGAGAGTACAGAGGAACCCGAGAATACATTGACGACAACATCCAAGCCCTTGCGGACGGCGGCACCAACATCCACATCCTTGTCGGCAGGTTGGCCGATTAGGATCTTGGAAGAGTTGGACTTGGGCACAAAACGCACGAGGCCTATGAGTATGAAGGCATGGGTCAGAGAAACGGGGTGCAAGGTCGGGGCAACAGCTCGGTTCCAATGTGAGACAAAACGTATGAATTGCGAGACTTACGTTGGATAGTAGTAGAGGCCATTGTGATATGGTGGGTAGATCTACAGTCTTTGACTTGAAGACTAAAAAGCGCAATTGGCGATGGTATTTAAGGGAATATCAATGGCGTATCAATGGCGCTGGACAGATATTCTAGGCGTGTTTTCAGACTGTGTCTCTAAACTGCACAAGATCCAATCTCCGATGAAGGATTACGAGCGATCCAACTTGCGGCGGATACTGCAGTGTCAGAAGGGTAGATTGGCGTGCAGAAGACGGCCGGTTTCGGGAAGGAGGGGCGTGGTGGTAGTTGACGGTGGACTAGTGGCAGCTGTCGTATGAAGCCGGAATATGGGAGTGAGGATTGGAGGATTGGAGAAGGGGCGGGAATTCCGGTGTAAATACTACGGGGATAACTGTCGCCATACACTTGTCGAGCTGCTGCGTAATCCAAGCGTGCCCGGCTTCGGCGGACCTGGGGCCGAAGCTTACGGGAAGCGGGGCGGAGTGCGGGGGATTGTGGGCGGCGGAAGACCCGGCCAATGAGTTCGGCAACTGAGCAGACGTGGCGACGCATCGTGTTTGCGGGGATAAGATATCAAAATGGGGAATTGGGCTTGGAATTGAGTTCCCTTGTTGTTTGGATATATCCATTTCCGTTTGTGGCTCTATGTATTGCCGTTTGCCATCGTACCATGATCGGATCTTGGGCCGGTCATTGTCATCTTCTCCAACGGCCAGGAATACACATAGTTCAGATAAATCAAGCCGTATTCTCTGAATTATAACCCTAGCTACTCATCTCATAAAACAAAACACAATCATACAGCTCGAGTTTCATCATAATCATCATCACCAACCATCATCACTGCACCCAGCAACAGAATCAGCCGCGCCAATTAGCAACCATGGCATCTCAATCCGCCCCAAGCGGCTTTCGTGAGCACCTACCAGATCTCGGCCTTCCCCGCTTCACCACAATGAAGAAGCAGACTCCCTATGAGTATGCCAAAGAGTTCAAAGAGGGCGGCCAGCCACCCTGGCTTCACGGCCTTTTCCTCCACTGGCGAAGCCTGCTCAAGGAGCCCTACAAGGGCATCACCAATGATGGCATGTTCGCCCTGACGCATAACCCTTTAGCCCTTCCCCACCTCCACTAACATAGCATGCAGGCAAGGTCCGCAATGGGCTCTTTGACCTCCATGATGATGGTATTCCCATCGACACCATTGTGCAAGCTGCCGAGGAACTGCTGAAGCTCCTCGACGATGTACAGAAGAAAAAGACTTGCTATCACATTGACTCGCCGGAATGGCGCACCTGGTCCAACCCTGAGTTTCTTCTCAGTGACAAGGGCATCCGCCTCGAGGAGGTTACCCCCGAGCAGAGGGCTGTTGCCTTGAAAGTCTTGGAAGTGACTCTCTCGCCTGAGGGCTACCAGAAGGCCATTGGTGCCATGCGTACCAATGGATTCCTCGGCGATTTGGTCGAGGCTCCCGGCATCATGAACGAGTTCTCCTACAACTTCGTCCTCTTTGGTGAGCCTTCGACGGAGAAACCGTGGGGCATTTCATTCTATGGTCACCATCTTTGCCTAAACATTCTTCTCTACAAGACACAGATGGTCATCTCACCATGGTTCACCGGTGCCGAGCCCAACCTGATCGATGACGGCCCCTACAAGGGCACCCGTATTCTCCACAAGGAAGAGGCCCTCGGCCTGAAGCTCATGCAGAGCCTTCCTGCCGAGAAGCAAGAAAAGGCCCAGATTTTCAAGCTGATGAAGGATCCCGCCATGCCCTGGGGCCGATGGAACCACGATGACCAGCGCCATCTCTGTGGCGCTTACCGCGACAACCGTGTTGTTCCCTACGAGGGAATCCTCGTCTCAGAAATGTCGCCCACAGAGCAGGATCTGATCATCGGCATCTGCAAGGAGTTTCTCTCATATCTCCCCTCCAAAGCACTCCGAACCCGCCTCGACCAGATCCGCAGTTGGCTCCATGAGACGTACTGGTGCTGGATCGGAGGGTTCAGCGACGAGGATCCATTCTACTACCGCATCCAGAGCCCTGTGGTGATTATCGAGTTTGACCACCACTCCGGCGTCTTCTTGGCCAACAAGGAGCCTGCAAAGTTTCACATCCACACGCTACTTAGAACACCGAATGGAGGCGACTACGGTATGGCACTGCGGCCATTGATTCCTCGCGAGAAACAAGAATTTCTGTGGGAGGGATAAACAAGACTGACCATTAGCATGTATGGTGTATTTTATGTAGCGAGCGTTGTGAATGAAGATGAATGAAAATTCATTTGATATTATGAGAGAATGTGACTTTATTTGTGTGTTGATGCAACGGATAAAGTGTGACTGGCCATCCTCGCGACCAAGTGCAACATGACATGCCGCGTGATTAAACCATACCTGGTAGACAATATAATATATATATGCTCTGCCAGTTATCCTAAAATTGATATTTGAGCCTCAGGATTTTGAGGTATTCCTTGCGCAGTTTCGTGTAAAACTGTGGGCACTTGCAAAGCTTGAAGTAGCAATAGGGAGCAACTATGCAAACCACTCTTCCATGGAATTTCTAGAATGAATAAATAATGGTACGCCAAGTATTTTGACCCCTGTTATAAATACTTAGGAGGCTTTGTACAAATTTTCATAGGCCTTCTCCCTGTCGGCGCCTTTTTTCATTTTCAAATTTGTTCTAGCGAAACTGGATTAGTGTACTTGTTTCCACGAAAAGCCTTGCCCCAACTTCGCCCTAAGACACCTGCCATCGTGGGATTTTAATTCTCGTCATGAGTGAAAAGCTCGACGCCTGTATCCTTGAGATGTGTCTCTACCCCATCCCGCAATTGGCGGTGATAAGGCTCTGATTCTAGGTAAAAGCTCCAGGGGGTGAATATGATGACGTATAACTTCTCCAATTGTGGGAAATTATGCAGTTATGTGATCGATGTTTTGATAACATGGGCGGCATCGTCTACCTCTCCGTATGACTGTCGCAAGACTAGGCGTTTCAGTGATGAGGGAAGTTTCAACGACATTCGGTTGGCGGCCAGTTTCGACGCATTAATGGAGACGTCCAAGACCCCAAGCTTCGAAAACTGGTGAATCGGTTCGTATTTCTCCAAAATCGAACACCATAAATGGTCAATGACTTCAGTCCATTCTTTCGGATGGGTAAGTGTGTAGAATCCGTCATGTGAATGATCCAAAAAAATTGAAGAACTGCAATTGAGGCATCGCGCTAATTAATACCCGAATATTGGGAATTTAGAATTCAGTTGAATGGATCAATGTGAGCTGTTTGACGTTGGCCATCGTTTTGGAGTCATAGTGCCCATAATCTGAAAATTGTGATAGCGTGAGCTTATAAAGCTTCGGACTGTTTGCAATAAGTGATAAAAATTAATCCGGGGTCGAGATCGGTATTGCGCCAGTTGTAGCTGACTGAGTTCAAGCTCTTCGAGGTGGCTGATTTGTTTTATGATTTCTTCAGCAAAGATCAAGTTGTGTTGAAAAGGATCAACCAAGGCGGCGGCTTGTGCGCTTATCTCAGTGTTCAATGAGTGTCCTCAAAAGCGAGTCATCTTCCGTGTTGCATTCATCGGCGTAATTGACCGACAAACTTTTGATGTTTCGTACGAGGTTAGGGTTAGGCATGATGGTGGACATGAGACGAAAGAGGGGATGAAAATATTCGGCATAATTGCCGCCTCCACAAAAGAAATGATATAGAACGGGTTGGGCGCCAGACTTCATGAACTTTGAGGCGAGGCACAGAGGCGTGGAGGTGATCGGTTTATCATGCGGGGTTCGGGGCAAGGCCTCCCATTGTCCGCAACAGAGCCTGGTGATGATGGAAATGATGAAATGGATAGATGTGCCCCTGAAGAGTAGGATACGTGTAGGAGATGCAGGCAATGACCGCAAAATAAGTGCCCGGCAATCGGTACAGCTGGCAAGCAGCCACTTGTAGGCCATTCAAACATTTAAGTCAAACATCAAACAATTGCATCAGTAGGCGCAAACTTATTGCACAAAGCTTTGGCAGAATACTCAAACGGCTGATTGAATACATGAGACCCAATGCCAATTGATGCAAATCATGGCTATTACCATTGGCGGCATCTTCCATCAGCATCAACTTTATCATAATGATAGGGTCTATTCTATGAAGTAAATAGTCAGTTGCTGAATGATGCTGATTTGCTCGCCGAGGTCCTTGTTTGAGGGTCGATCCTGGCCGATAATTACTGCCGATGCGAACACAACAGCTGCTGCGCTGAAGGAAACGCGCAGCAACTTCTACATATTTCTACACTCTTACCGCCCCCATAACATCTGGTTATTTTTCTTTTTATGTGCGTCTTATTTCAACTCCGTGTAAATATGGCATTTGTTGGACAGAGAATACAGACCACTAGAATACGCATCAACGATGAAACTAGCAAGCGACTGATCGAAACCAATGATCTAATGCTTCCAATTGTAGACCACGCGATAGAGGACCTGCCATATTCATTGGACAAATTAGATCCAGATATCTGTCTAATGTATTTATTCACGCATCCATGTTCATGCAATATGCAGAAGTTGATGTCGTACATCATATTTTTTGTCGATAAGGTGGATATATGAGTATTTATCTCCACAATCTCTCCTATTGACTGGAGAACTTTGGCGTACAATAAAAAAGCAACTTTAGCTTGGTGATCATGGTTATATATGTATGAGATATATCCGTATAACTTTATTCGTTAAATCGTGTACCCATTCAAACGCACGGCTCATATTTCCCCGCATGTTTAATTAATATAGGGCCACCCCGGCTTAGATAGTTTCACATCTGGTGGAACCGTTACAATATGAATCTTCAGGATTTCTAGCCATAATGACCATTCGCTGCATATGAATATCTCCTATTCAAGTCATAACTATGTACAGGTCGAACCAGAAAGGCATTCCCCAACTAACCCATGCACCTGGCCACCGGCCAGTCGGGTCCAGCTTCTCTCCCTTCTAGGAGCTGCTATACAATACAAACGACCGCCATAGCACTGTTAGCCATCGTGCTTCCCTCATACGGAAGCACGTCTTCTGTTGTTGACAGCCGGCTCATACAAGCAAGCGATGCTATAGCCCTGGGGCACCAGCGCATTAAAAAATCCTTAGGGTGAAGAAGAAATATTACCCAAAGTGTTTAATCAAAATAAGGAAACACAAGAGTATCCACAAATCATTCCCTGAAAATGTCACTCCCTTACGCCGTAAATTTGATGAGTCGATCAGCCTCTTTTCCAAACACGATTTTGGTAACCGACAATTGTGTGAGAACAGCCTGCCATTTGTTAGACCGCGGTCAAACAGCAAATTAAATACGGTTCTGTGGGTCGGGAGCGCCATATGCCGAGTGCCTGCCTCTCCCTGAGGTAGGCATATTTGGCGGAGGTAGGACCGAGGGATCATCTGCAAGGAGGTCGTCGAGGAATGCGCTGGGAGCTCGTTGACTGGGAGGCCTGTTCAAGTTGAGAGATGTGTTGCTGATATCCCGACGGGCGTTAAACGAGGGCGAGTCGGGAGGAGACGGGTTGAGAGTGTTACGCGAATTGTTGGCGAACTGTCCACGAGAATCAGGGCGCAAGTTGGTCAGACTGATCGAATGATCATGGTTGGCTCCAGGAGAGCTGGTACCAGCGGCATAAAATCCTGAAGGCAGGAATGTAGAGCCCCGGTTGCCTCCAACATTACCAGAAGCGGCAGCGGTAGGGGAGAAGAATAGGTTGGATGCGCTGGGTGTTGATGAGAGGACAGGACCACGGTTCGTACGGCGAACACCACGCCCGGTAGCACCAACGGACATTGTTGAGGCATGGTCTGTATACTTGTAAAATGGTGCTGGGGGTGCGGGAAAGCCAGCCTTGGCGTTGGCGTCGTGTTGGGCCTTAGCGGCACGTTCGACGGAGCGGTGCAGGAGGAAACCAACAATGACTCGCCAGAGGAGAATAGCGATGCCAAATGCGCCAAGGATGGCACCCACAGCAATAAAGACAGTTCCGTCGGGAGCGCTTGAGTGCTGCATGAATGGAGCGTTCTTGGTGGGCGGGACAGATGGTGCCGGGTATGTGGGAATGGCTGTGACCTTGGTCAAGGTGGGCATGCCAGTAATGGCCGATTCGGTCTGTGATGCTGAGGAGATGCTGGTTTCGATATCAGTCGTGGTGGCATCCTCGGTTGAGGTTGACTCCTCAGTGGTGGTTTTAGCCGGCTCAGTTGTGGAAGTCTCCTTATCCTGGGCTGTAGTGCTAGCCTTGGCACTGGACGTCTCTCTGGCAGACGCAGTAGTCCTGGACGCTGCTGCATTGCTGCTGCTGGAGTCGCCTGTGTCGGTGGATTGTGCAGAATCGCTGTTTGCAGAGTCGTTTTGAGCGCCGACAATTGTGCCATATAGGGCCAGGGTAGAGAGCAAAAGCTCCGTCCTGGGGAAGAAACTGGTCGACCGCATCTTGGCGGATAGCTATAGTCTCGATACAGTGGTTATCGTACGGCGAACAAATTCGGAAAGGAAAAGTCTTCGCTCGGTATGGGTTTACTCGATGTCGAATATTTGAGTCAAGCCAATGACCTGGCCGACGGAGAGCCGATAGGAATGTGGAAGGGATGCCGATTAGTAGAGCCGGGACAAATTAACACCCAGCTATACAGGACCAACGAGGGAGTTTCCTTCGGGATTCGTCGAGTTGTTGCGATAAGACGTGGGGTGTCCAGGCGAGAGCGAGAATTGACGATGGAGACGCGCGCGAAGCGAGGGGCGGGAGGAGGCCTGCTACGAAACGAATAGCGCCGGCAATTATATAAACCAAAACGAGAGAACAGAAAAGAGCGTAGCCAGAGTAGCGGGATAGAGCGTAACCAGCGAAAGGGGAATACGCCTACCAGCACCGTCGAAGCATGATTCGGGGGGCTGATGTTGGATGCAAGGTGAAATTGGGAACCAGAGTGAGAGGAAACGGGGTCGTACGACAGGGCGGCGACACAGAGCGTGCACTAGCACAGCCCCAGGTCGGGTAGGGTAGGTGCGTGGGCTGCTCCTGCACCGTGCGTGCAAATCTAGCGTGGCTTCTCAAGCAGGGAAAGAGGACTGGAACCAAACGAGCCATAGGCAAAAAAAAGGAGTATCGGCGGCTCCCTCCAGCCCAAAGCGGGCCTAGTCTCGTTGCTGTTTTATTTAGAGGCAGAGGTCCCTGTGCAGGTGACCAGGCCTCTGATTCGCCAGTCGTACTCTGCGCCGTGGTCTGGACCACGCAACTGACACGACACGACAGCCCCCAATATCACCATACCGCCAATGCCGCATTGCTGCGCGCCGAGTCACTCCACGTCCGATGTTAAAGCGGCCAGAAGCTTGCCAACCAACACGCTATTTTAGGCTCAATCACCGTTGCTCAGTTGTATCTCAGCGCCTCGGTCCTGAAGGATCTCTTTGTTCACTGAAGGGTGGGCCTGCGAGGCAGGTGACCTGACATCTCTGGTTGCTGTGGAAAATGGGTATTTTTTTTTTTTGCAATGCCGCTCGAAGTGGAATGCAATCTAGGTACCTAACTAACTACTAACTAGTCTGTACAAACCGTACCTACATGCGGATGAGACGGGGACTACGTACGCACTCCCCCGCGCTGGGTTGCCGTTGCATGCTACGCAATGCGTGAGCCCATCTATTGGCTGAGCGGTTATGCAGCTGCGTCCGTTCACTCGACGACAGCAGAGCGCACACAAAGGTAAACACGCATAAAAAAGAGCATCGCCGACCAACGAAGCGGTTGGGTGTAGAGTGCTTTGGCGTACGCAATTTGTCTCCGGCACCGACCATCATGAAATTCGCACGTTGGCTTGCCCGGCGCTTTGTGCATGCATTGTGCTATCCTGTTTTCATCTCTACATTGTCCGTGTCGGTCATAACAGCATGCAGTGCCAGTCAATCGGGCATGAAAGCATTCCTCACTTCGACATGCGGCTCGCCTATGCTCCATCTAGGTCCGCACCCTCATCCCCGGAACTGACGCACATCCTCACGCGCCCAAGCAACATCGCGGAGACGATTGGGGGATCCCGTGCAACGTTAATGCACGGTCGTCACTAGACCGCTTTGAATGGATTTTAGGGTCCTGTTCGTTCGTTCTGGGAGAGATGGTTCGCTCAAAGTGACTGGTCAGCGGGGCAACACATATGGATCCTCAATTGTCGAGTTGAAATCTTCATGTGTTTTTTTACTACTGCGTTTAACCGTCTGCGACCCACGAGTTTTCAGGCATATCCCATGTTCTGTGCACGGGGACCTAAGCTTGCGCAAAGCTCACCCCCTGTGTCCTTTGGCCTGAGAGTACAAAGCAAATATAATTTTAGTGGAACGTGGATCACGTGATCATAGTCAATGCCAAGCTGCGACGTCGTCGAGCGCCAGCCTCGTCATTAGCCTCAGAGCTTCGTTTCCGAATCGACGTCAGGTTGCCTGGTTTGACTTGACATCCATCCAACAACGCCATCCCCAACGACACCCGCCGAATCCCGTGTCGCCTCGCCGAAATCTCCGATACGTAATCTACTATCAGCATCATGGAAGAGGAGCGTCTTTGGAAGTTCAGACGCCCCGAGTGGCTCAACAGCATCTGGGCTCGTAACGCAGGTGTCTATGGTGCAGGAGCTTTGGTATGTTAGAAGTTACCTTGTGCTTTTTACCGTATTGCAGCCGAGCATTTAGGTGCATTGGACTAAACTAGGAACACTGGCAATCCGATGCTCCCGCATGCGACCTCGTCTTGCGCGCGACCGCTAACCGCATCTCTTTGCCCAGTTCTCCATCGCATTTTACGTCATGCTGGACTCTGCCGTATGGTCCAAATCCCCCCAAAATGGTGCAGACGTCCACGTCAACTTTGTCGACTGGCTCCCCTTCATTTTCTCCAGTCTAGGCATGCTTATCATCAACTCGGTCGAGAAGCAGCGCCTCAGCGCCGACTCGTTCAGCTATAGTGGATCTGGTGTTGCGTGGAAGGCTCGCGTGGTTCTGTTCCTGGGCTTCGCCGCCCTTGCAGGTGGCATGGCTGGAGGCGTGACCGTCTTCGTGCTCAAGTTCGTCGTCCCAAGCGTTGGCATGCCCGCTCTCGGCATGGGCATTGAGAATGTTGTGAGCAATGCCTTGGTTGGTCTGAGGTGAGTTGAATTCCGGGTAATGACATATTCCTGCTCCAAACACTAACTCTCTTCAGCTCCGTTGTCCTCTGGGTTAGCCAGAATATGGAGGACGAATACTCCTACAATCTCTCCCTGTAAACGAAACTCGGGCCATGAGGCATGGGTTTTCACAAGGGGTCGCATATTGACCAAGGCATATTTGTGAGTACGTAAAGTGCACGGGAGGTCGGCTCAACGTTATGAGCACAAGGGCACTGGACGGGCTGAAAGGTCAAGGCCCTCTGCAGGTTGTAAGAAATATAGTCAAACTCGCTCTTGATTACACACACCCATTTGGACGTGGGGTCGTTTGATGGGACATTTCTAGGAAGTCAAGGGGGATACTGGAATGTCATTTTTGATTTAGCGTTATTGGTAGGCAAACATGTATGCATTTGATCAACTTGATCAACTTGATTCATGTCAAGACCACCTCAGTGAGGCTTGCGGGCATAAACTTGGTGTGCTCAATTAAGTTACATAGAGAGCCGAAGCCGGACTTTCAGTCAATGGACATGATTACAATTTATTCAGTCAAATAAGAGAATCATAAAATATTCTTCCCATCTATTCGTTACTCAAATTCAAGTACAAGGTTGGCATGATGCAACTCTCAATACCCTTTGTTCGCAGGCCATTGATCAGCGCCTAGTCACTGGTCCACTGGCAGATCCCCACCAAAAGTCACCGCATCCCACTTCGCGTTGGCCCGGTTCAACCTCTCAACCTCAGACGCCACGGCACAAACAGCCCTATCAAAGGCTCCTCTTTACCCTCTTTTCTTTTTTACTTATCCCGACACGGGGCATCGAGTGATGGCCGACCGCACCCGTGTGGCCACCAACGGTGTGTCGCGTGCTCGCAATGGCACCTCGAGCAGTGTCCGCCGCAACCTCTTTCAGAACCAGTTGACCCGACGACCAACAGCCAGTTCGTCAACCTCGGCCGAAACGCTGCACCTCGATGTCGATGTGTTGTCTGACACGTCTGAAATCGTCGTTCGCGACAAGCACGGCGAGATTGAACTCGGTGACCCGCCGACGCCCATCATTGATGATGACGACGAGTTGCCGCCAGATCATCGCCAAGAGAGTGAGAGTACGCGCACCGCCTCCTACTTGATTATGCCTTCTTAGCCTAGGACGCCAAAGCTTACTATTTTTTATTTTTCTTCTTCTACAGAGGAGCGGCAGCGGTTGGCTGAAGCAGTAAAACACCATAGAATTAATCACAGCTCGGTCATGGACCAGTCCGAGGGTAGGTGGTCCATGTCCACAACTAGGTCCCAAATAGATCACTAATACGCCGTCACAGAACTCCTCGAAGCCGTGAGGGCAAGTCTCAAAGCCAAGGTCGCGGCTCTCGCCGAGGACAACTGGATGTTTGAGCCGGAAGAACAGCCCCGCGGTTAACCATGCCATTCTGCCTATACAACGCCCGCTGTCTATGATTTTTTCTCCCTCGCGTTCCTATGATACATGGCCTAAGCATCAGACACAGGTCATTAGTCTAGTCCCTCTGGGGCAGGGGCATCCAGGCCCCGCTGAGCTGGCCTTCGCTGCTGTTGTTGAGGTGCACCACCTCCGCCAAACATGCCACTCATCATGTCCATCAGAGGGTTGCTCTTGCGGGGCTGAGTAATTCCAAAGTACATCTCGCCGATCATATGGAGCGCATCGCCCCATGTCTCAGCCTCGTTGATTTGCGTGGCGTACTTCGAAACCAGGCCCTTGAACAACTCGGGAGCCGAGCGCTGGACGGCCATGAGGAGGAAGCCGAGGAAGTTGACGAGAGGGAGGCTAGGGAAGATGTGAATGTCACCGCTCGAACTCGACACGTCCTGAACACCCAGGTTGGGGTTCTCGGAGCTCAGTGTGCTAGTAAAGAGACGGTAGCAAGTGTTGGCAGCGCGTACGTTGCCAACTAGCAGATAGGGTATGACAGCTCGGCCAGCAAAGAGTCCAGCCTCATGGGGTTCGCCCTCCTTGTACCACTTGTATTCCATCTTAGTCAAGACCTCGGAAGAGTCCTTTGTTCCCAATACCAAGTGCTTCTCTGCCTCGTATGTGTCGTGTTCTTCAGCGTAAAGGGATCCTGCAACATGGTGAAGCTCTGGGTCACCAGCAGGAAACTCGCCGAACTTGGCCGACCAACTATTAGGTTGTCAACATGTGTTGCATGTGTTTTGAGACCAGTGCTGCTCACCTCATCATGTCTCCGACAAACTTCTTGCGCGTGGGCTCCTTGGAGTCGAATAATCGCAGGCAAGTAAGCAGTCTGCCCTTGTGGGTAGCATCGGGCTTCAGCTCTGCCTGGTTGTAGACGTCGACAAGCATGATACACAAATCACCACCACTGCCGCCCTGGCCGGCACGAAGCAGTGATTGGGCGACATTGGCCAGGATATCTATCGCAGCGGGCCAGTTGGACGTCTTGATGTAGCGGGAGGCGGCGACACGGGTCTGTTGCTGTGCCTCATAGTAATCACCTTCGGTGATCTTGGTCTGCAGCCGCGCGACGATGCGGTCGACCTTACTGGCCATGTTGGGCAAGGGGCTGGCGGCCGGTTTGGTCGGGAGGGGTGTCAAGGGTTATGGGTAGCGCTGGAGGTATGGCGAGCGAAGAGGCAAAGCGACAAATGTGTCCCAAATGAGGGTGGCAGCGATGATGCTTCGAGGCTGGACAACGGGTGAGGGTTGCTTGGAGGGGTTGGTTGTTCATAGCTCAACGGCTGACCCCACATAGCCAGGGCATGGAAACTATAACTTTAGGTATCCTTATATACCAATCCCTTTGGCTCAACATCCAAAATCAGCATGGTTGCGCTGCTCACAGCGCGAATGGTTTAGTGGTAAAATGCGGGCTTCCCATGCCTGTGCCCCGGGTTCGATTCCCGGTTCGCGCATACTCGTTTTTTGTTCCAGTGTTACTTTTTGCAAGCCAACTTGGCAGGATTCTTGTTGCCTATGCCTGGTGGCCGCAGTGGGTGTGGTCTTAGCTCTGCTTCTACTGCTCATACCATGCCCTCGTTGCTTTCTAACCTTTCTTTGCGATTACACCTAAAGACCATACATAACAAGTTTAAATTCAACATCAATCCCTCCTTTTGATCTTAACTCGGGCGCGGCTAACAAACAAATCCGACTGTCTTTCGGCTTCGTAACCCTGCGACTTGGTTTCTGCTCGTGTCCGTTGATGAATCTTGCTCGCTGAGATAATAACTTAAAGACTCTAATGCAAAGTGACAACTTCGTAATTTTGGCTTTATAACCCAAGCAAGCAGCGTATCGTTTGTCTTTTCCTCATTTCTGAGAACCCGAGACCCTAGGCTGATTGTAAAAGTGGTATTAACAGCTTGCACTCGTTGCTCTATTATTAAGGGGGAAAAGCGTCTATACAAGCACCGCTTATTTCTTGTATTTATCATATATGGTCCTGAATAATAAACTATCAAAACCTTTAAAAGTCAGCGAGCCATCATGATTGCCCTCGTTTAATCCCATCTAATTCATCCATCTCCCCCTTTGCACCGTGGATATCCTCGACGCGGATACCACTTCGATCACACATGCTCCTGAAGATGCCACCCTTCTTCCAGAGTTCCAGGGGGGTGTCCAACTCTGCAATTCGGCCGGCATCCATGACGCAAATGCGGTCGTAGCCAATGATGGTACGGAGGCGGTGCGCAATGCATAGTAGCGTCTTGCCCCGGAAACCAGTAGCGATGGTTGCTTGGATCTTGTCGTCGGTTTCCATGTCAACTGACGACGTCGCTTCGTCACACACAATGATTTGCGCGCCACGCACGAGTGCACGAGCAAGCGCCATGAGCTGTCGCTGTCCGAGGGAAAAGTTCAGGCCATCCTCTTCGACGATACTGTCGAGGCCAATGCGGGAGGGATCCTGCCGACGTGCGACATCGGGCGAGTCGCCAGCGTCTGCGGGAACAAGATCGGCCTGGCGCAGGGCGGACCACAGCTCCAAATCGGTGTGCTCATGGAAGGGATCAAGGTTGCTGCGGACGGTGCCGCGGAACAAGGTTGGGTCCTGGGGGATGATGGCAAGGCGGGATCGCAAGTCATGAAGACCAATGGTGGAGATGTCAACTCCGTCAATGGTGATGTGACCCCCCGAAATCTCAACAAGACGGAAGAGTGTGCTCATGATGGAGCTTTTGCCAGCGCCGGTACGGCCAACGATGCCAATACGTTCACCACCCTTGACATGCATGGTCAAGCCTTGCAGGACCAGAGGGAGACCAGCCCGGTAACGCATCTCGACATTGTCAAATACGATCTCTCCCTTTTCGGGCCAGGAGTTGCGCACCTCGACGGTGTGCAAAGGTGCCTCTTCCTCGAGTTCGGTGCCGTAGTAGTAGAGGCGCTCGACGGCATTCATGGCGTTCTCGACCTCGGCAAGCTGGCGCACCGAGAACTGCATCATGCCGACAATGGACAGAATGTAACTGAGAACCAGTCCGCCGATGGAAGGGTTTATGCTGAAACGCGAAGTAACAACTAGAATGGCCACGGTGAATACCAGTAACGTACCGATCATATCGATGCGCACGGATAGCCAGCGCTGGTTGGCAAAGGTGATATAGTAAGCGGCATTCATTTCGTCGATTGATTCGCGCAGCTCCCGAATGAAGCGATCTTTGAGTCCATAGGCGCGGATAGAGGCCACACCGCTGAGGCCCTCACCGAACTTGGCAAATACGTGGGAGCGAAGGACAGACTCGAAACGCTTGACTTCACGGGCGGACGCTCGGTAGTAGGAGGCTGCAAGGATGAATAGAGCGTATAGCGGGACGAGAGCAATGGCAAAGTAGTAAAAGTAAGCAATGATGAGGATGAAGA
Organism: Calonectria henricotiae; assembly: GCA_020623695.1. Lineage (NCBI taxonomy): Eukaryota > Fungi > Ascomycota > Sordariomycetes > Hypocreales > Nectriaceae > Calonectria > Calonectria henricotiae. Next base: position 66,005 of record JAHVYB010000170.1, read on the forward strand.
CGGACGTGATCATGGCGAGGGTGAGGAAGAACATGCGAATGGCATCAGTCAGGTTGTTGTCCATGATATCAACGTCGCGAGAGAAGCGGTTGGTTATGCGGCCCAAAGGGGTGGTGTCGAAAAAGGACATGGGAGCGCGGAGAACCCGAGTTACGGCTTTGTGAAGCATGACCTTGCTCGACTTGGTTCCGAGGACGGAGAGCAGCACGGAGAAGATGAACATGAGAATTGCCTGGGAGGTGCCGAGGCCTGCGTAGATTCCAATGTAGACGCCGGTGGAGAGGTCGTATCTGTTCGAAGTCCAGTATGAAAGCCAGAGACTGGTCATGATGTTTGCACCCTGGGAGAGGAGGAGTGTCAGGATGATTATGGGGGCGTTCAAGATGGACCCCGATGCCTTGATGTATGCTGCGTAAACAGACCATGAAACGCTGGCCGTGGCTCGTTCCTCTTGTTGCATCAGACCGGCCTTCTTCTTCTTCTTCTTCTTCTTCTGTTCCTCAGCGGGCTGCGCCTCAGCAGGCTTGTGATCCTCGTCCTTTTTCTCCACAGCGGTAGTCTCCATGAGAGCCTGGAAGCCAGCGTGTTCGCGCATGAGGTTGTCAAAGGTGTCAATGGCCTGGATCTTGCCGCCCTCCATCCAGATGATGCGGTCGCAGCGGTTAAGCACCCAGAGCTGGTGGGTAGCAAGGATACGGCACTTGTCCTTCAGGAGACCGAGAATGGCATTGTCAAAGATGTGACGTCCGACGTGGGCATCGACGGCGCTCAGAGGATCATCCATGAGAACGATGTCAGCGTCAAAGTAAATGGCTCTGGCGATATTGAGACGTTGCTTCTGGCCTCCAGAGATGGTGATACCACGCTCACCAATTTCCGTCTGATCGCCGTTCGGTAGCATGTCGAGATCAGCTTGCAGGGCACAGCTATGGGGAGGTATCAGCTTATAACATATTGCAGGGACCAAGGTATAGCACTTACGCTTGGACAACTTTCTCATACCAGCTCTTATCCATCCCTTTTCCAAATGTGATGTTATTCTGGAGCGTCGTGTTTTGGATCCAGGCATATTGTGGGCAGAAGGCTCGAGAGGCGCCAAAAACGACTTCACCATTCGTCTTTCGCATGTCACCAGCGAGGGCAGAGAGCAGAGAACTCTTTCCACTGCCAACTGAGCCAATGACAGCTACCAGTTCGTTTCGTCCAATACTTATGTTGAGATCGTTCAGTTTAAAGGGCTCACGTTCTTCAACGAGGGTGCTGGCGGTATCTTCCGATTCGCCTTGAGGAGTCGGGGTCTTGTCCTTCTTGCCCTTCTTTGACTTATCTCCACCCTTCGCAGTGTCGGCTGTCGGAGTACGTTCCCAGGTAAAAGAAGCATTCTCCAAGCGGATTGCGTCCTTGCCTTGGGTCTCAATAGTCATGTCCTCGGCCTGTTCCTCCTCGAGCAGATACTTTTCGATACGCTTCAACGAAGACCAGGCATCGACAACCTGTCCAAGAACCTGGGGGAGCAGGTTCAGTGGAATTCTAAGGCCGTTGAACAGGGCAAGCGAGGAGAAGATTTCCGCAGGAGCAAGTCCGTGGTTAGAAAGGGAGTAGGCAATGAATGAAAGCATCGAGGCAAAGATGGGCAACGACATGCTCACGGCGTTGATTGCGTTACGGACGGCCAGCAGAACCTGAATGGCGTAAATCTCCCTGTTTCGAATGTCGCCGAGACGTCCCAGGAACGCCTTTTCCCATCCAAAGTACTTGACAAAACGGACCGATTGTAAGATTTCCTGGGTCAGGGAGACGCGCTGGTCGGTGATTTTGTTAATCGCGCCACGGCGACGAAAAAGGCTTCGAATGGCCCAGGTCAAAAAGGGCATGCCAACAACCAAAAGACCAAAACCAGCCAGGGCACTCCAGGTAATGTTCACCAGAAGAAGGGCGAGTGTGATTAAGACAAGAACAGGAGAGGTCCAGGTCATGTGAAAGAGAGCTGAGGCTTGATCGATACGGTACGTATCAACACTCATAAGGTTTACAACGCGACCGTTGCTCCAACCGGCCTCATCGTTGCCTGCACCTGGCTTGCCATTTTTTACCTTATTCTTGTTTTTATTCCCTTCTTCGCTTCTCTCCTGTGTTGTTCCTTTTTCTCCGTTGGGTCCAGATTCCGATGCCGCGATTGCCTTGACATTGCCCGCCTTGGCGCGGCCAGAGATGGTCATGGATTTTTCATAGATCAAACCGATCAAAACGCCTCTGGCTTGACCACCAACTGTCATTCCACGATAGATGAAGTGATTAGTGCCCAGACTTTGGGTGATTTGCATGAGGGTGATGCCGAATGCCAGACCAATACCGCGGCCGATATGAGGAGCGGGCCCACCATCGTGATGGGCTGCCCAAGCGTCGGAAGCAAACTGGATCAGATATCTCAGGGTGAAGGGACTGATGACCTGGATTACACTTGTGTAAAGAGAACATGCGCCGCCAATCCAAAACTCCGATTTGAAAGTGAAGTGCATTGCCCAGAGAAGAGGGTATTTGTCACCGCGCCCCACTCGCCTCGTGAAGGATTCCTTGAGCGTTTCGGTCAGAGTTTCAGCAGCTCTATCAGGATTGACTGTCCAAATGTCCTTTTCTTCCAAAGGTCGTCGATATCCGGCCTATTTGCGTGCTAGTCAGCGGGCGCTTGCCAAAGATTTGAGTTGTCAAAGACCCGGAAACGATCATTGGACAGGTTTCATCGTTGTGATTGAAATAAAAAAAGATTTATGCTCACAGTCATCAGGGGTGCCATCCACTGAAAAGTCATGAGACTAAAGAAACCAGCTTGGTATTCTCTGCTGGTGATTCTCTCCTCTGGGACGGGAGGCGGAGGTCCCCAGCGAAGAGGGTTCAGCTTTTTGTGCCATGGCCTCTCTTTTTCTTGGGTAGGTTGTTGTGTGGTAACGCGGGTTACTGTTGTGGCTGCAGACGCAGAAGTTTGTGTTGCCTTCAGTTCAATGCCTTTTGCATCCTCGTCCTCTTCGAGATCCTTAACACGGCTGATGCTGTCACTACTTTTTTCATCCAACTGTTCGACGCGACCGTCGTCTGAGTCTATTGAATGGCCTGGATTTGCAGATATGGCAGCATCTTGGACACGAGGTGCTTTGTCTTCCTTGTCTGTGCGGTCCGTCATGTCGGCCGAGACACGGATGTTGTCTCGAAGAATGACACAACAACTGCCCCGAGACTATTACTGATTGGCTAGGCTCGGATCAGAATCCAGATGCAGTGGTAGAATAGTATGTCTTGGCAGGTTCAATGAGTCCCGGTGGGTAATGTCCCCATGGGGGAAGGGTCTTGAGTGGGTTCTTTAGTAGCAAGACGATGTTGAGCTCTGGCTTTAGGCACAGAAAGGTACAGTTTTAAAAATGACAACCAGGTGAAGTTGGGATAAAACGACGAGAAACCCTGCCGGAAGAGCCACCCGTTTAACAATATTGTAGAACAGAGCTGACAGTGTAAGTGTAAGAATAGAGTCGATTGTAACTGGCACCGGCGCGACTTGAAAAGGCAGCACTGGTTGAACTAGTAAAATCCCAGCGAAAAGTGCGGGACACGGGATTCGGGGCACAACCAAACCAGCCGGCCGGTAATGATGGGGGCGTGTGGGTAATAAGAGTGGGTGGGAGGCTGGCTCATGAATTGGTAAACCCGGACTGAGGCCCTGTATTACAAAGCAAATCAACAATGGCTACTCAATGAGAAGTACGATGTGAAAATATTGGAACTTGGCCACTAGCTAAAAGGGCGGTAGCCGATTCGGTGGTCCACCGGGGAAAGGAAAAAGAATTGGCTGGTCCTATTTGTTAGATTGAGGATGGAGACTGTTGGAGGATGACGATGTAGGGATTAGACAGGGGTTTAGCTATGAAGGGGCTGGGTTTAATCCTCCCGCTCATATCAGTGACTGGCCTTGAGATGAAGAAATCCGGCGGGAAAATGAAGACAGCAGGCGAAGAGGAAAGCGCCGAGAAGAGTCACGCAGAACGGAAACCGAGCGACCAAGATGATGGGATGAAATGGGTTAAGGGTGGGTTGGATAGGCCTGCCGGAGGCAAAGGCGACGACCCGAGATGCAGACCATCACATCAATCTTATCAACATAACACAGAATGGCATGGGCAAGGCATGTCGGATCCCTCCCCAACATGCAACACAAACTGATCGGACTTCGGGAAACCATGGTCGCGACTCGCGAGGACCTAGCCAATAGTGCGAAGTAGCAATCCGCGGATATCCAGTACGAGGGTACAATACATACTGCTGTAATTTTCCCTCGGTCGGCCCAAAGCGAGAAAAAGGAAGCTGGGCGCCATGATTAGTCCATGGCTAAGGGTTGTGTGGAGTCTGGCGCTCAATAGAGCACATGGCCCGGGTAACCTCGCCATCATGACTGGAGCCATTGGCTAGGCTGCCGCGACGTCGGACCCGAGAGACCCAATCGACGGGACCGACCAGAGCGGATTGTGGAGGGGATCGACCTCTTCAAGTTATTTAGCTTTCAACCATCTCCTCCGCATTGCCGGCAGATATCTTCGGAGACTCGGCGGTAACTCTATGACCGCTCTACTTCTCTCTTTCTTGCTGGTCGCATAGTCTCGCTGTAACCTCAACATTGATTTGTCATTGTTCCAGCCCTCACCCACGCCAGATCCATGCACTGGATTTCCATCCCGCCCCCCCTCGATCGGCCCTTGGCCGTAAATCTCCCGAATAGTCAACGTCTGTGGGCTATCGGTTTAATGAGCGATCTGGACAGGAATTTGTTCGGCGCCTCGCTTTCGAAGGTTACCAAGATCAGCCCCATTCAGCTCACTCGGGCCAGTCAAAAACCATGGCGCTAGGCAATTGGATGCCGAGTCACTGGCAAGCCATCCAATTGCTGACACGCGGGTCTCACGCCATCTCGCGAGTGCGAGCCACAACCCCATCTTTGACAGGGATCAACGAGGCGGAAGGCTATCATGGTTGTGAGTAAACACGAAAGAGATTTAACCGCACGTCTTATGTTTGCGACCCAACAAGGAAACGGATTCGAAGTCCTTTCCACACGGAGTTAAACGGCGGGACTTAAGCTGGGATGACGTTCGGTCACGTGCTGACTGCCCAGCTGCCACTTGCCGACTCCACCTTAGCCGAATCTCCGCTGACCAACGGTCAGATCTTTTCAGTCGCAGCGGAGGAGCTTGCAGGGCATGCAGCCATTTGTTTCGCTGCTGGTTTGAACCTCTGCCACCCAATTACGCACTGCCGAGCATTAAGGTACCTCGTTGCAGGATACCAGTACTACCGTGGTGCAGCGGGGAGGGTCATTTCGTTGCTTTAGACTTTTTTTTGTCCGGTGTTCGCAACGACTTCCATCCACTACACCGATTATCATGGCTGCCATTGACGACATCCCCTCTGCTGCCTTGCCCGGCAAGGTCCTGGGACCGGCCTCCAAGTTCATTCCCGGCTCCGGAACCCATATCTTTGAGGGCAACGTCGTCTCCTCCCTAATGGGTCGAGTCATCATCATCCCGCCAGCCAAAGCTCCCGGGCCCGCCAAGCGCCTCAACAAGATCACTGCGCCCGCCGTCGAAGAGTTCGCCACCATTGCCGTCTCGCGCCATGGCAGCAAGCATGAGATTCTCCCTGATGTCGACAACATCGTCCTGGCGCGTGTTGTGCGCCTCATGCCCCGGCAGGCAATTGTGGTGATCCAGCAGGTTGGAGACACAGTCTTACAAACCGAGTGGCAGGGCGTCATCCGTGTGCAGGACGTGAGGGCGACAGAGAAAGACAAGGTCAAAATTTACGAGTCATTTAAACCAGGCGACATTGTGCGCGCCCAAGTGGTAAGACATGGTCGTCTCAAACACAACAGTGATTAAGCTAATCACATTCCCGCCTTGAACAGATTTCGCTCGGTGATCAAGCCAACTACTACCTCTCGACAGCCTCAAACGAATTGGGAGTCATCATGGCGACAAGCGAGGCAGGGAATGACATGGTTCCTATCAGCTGGAAGGAATATAAAGACCCCGAAACGGGCATCAGCGAACCGAGGAAGGTTGCCAGGCCCAGCTGAATATGTTGAACCAGTCGTCTCGGGTGTCCGTGGAATGCAAGTCCGCACGGGCTAGGGAAAGAAAAGCGTCTCAGAGTAATCCAATATGAGAGAGACACCCAGGGAAAAGGGAAAGAAGAAAGAAAAAGAAAAAAGGGCCATGCCACAAAACCGGGGTTTAGGTCAGTAAGAATGGAATGAGGTCGCCGATAGCGTCATGTCGTGTTGGAAGATCCAAGAGAACCCCGACAGCATTGGCCAGACGGTAGCGGCACGGTCGAGCCTAACAATTGTTCGGCAGTTGCAGTTATTTATGGCACGGCGGTAGCGCGTCATCACCATTTGTCACAGACTTAAGTAGGGTGCACGAGAGTTTCATGCCTCAAGCACCACCCAAACAGATACCCAAACAGATACCCCGCCAAGAACCCTGTCGAGCATCAGCATGGATGACTGTAGTGGCAACACTGCGTCTGCAAAAGTGGCCGAGGTTGCATGAACATCACGAGAGGAATAGTTTGTGACTCAGTGGCCACATGTTAAGCGCCGTTTAGTATTGCATTCCAGAGCTGAATCAAAATTGGCAATATCCCATTGACTTTTCGGTTTACTTTTAGCTATGTGCAATGTGGGGTCCACAATGCAGTAATTTTTGGGGGGATTTCCCTTATTCGTTTCAGCGCCCGCCGCTGCCCCTGCCGCTGCCCCTGCCGCTACGACCTTCTGGAGCATCGGCCGTTATTCCCGTCGACTCCACTAACGAGTAGGCCCAAGGAATAAAATGCCCGAGGGCTGCCAAAACGGCACGGCACAGCGGTGTCAAAAAAGCCAAAAGCAGTAAGTTGACAGCCAAGTCGATAACCTGGAAGCACACGTAAATAGCAACCCAATATTAGGAAGCAAAACATATGATGCAATGTTTCATACCCTTAGTCAACTTCAGTGGGTGGTGTGAGCCGCCGATCCAATCCTGATCCTTGGCCCTCCCTCACTGCCTCCTGTCTCCCTCTTCTTATTCGTGACTCGCCTGGCACGCGCCACCCCTTGACCACACAGATGCCTCCTCCCCCTTGGGCTGTGACGAAGAGTGTCTTGACTGGGACCTTGTCGCAAAGCTACTAACGCCCACGCGCTTGACCTGAACCTGCCAATGCACGTTGCCCGAAAATAAGAACTACCGACCCTCCCGCTTGCTGGGAGATCCCTTTCTCGAGGACAGCCTATTTACTTGAACGCCAGCACCCCGTCCGCCAGCGACTGCGAAACGAACGAGCACCATCCTGAGTTTTACCGACGTGTCTGGCTCCAAATCCAAACCCCTGTCTGTCCCTCCCACGATTACGATTCTTCTCCCCGCCATGTCATCGACAATGGTCATGACGCTGGCCACGCCGCCGAGTCTCCCCACGCAGCCCTCGCCGGCCACGACCTCGTCGTGCTGCCCGGACTGCGGCTACGCCCTCCCTCCGCTCCATGACACCCACGCCCAGCTGCTCCAGGCCCAGACCCGGATCCAGGACCTGGAGAACCAGGTCCGGCTGCTGAACGAAAAGGCCACAGCCGCCGTCGACCGCTGGGCCGACTACGAGGACGAGCTCACCAGGCTGCGCGCACAACTCCCTCAGAGCCCGGCCGAGCAGCAGCCGCAGCAGCAGCAGTACCTGAACCAGCTTCAGCCCCAGGCCAGTCCCCAAAACAACCGCATGTCGTTTCTCCAATCTGGCACCTCCCGGCTCTCCGCCCTCCTGTCCCCGCGAAAGTCGACGCCCGACCTACGAGCCCTCGATACGCAAAGCCACGGCGGTCACCGCAACCTCGGCAGCCCGGTGCCCCCACCGTCGCCGTCCAATGAGGACCTCCTCGAAGCGCTGAACCGCGAGCAGAACCTCCGCAAGGAAGCCGAGACCCAAGTGGCCGCCACGAGCAAGGAGATCGAGGAGCTAAGCGCCGCACTCTTTGAGCAGGCCAATGAGATGGTGGCGGATGAGCGACGAGCCCGCGCGAGGCTCGAGCAGCGCGTGGGCGAGCTGGAACGCAGGGACAACGAGAAGCGCCGGAGGCTCGAGAAGCTCGAGAGCGCCATGAACCGAATCCAGCGGGTGCGCATGCTTCTGGCCGAGCAGGACGACACGCAAAGCCTCGACACAGACGATAGCTCCGTCTTTGAGAGCGAACACGAACACGATGCCAGGCAACAGAAACATCACCGCACTAGCACACAGCACAGCCAAACTGTAAACCCACCAATAGAAACGGCGGTCGTATAAGCCAGAGGGGGAAACGCCTCCATAACGAGCTACAAAAAAGAACTTAATCCTTCACAACCTCTATTATTATTATTTTAATGGGGGGCTACGATACCCCATTTACTTACTACAACGCCTCTTATTCTCTTTTGTCAAGGACCGAGCAGGGAATGAATGTATGGGAATATGGAAAAGAATATGTATGGTCTGGTCTATAAAAAGCTGGTTTCTGATTGAAGGAGTCAAATGCGTTTTGTCCTATACTCTCTTTTCTTTTCCTTTGTCTTTGCTTTTAGCTTTGGGAGGGAGGGGTTGTAAAGGTTTTTGAGTTTTATGAGACCTGATACCACTAATATCGAAATGTCTCTGGCATTGGGGTTGACATCACAAGGGGTCATGTGGATATCGCGGAATGTTGCAGAATGTTGCAGAACGCTCCCTAGCCTCCACGCCAGGACGGTGATGCCGTCTTTGTTTTATTTATTGGTTCTGTCCTAAGACGCGAATAATGAACCGATCAGATAACACATGAATTGGTTCGGCTGTCGTCTATACATGTAGTCTCAATCCTTATTTCGTGGGCGCAAACAGAAGCGTTGAAACGCCTTCCTTAGTGCATGATTGTCGCTCTCCCCTCGCGGTGCCCCCTAATTACAGATGACTTTGCCCACGCCCTTCAGTGAGCCGGCCGACCATTGAGATCTTTGGCACAAGTATGTATATATATCCACGATAAGAAAAGGATTCAAATCTCACCTCCCAAACTCCGACGCCCTCAAGTCCCCCTTTTTTGGTTTTCAAGTCGCCTCCCTTCACCACGGCCGCCCCGCTTTAATCATCAAAGCCGTTCCAGGACTTTTCGTCGTCTGATCGGGCATGGCTGCTTGGTTTGGAGGAGTTCTCCTTGGACTCTAAAGCGACGTTCTTGCGAGGTGGTGACCCGGCGCCATTGGGAGACTCGGAGCGTCGTCGCTTCTCGCCGGGGTTGGATCGCGGTGGGCTGCGGGCTATCTTTTTGTCATTGTTTTTCTCCTGCTGTTTAGAAGACTTGTTGGAGTCGCGCGAAGGCGAGGATGCGCCTGCAGACTCGGACCCAGCGTTCCACTTGGCCAGCATCTCGGTGACCTTGGGGCCCCAGACCTCTTCACCTTTGGCCAGGTCGTCGAACTCAAGGCAATTGGCGCCGCCGACGGTGAAATCGCTCTGTCGAGACCGGCACAGCTCCGACATGAGGGCGGCCGAGTCCAACCTTGCGCCCAAATCGTGGCAGAAGCTGCGAACGTAGAAACCTGAAGTGACCGTGAGGCGGACCTTGACAGCCGGCGGACCCTCATCACTCCAAGGGAGGGGATCCTCCTGGGTGGGGGCGTCGGGAACCAGATTCGAGCCTTTATCAGAATAGACGGGTTGCGGTAGCTGACCCAGCGCGCCGGACATCATGGCGGGGTTCTTGCTAGGTCGCGATTTCTTAGGAGGCGCATCTTTGATGAGCTCGTCCTGGCGCTGCTCAAACTTGCGCTTGAACGATTCGTGCGCTGCTATTGCCTGATCGTCCTCTTCTTTCTCCTCGGGGCTCAGCTTCTTGCCGTTGGCCTCTTGCTGCTTCTGGACCCTCCACACCTGCTCAGCCAGGTTGCGTTCAGCAGCCTCAGCCTCTTCGGCTGGCCACCTAAAGTTGTGCTTTCCGGGCTCGTACCATTCAACCAGCTCGATATCCTTGACCTCGACGTTGCGGCCCTCAATCTCGCGTGGGATGGGCTTCCCCTCTCGTGCGTACTCGTAAAGTGGCTTGCCATTCATCTTCAGCGCCGAGTAAAGGGGTGGAATTTGAACTTGAGGGCCCTTGAAGTTGGCAATCTCCTTCTCTACCTTCTCGCGGGTAATGTGGTCGTAAGGTCGCTTGGTAAGGACGCGACCGACGCGATCGTAGGTGTCGGTGCTTGCGCCAAAGACGATGGTAGTCTCGTACGTCTTGGTGCACAAGAGGAACTGGTTCAGCAGCTTGGTGGCAGACCCAACGCCGAGGATCAAAACACCAGTAGCGAGGGGATCCAGAGTGCCTCCATGCCCAATTTTGACTTGAGAAGCCTTCTTGACAGCTTTGCGGCGGTTAAACTGCTTGTTGTTTTCTTGCATGCGCTTCCCAATTTCGGCGTCGATCAACGGCTTGAAAAAGGTCGAGGGATTGAAGACTTTTTGGCACTCGCGAATGATCTGCGCGGAGCTCTGGCCGCAGGGCTTGTTGACGGCTAGACATTGACATGAACGTTAGCCAAGTGAAGCTGAAGCTGGTTTCTCAAGTCATGCTGCCTAGTGTTACAGGAAAGGCGTGGGGGAGCCAGGATAAGAAAAAAAATTTTGGTCAAAAGTTGAAGTATGCGACACGGCACCTTTGGAGACTGCACACAGAAAGAAAGCTGATTACGTACCAAAGATGCCTTCCCGGACAATGTCCGAAGCCATCCTGAGCTTTAGGGGTGATTTCATACGAGCGATCACTCGTGGTGAAGGGGCAGGGGGGAAAAAAAGGCTGTAAGAACGGCCCAGAGACACAAAGAGGTGGAGCGGGAACGAAGACCGGCTGACTTGGTTGCAATCGTCGGGGGTGGGCTGGCATGCAAAAAAATATTGACCAATGCTCACACAGTGCAGTAGCAGATTGACACCTACGGCCATTGAACCGTTTTCGCAGCCGTAAACCAGTATCGTAAATACAATGATCCGGATCTGAATAGCTATATTAGAACCATTTATTTCCTTTTGCATTTTTATATGGTATGGTTACTTGTTCGTCAGTGTCTTTCGGCGTGGTGTTCTCTGCTGCTAACAATAGTGCCATTGACCATGTCAAGACAGTTCACTGTCAAGGCTAAGTGAACCCGGTTAATGTACGCAACGAAATATTCTACATGCGCTCATTCAATGCATCTGTTTGTCCGACAATACCGTGACAACAATTGTCAGTTGGTGGACCTAAGAGCCTCTAACCTGTGTAAATCATCCATCCCACACGGTCCCAATCGCTATCCATCATATGAACCTTGCTCAACATCCATCACCCGCCATTGGTCGCTAAACACAGGCACCCATCAGTGGATCAGATGCTACGGCATCCACTGCGGCAACTCGCCTCCGCGCAGAGTGTCAGCGCCAACGCCAGTACCATCAGATGCTGCCCCGCCAAACAGCCTGCGCAGGGCAAGCCAGTCAGTGCTGAACTCCCAACCCTGCAACCGCGTTTATCGATTCTCGCAGCCTTCAATGTTCACGTTTCTCTCACGAACCCCTTCTCCAACACACAACCACGGTCTTACGAACAACTCCGACTGCCTGCACACTTAACTGGCTAATTTTCAACTACCGCATACCAACCCCCTCCCCTACAGGGAATATCGACACCCCATCCTTCAACGCATTCATCTCCCCTCCATCAGACGCCGAAGAACGAGCACGCGTCGATTCGTCCATGATCCTTTCCAGGCACCAGTCTTCATAATGGTCGGACGCAACCGCCGTGCGTCTACATCCAGTGTGGAAACGGTGGACCAGGACCAGATCTCATGGCGACAGGAGACAAGTGTCCTACGATCGGTCCCAAAACTCAGTGATTCCAATAGTTGGCCCATTTTCGAACTCAGGGATGCAATCATTCTTAACAAAGACGGCCACACTCTCGAAAATGCCCTACATGTAGGCGACACTGGGCCTCTCATCATCCGTGGGACCCTGATCATCGACGACCCCTCCCAAAAGCAGCATCGTGAGCCTCCATCTTGTGCATCTCGCAGGCACATTCTAACCACTGTTCCTAGTCATAATGAAAGTCCGACAATCAATGCCTATCGAAGTCCGCCAGAGCAATTCCTATTCTATTGGAGAGGCCGAGGATGGCCAGCCTCTGATATGGGTCGCGGGGAAGGGAGGATGGTATGAAATTGTCCCTGCACCAGCCTATGTGCCCATCTACAACAAGATGTGCGAAGCTGCCACGTTATACTACCGCATCATGGACGTTTACAAAAGTGAAAAGCCCAAGAAGTCGAAAAAGGGCAAGCGCCTTGACTACATGATTGAGTTGTCGAGCATATTTCATAAGGTGATTGATTATCCTTTACGAGTCCAAATAATCGTATTCTAATATGTCGCAGTATGCTGCCAGGGTTGGTGACGGTTCAACATTAGACGAGGTCATCGAGCGATGTCTCGAGCATGCGCCGTTTCTTCTTTCTCAGTCTTTGCAAGAGGACCCAAGTGAATTTGATTGGCGACCTACTCCTTTCTTCAACTGGCTTAAGAACAAATGCCCAGTGCGTCATCCCTCCAATAAACAGATACTGCGGGTCGCTGATCTTGACAGGACATATATGAAAAAATCATTGAGCGTGCGAAGAATCCAGTCCCTCTGCCTCGGTCTCCTTCAGTGGAGCCTACCCCTCCTGCTACTCAGACGTTACCATCCAGAACACGTACAAGCTCGTCGGTGGTTACTCACCCAATTGCCACACCGAGACAGAACTCGCCTCGAGTTGAGTCCAAGTCCAATGTGTCAAAACAGCGGGGTACAAAAGCTCATCCCATCATGCAATCCGACACCGATGCGCCAGCCGAATCAGAGACGACACAGCTCGCGAGCTCAACCACAGCAATTGACAATCAAGTCACACCCAACGCTGCTCCGACACCAAAGGGCTCTGGAACTATGTTACCCCTATATGATGAGAAGCATACTCCCTTTGAGTCTGTTTTACATGCGCTCGAGTATGCATATCAGCAACTCGAAAAATCTCGCCGAGGATTAACCACTTTGAGCACCCTCAATAAGATTTATTTCATCTACAAATTCCCTAACTGGAGAATCGGCGGGCCTGGTTGCCATAAGATTCCTGTTGAGGATGTTTTACAGTACAACGCCGCGGAGCTGCTGAAAGTTATTGACAAGGAAAAGTACGGTAAACACGAAATATATTCATGGCTACAAGAAGCAGCTACGAAAGAATTTAACCCCATATCAATCAAGCCTTCAGAATTCCCTTTCCGTTTGGTCCCTCGCGGCTCACGACCTCGCGTCCCAAATAATGCAGATCCATCTACGAGCAACCAAGGGAACGGACACACTGTAAGAAGCCGCGACAATCATACATCGGGCCACAATTCTGGCATCCCATCCCCAGCAGGTAAGGCGCCTAGAGGGCGTAAGGCTGGAAAGAAGGGCGGCCTCCGCTTGGCTACGGGATCGAAAAAACGCCATCATTCCGAACTCGAAAGTGAATCAGAGCCAGAAGAGGCGGGAGCCAAAAAGTCACACTATTTTGACGAAGATGAGAACATGGCCGTGGATGATGAAGACGATGGCTTTGCTGAGGAAGACAGCAGTAGCCAGTCAGAACAGGATCCTATCAAGATTGTCATCCGAGCTGACAAAATACCCTCAACCGTTCCGCAAGGGCCTTCGGAAACATGGACCTGCAACGAAGAAGACTGCGGATATGTTGTCCGTGGCGGCGATGCTCAAGAGTGTCAAGAGCGAATCAAGAAACATTTTCAGCAGCACGAAGAACAAGCCAACATGGTTAATCTTGCCATGACCGAGAGCCGTGGCCATTTGCCAATCAAGTATGCATATTTCCCTCCTTTTCTTATTCTCGTCAAATTCCCTTCTCCGCCCCCTCCTCCCTCTCCATCCGTTGTTTCCTCAACCACCCTCAACGTTCCCCCCACTCCTCCAATGACCACGCCAGACATGTGTGTGCAAGATGCCACGTCATTACATAACTCTCCAGCCGAGACGTCAACTTCGGCAGTGTCGACAAGACGCAGCTTTCGCAATCTCGTGCACCAGTTCAAGAGACGTCCTCGCCCAGTATCAGACAGGATCGACAAACTAACGCTTCGAAAATAGTCACCTTATCGAGAAACTGAAGAACATGGCAGAAAACCCTCAGGACAAAGCACAAATAATTGCCAACGGTAACATACTCTCAATCGATAATGCAATCCTGCCCAAGCCCATCAAGCGCAAGTTGCATGTCTAATGACGCCCAATGGTCTATTTCAGCACAAAAACCTCGGCGTTGCGATATATCTGTGTTTATGTTTTTTATTCCGGCAAGACCTCGTCATTTGGTTTTTCCCCTATGGGAAATGATACCCTCATATTTTACTTGGAGTTAGTTGGCACAAACTATTTTGAAAGCATGGATGAATGAATTATGTACCTGGTGAGACTCGAGCATGCTTTAAGGTGCCAGTTTAAGGCGGTACTTTTGCTTCGCTTTTCTTTTTTTTCTTGGTGGGCATGCGGAAGGGATTACAACGGAGCATGCTTATACGTAGATGAATGCATGTCATGAATGAAATAAACTACATCAACCAGCTATCATAATTCCAATACAGTGCCCATGTCCTTTCACGAGTTATGTTGCAAATTTGTCCATATAATTCGCAAGGGGCACGCCTTTGGCGAACTAATCAAATACTTGGAACAAAAGGATGGTGCACGCGCCAAAACATCAGTCGATTTATATTCGTGTAATTCCTATGGAGTAAAACACTCCAATTTTTGATACCCGGTTCCATTCTACTTGTACACCCACCAACTGGTTAAACTCCATTCACAGAATCTCGGACTCGGTGTCCTAGTTCTTGTCCTCGACTTCCATCGTAGCCTTCGTCTCCTTGGTCGCCTCAGCAGCAAAAGCTTCCTCAATGGCACCCATACGCTTGAACACACGGAGCCAGCGCTGACCCCATCGTCGGATCATGGCTTCATCATGACTGGATCCGTCGCCCTCTTCCATCAGCTCGTCCTTGCTACCACCGGCCCAGCTAACAAGAGCATCTTCCATGGCGCGGAAGAGTTCCTTGGTGGTTTTTACCTCCTTGGCTCGAGTTTCTACATCGGCATCGGCATCGGCAAGAAGCTGACGCGTACGGCTCGTCACCTTAGCCACAGTGTTTGAAACAAGCTCAAAGATATGAGACTCGGCGAGAGCCGCACCATTATTAGTGCCATTAGCAGGTGTGCTAGCAACGAGAGCCCAGTCAACGACAGAAAATGGTGTCAGGATCGAGTAGTTCAGTAGCTTCTCGATGATAGAAATAGCAACACCAGGGTGGGCATGCCAGTAAGCCATCACAGCCGAGATGATCTGAGCTCGGGCAGCATCAGATGAGTTCCCAGCTTCAAGCAGCCGGCCCTTGGTACGGTCAATACAGGCCAGGACATGGCTCAAAGACTTGGACCCAACCCAGCAAACGGCTGTCATGAAGACATCTGTGCTGGAAACTAAGGGATCCAAGGCGTGTTCACTGGCCTGGGTTTGAATGGCATCAATAATGGGCTGGATCTCCTCATCGGGAGCTTTGCGCCGCAATAGAGCTCCAATTTCCTGGCCCTCTTTGGAGAATGGCGTGTCTTTCATAACCAGGTCAGCGATTTTGTGCGCAATAAGAATCAGGCATTACTCACCAGGATCATTGAATTTGAATTCGGGGACATCCTTCTCCTTGTCCGGTCCTATCAGAGGCAAATAGGGCTCCGGCAGCGTCTTTTGAATTCTCTGCGCGAAACTGAGCCGCACTTCCTTGTCCAAAGCAGCCTTAAGAAACCACTTGCTCGGGTGGAGATCAGGAAGCTGAGTATCCTCGGACCATTCAGTCCACTTCCAGGTAAAGCCAAAATTGCTAAGATGGTGGGAAAACCAGTCCAGGAAGCGATAACTAAGCTCAAGGTCCATTCGAGGGCAGTTTCGGTACAAGTATCTGATAGCTCGACCCAAGCTAGGGGCAATAGCTGCTGGGGCCAGCTTGCAGGCTTCGGTGAGCACAGAGTGGTAATATACCAGTTTACATTCAGGAGTAGGAAGCTGAAGCAACTGCGAGAAGACAGTGTCGACAGCAACATCCTCTGGTTTCCAAGTCGATCGTCCCGATGGGATATTTCGAAGCTCGTCAAAAGGAGTAGCACGCTTTACAAATGTGCCTTCGGCAAAATAACAGTCCAAGTCCATCAAGTATCGTGCAGTGACATTGCGGTTAAAGTTCAGGATATTGATGGTGTCTGTGAGGCCATCCCTGATAAGAGAGGCGGCGATATCAGTTGCGGCTGGGACTGAAGAAACTTCCTGGTCCGAATAAACACAAAAGTAAATTTCGGGGAACAATGGGTGAGGACCAGCCACGACAGTGGTAGGGATGGATATAGCAGGGAGGGCATGCTTGGGGGCGTTGGTAAGCTTGTCCTGGGCTTCAATGTCCTCCAGGGGCA
Organism: Calonectria henricotiae; assembly: GCA_020623695.1. NCBI lineage: Eukaryota > Fungi > Ascomycota > Sordariomycetes > Hypocreales > Nectriaceae > Calonectria > Calonectria henricotiae. Next base: position 82,611 of record JAHVYB010000170.1, read on the forward strand.
TCTGCCATGGTCGTGGTAGACAGGCCAGCTCCCAGTTCTTGGCACACTCTGCCTGGAGTTGCTTCTGGAGGAGCATACAAACACTTGGAGATGCCACCGGGCTCTCGGCCTTGCCCTCGGGATGGTATGGGTCAACCAGGGCTTGCAGCGCATGTGGTTCAGAGGCAATGATGTCTGTCTTGTCCATGAGATCTGCAGCCTTTTGTTGGAAGTTGCCGGGCGCCGCGACCATGATGTAAGGAATCGTGAGCAGAATAATCTTGACCAGTTCCGTTCCAATTGTCTATCATTGTCAGCACCTGCCATACAAGCTGTACAGGCTAGTAACACTTACATCATCAGAGCTAGCCGTTTGAAGGTCAGCTGCGCGGCTGAAAAGCTCCTCGAGGACCGGGAACAGGCCGTCACCCTCCAGGCACGCCTGCAAGCAAGCCAGAAATTTAAGGTAGAGCTTCACATCTCTCCACTCGCCCTGGGCAATGCCCTTCTCGGTCGCCTGCGCCAGGCGCGCCAAAACTTCGTCAACAAGTTCAGGTTTGGTAGTGTTGATGACGAGAACAACAGCAGCCACAAAGGGTGTCTTCAAAGGCTGTTCCAGAGACAGCTGCAAGACAAGGTCGAGGAAAGTGTTCCGCAGGTTTTCGTCGCCGTAATTTTCGGCCACCATGGACGCAATTGACTGGACTTCCTCGTTCCATCGTCGCAAGGGAGAGTCGGCGATACCGAGAAGCTGTCGGCGAACTCGCACAGGCAGTGGCGCAGAGTCCACTCGTCGGCGCTGGTGTCGGCGGTCATACTGGTCGTCGTCATCTGAAAGGAAGCCATGTTAGCGCACAACGCGCGAACGGGAAGCCAAGGAGGCGGCTCACCTCTATATCTCCTCTTGCGATTGTTATGCCCGCCCGACTGTCGCCTGTCGTATTCAGCCATGATGGGTATTCCGGATAGCCTGGTTCGGTGTCAGATGAACGCCAATGGATGAGGTGCGCAGTCTGTCTTTGAGGTTGTGAGAATCGAGGCTGCGCGCCAACTAAAGCTCGGAAACCTGCATGAGCTCCAGTGATCGGCTAGCAAACGCGCCTTGGACGTGCAGCACAAATATTGATGCCTGAGGCGAAAAGGACACCACGACCCTCGGTCCGCCCAGACCAACTTGGCATGTCAAATATCGAACCGGATTTACTGCAAAGCCTTTAAAAAGGCCAAAGGCCAAAGACAATAGGCCCATCCTTCGGGTCATCGAGCATAGCTACTAGCAAATCATAATTTTCTGACAAACAATCCCCGTCCAATGGGTTTCCAGTGAGAAAATAGCCCTTCTGTCGAGGACGCACTTGTATTCATTCCACTGCTTATTCCCAATTATCTCACTCAGCAAGTATATCGTCTGCGGATAAGCTGGATTTCATGGGAATACCAGCCATGCTGCTCAACATGCCTGAATCTTCCGTGTACGTTAGTGCCTCCATCACTTCTGTCTCGCGCGATCTTTCAAACATGGACGGATTGCCAAGCCCGTTCCTTTTTTCTTCATCTTCGTGGACAACTCGACGAGAGGACAAGTCGAAATCTTTTTTTTTCTTTTTCAAAACAAAAAAAATGCCACAAGACCGTCCACGGCCAACTTCAATTGATAACTTCATCGCGGCATCTGAAACAGTATAGGTGCCGGGCTGTATCCTCCCCGAACCGTTATGGGACGGGCCTTTCACATCTCCAGCGCCTCCACCATGCCCTAACTCGAGAACTTCCAAGCAACCATGACAAGTCCAGAACGCGGTCCAAATTAACAAGTCCCTAATCTCCGCCATTCCCAGGCCTTCCATGGCAGCAAACGTGCGCTCTCATGAGACGCGAACAACGAAAAGCATCAGCCATCCATCATCTGTCATGCATCGAAACGTGGTCTAAAAACGTGATTCCCTGTGATATGCATCAATGCGGCCCTCTCTTGTGGTGGCACACTTCAAAAAGCACACCGCCAAGCGAGTTCCTAGGGGGCAACACAAAACGCCCATTCCCATCCCGGCCGGGAAAGACTCCATCGCTCCCCAGAACACACAAGTCATCTCGCGTTTGGCCCCGTTGCCATCCAGCATGCCGTACTTTTTAATTTTGCTCCAAAGTCCGACGCCGTCGGCTTCGGGATTACATTGCGCCTGCTCGTCCCCTGACCCGGCGTTGGCATGGGCCAATGCTCCCAGCCTTCTCACATGCAATCAAATGCCCGGAGTCGAGGACGCAGATCTCTTCCAGAGCAGCGGAGAGCCTCAGGGGCTGACAATACATTTCTTAACAACCCCCATCTCGAACCGAGCAGTCTCAATCAAGTTTTGCCATCATCTCCTGCTTCGTCAATGGTGTAAAGTTATCAATGTCGAGGCCTTGAGATGCGAGCGTAGGTCGGACGTGCGGGGGCACAAGTTTGTGGTTGAGGCTTGGCATAATAGAGAGTTCTAAGGCAGGGAAGTCAGTTTCTCTTGTTACTCAATACATATCCAGTCAGCAAAAGTCATTATCTTACCATGTCGAGTAAAGTCGAACAATGCAGGAAGCTCCCGAAGCTGGCCGGTGCCGTGTCTCGAGTCAGGCAGCTTTGTGCTGGGGTCTCGGAGCTCGTCAAAGAATGGGTGAACCATGGCATCAATGGCAGATTGTCTCTCAGTGGGGGTGTACTCGAGCAGGCGAGCGATGAGGTCGATGGCGTTGCTATCAGCCTTACGGAAGACCTTGTTGAAAGGGTGGGGCTTGATTTGAGGGAACTTGTGCTCCATGTAGTTGGGGTTCATGGTTCGGATCTGTTCTCGGGTAGGAGTTCCCAGCACCTTGATGATTTCGACAAGTTGGTCGATACCAGACTCGCCAGGGAAGAGGGGCTGGCCAAGCATAAGTTCAGCCATCACGCAACCGGTAGACCATACGTCTAGGAGAGGGGTTAGCCCATGGACAGTCAAAATAATATTTGCCAGCGATCTTCTTACCAATTTTGGTGGTGTAGTTAGTGGCACCAAAAATGAGCTCGGGCGCACGGTAGTATCGGGAGCAGATGTATGACACATTGGGTTCGTTCTCCACCAAAATCTTTGCACTACCGAAATCACAGAGCTTGAGAATACCGCTGTTGGGGTCGAGGAGAAGGTTCTGGGGCTTGATATCTCGGTGGCAGATGCCTTGAGAATGGATGTAGGCCAGAGCCCTGAACAGCTGGTAAATGTACAGCTTGACCTCGAGGATAGGCATTGTGGTCTTCATCTTGTTGAAGAATCGTGAAGCACGGTAGACGGTCTCGGGGACAAACTCTTGGACCAGGTTAAGATACACCTCATCTTTCTGGGAAACGGTTAGCACGTGTTCATTGATGCCAGGACGAATCCCTCACGCGTTCGCCGTTCGAATAATAGAAGGCTTTAAGTTGAACAATGTTGGGGTGTCGGACAATGCGCATGATCTGGAGTTCACGGTTCTATCGTCTCACGTTAGATTCTAAACCCCTGAGTGGTGACTGATGCAGGCGAATGCACTGTACCTTGAATCTCTTGTCTTGGAGCACACGTTTGATGGCAGCATCCTCTCCTGAAGGAGACAGCTTGGTCTGGAAGACGACACCGAAAGATCCGTTTCCGACAATTTTGCACTGGGTGTATTGGAGGTCACGGGTCTCTCCGGTTACGCCATCCTGAACCTTCTCCCGGATTACCTCTGCGTCGTTTGGGTCAGTTTTCTGCAGCGGGACAGAGGCACAAGGGGACAGATTGCACGGGATAATGTAATAAAAATGGCAACTTACCTCCCATCCTCAAGCTATTGAACGCGTTTGGCCGGTGAGCCGACATTTTGGAGACGATTCAGTCCAAATCAAAACGGGCGCGTCAGTGGTGCTGAAGACAATTCGTCTTGGTTTCAACTGGTGAGGGGAAATAATGTGCTGGTTCTGCAGAGGCCGTGGTGGGCAACCCAACTGGACCAATGGTAGGGCTGGATTGAATCGAAGCCGACAGCGCGGGTGAGCCTTTGGGAATGCTACGTTGAAGCAAAGCTAGGCTTGAACGCAAGACAGTGGCTGCAGAAGAGCGGGTTGAGTGACGACGGGCAGGCGATGTCTCGGTCGACGGGTTTACACGGCAGCACAAGGGCAGTGTCGTGAATTTACGGGCGCGATGTCGATGAATAAACACCCAACGGACGTGTAGTCTGGTTGGGAGAGGTTGACGGGTAGCGCAGACTAAAGCTGGTGAGCCGGGTCGGATCGAGGACAGACGGCGACGAGTAGGGAAATGGGCAAAAGCCAAGGGTATCTGGGGAAACAAAGAGAAAAACGAGGGGGGAATTGGTGGTGTTTTTGGTGGCACGGGACAGGCTGGAGGGGGGGCGGGGCGGAGGGGAAGGGAGGGAGGGGAGGGAACGGTGGGCGAGAGAAAGTGGGCAGGGGACGGGGTATAAAAAGATGCTGGTAGCAAGAAAAACCACGCCGAGACGGGTCCAAATATGGAGGTGCTTTGTGGTGGTAGTGGCGACGCAGGTGAGGAGGGCAAAGGCGAGGGAGAGGTGTTAACAGGCGCGAGAGGGCGAGGGGTGTGGCAGGATCGGATGCGCTATGCCTCTGCATGCATCAAGCAGCATGAGTTGAGTTTTTTTTGTCGCTCTGGCGGTCTTCCCTGGATAGATCGGGCGAGTGACGATGCCAGGTGTGTGCAGGCGAGAAGCAGCCGTTGATGTACGTCTTGGAGTTTTGGGTATCCGTGTCTTGTGTCCAGCGCCAGAGATGGGCAGCGGAGAGCTCCATAGGACAGAGGCCAGAGACAACAAAGCTGGACAAAGCTGCGAGAAATGGGGGCAAGACAGGTGTGTGATCTAGGAGGTGTGTTGTGTAGTGTAGTGGACACGGAGGCTGGCACCAGGCGGGTCTGGAGGGCGGGGTGCTTGATGGAGCACCCTCGTGACAGCCCAGCGACCGAAGGCTAGGAGCCAGGTAGAGTGGGAGGGTGCGGGCAGCGGGCAGTAAGGGACGCTGGGAGAACAAAGAGCAGGCGAAAATGAAAGACACTAAAGGATGGTGATGGGGAGATAATAACTGAGGTCCCTTTCGGCATGGCCGAGATTTGGGGGAAACGGACTGACAAAGTGTAGTTACTTACTGACTTGAAGGCTACTGGCGACGATGATGACGACGGTGGGTGGCCTGTATTTGATGGTGGTAGTCACGGTGGTGACTTTTGCAGGCCTGACGCAGCGACGACTAGCACGAACGATGGCGGATGAGATCCCGGGAGGCTGAGGCGACAGGCGACCCAGAGTGACGGACAAGGGGAGCTATGCTGCTGAGGGGTCTGGTATGGAGGTACGTAGTTTGGCACCACTACCTATGTACCAGAGAGGGAAGACTGAGTTGTGACCGCAAAGCAGGGTGCTTCTGTTGTGTGCGCGTTTGACTATGCTGTGCGTGCTGTTGGTGGCAGTGGTGCAGCAGCGAGCAGGGACACACAAACGAAGTGTGTCTTTTGGAAGAGGGGACGGGCCGCAGGCACGGTGAGGCTCTCGCCCTTTGCAAGTCAAGTTAGGTTGGGTTAAGTTTGACGACGCCTGCCCGCTTAGTACCAGGCAGGGCGGGCTGAGACGTAAACGCAGACGGCGACAGGAAACTGAGGATGGGGATGGACAACAACACTCTGATGACGAATACGGGCGCTGGTACAGATGTGAATGCGCAGGGCAGCGTAGGGTTGGGCAAACGGGGATGCAGCCGATGAATCGAAGCCGCAGCAGGTCAGCGACAAACAAAGAAGATGGAGGTGATGGCGGAGGAGGAATGCTTGACGTGTGGTGGAATGAGCTGAGCTGGGTTCGGGCTGGGCTAGTCTTGGTCATGGTCAGGTACACTCAGTGGTGGGTTTTCGGTGGGCTCTGTGGGCTCTGTGGGCTTGGACTGCCCTGTCTGTGGGTTCTGTGGCCTTGACTTGCCTGGGTTGACTGGGCTGGGCTCTAGGCTCTCGGCGCCGCGCCTGGGCTGCTTTAGGGGGCTGCTTTGGGCTTGGGCTAGAGGCCGCGGAACCTGGGATGACACCCAAAAGCAGCCGCACAAGGCGGTACTGGCTCGAATGGCACATGGCCCGTGACCTGCAAGTGGCCCACTCGTCCTGGAGCGGGTATTGAGATGCGGGGCATTTTTTTTTAGTCGACTGGGAAGTGACGGCATGAGCAAGGGCATAACATGGACATGGGCCTGGACATGGGTTGGGATGGACATGGGCTGGAAATGCATGGGCTGTTTGGTTGTAAATTTGGATGTGAGTTGAATCACAGAGCCCAAAATATGGCATTTTCAGAGGGCGTGTGGTCAAAGGTCAGACAGACGTAGACGTCAATCATCAGCAGGCAATACAGACAAGGCCTAATTCGAAACCCACGACGCTTCTTAGCTTCGGTCGCTGGGCAGCATTCAATCATTTTCTTGGATCTTGATGAGGGGTTAAATCAACACAGGCTTACCGCGAGGCTCCTTGTCTCAGCGCCATGTACACATGCCTCTACTGCCCGGTTCGTTGGGGTGAGTTCGGGAGGCAGTAGATGCACAGCCAGAGAGGGTTGAGAAAATGTCAACAAGTGAGGCGAGCATGTCCCGACCGGGGTGAACCGGCTCCATGGACACGAACAGTTGGACATAATCAACAATTGCAGGCTCAGTTTCAGCCGACAGTTTACTATGAGGCATATGGCCCGAGTCCAGGTACATTCAGAAATAGGGGAGGAAAGGTTGTCAGTGGCATGGAAAAAGCAAAGAACAAAAAAAAAACCCCCCGCCGTGCCCGACAAACAATCACCAAACACTGAAGCACCAAAGCAGAGAGGGAACGGCAAAGAAGGCGTCAAATCATGTGCCAACCCCAGCGACAGCGTCACGACCAAACCGAAGAATGAAGTATGTATGCCTGGAGCTCAAACCAAGACCCGCAGCCGCAGCGTTAGGCTTGCTCATGTGCTCATTTTGAGACGGGCATCCAACGCTAATAAACTCCGCAGGCGGATGTTGAGAATAAGGTCAGGTACATCCAGAGGAACGGCCAAGACGGTGAAGGACTTCATGCCGTACGCGTACCTGTCTTTTGCCTTACCCAAGCCCCGATGCCTCCCAAATACCTGCCCGCTTGCCTTGCCGGCTGCTTCCTCCACAAAAGGTCTTGGGTCCAAAATCGGGTACCTGGGTTGCTACCTCCGGAAAATGCCTGCCTGTCGACGCTAGCACACAGACCTTAGGTACCTTGCATGTACAACCTTCGACTGGAAGCAGTGAGTGGTGAGAAGGAGGGAACCACACCCACATCAGAGGAAGGATGCAAAAAGGAAAGAAAAGGTTTGAATTTTTTGGCTCAAGAAGAGGCCAACAACATCTCTTCCTAGGTTTCTAAGCCATTTCTCACTGCTCACTCGCGAAGTCCCTTCTTCACTCAATGATTGGTGCCTCAGCTTTATGGGTAGCCACGAGAATAATAGCAAGGCACACAGGGTCCATCAATTTGCAGTCAGAGATAAAGAAGAAAAAAAGAATATGGCGTATGGCACTTATCATGACCCGCGACATTGAGGACAGGTCTGGTTCAGCCTCAGCTGCCCGTGTTCCATTTCCCTGAGACAACAATTCACACAGAGCTATTCTGCCATCGCCTCAACTAGAAGTGTGTCAGCACACAAAAAGAAAGCAGATGCATGTGGTACCCATGGCGTGCGAACAACCAAGGCCAGCCGATGGCCTATGCCTTACCCTACCTCGCTGAGAGCACCACAAGCATCCCAGACCTCCCGAGATCTGAATGGACCCAAGAGGGCCCATTACATGCACTGGGAGCACGCAGGGGCGAGACCCGACTGCCGACCCGAACCCAACGACACCACATCAAATAGGTTCCGTATAAGTCGCCTACGCACCTCATCCCCTGCCTCTGTGCCTCATCAGCCCAAGTCCTCACTACTGCGGTCTGATCGAATGCCCTGGCATCATCGACTCGTCGCGATCGCGAGTTGAGGGATCTGGGAGCCCACAGGGTCAGAAATGACGCCCGCTTGTGGTGGCCCGCCTAGTCCCGGCCCGTCCAACAGGACGTCCGTAGCTTAGTCCCCCGGTGGATACGGCTCAGCACCGACCTGCTGTTGGCCCTGTGCATGCGCGTCCCGCTGTTGGAAGCCATACCGTTTCTTTGTCCAGATGCTGACATCCACAACAACCTCACATGCACACATGCCCCACCGCTTCCGACTTGGGTTCAGTGATGGGATATTTTTGACGCTGCTGAGCGCAGAGTTCGGCCAGTACAGCGTTGAACTCGGCACTATTCTCTGCAGCTAGACGGCGTTACAGGTATATCCCCCAAATCACGGTGCTGCCCTGTCCAGATGATCTTCAAAGATGGGCCTGCCTCTTGCAGCTTTTGATTAATGACAGCCAGAGGTCACGTCACCTCACCTCACTTTCCCAAGTTCTCACCTCGCCTAAGGTCAGCTTCTGAATCTAGCCCTGTTCTCCCAGGATCACGGGCGTCTATGCATGATTCAGTAGTCCTCCTTCAAAAGCACTCGCGGCAAGTCCAGGAACGGCCATACACCCGTAGTTCTTCAAGCCAGAAACCCATCTTATCAAATTGCTAGACCAACTCTTCAATACTTCAGCACCGTTTCCAATGGCCATCGAGTACAGTGTGTAGGGGCAAACGCCTCACCAAGCCTCTATCTATCAAAAAGAAAGTTGATGACAGGGTACAACCGCCGTCGACCGGGCATGGTGGACTGCCGCCGGCCAGATTAGTCCGAGACCACTCGACTCTCCGCCCCGGTCGGGTGCCCATCTGTCGCCGCCGAGTCAAAGTAACGATGAATGCTTCTCTTTGCGAGCACATGCGAGGCGGGGCCGTAACACGGTGAGGCTAGGTGGATCCCTGGTCTCAAGAGCTCTGGAACTATCCAGGAACCCCATCATCCGCCCCGATGGAGCGGTACGAGGCAATTCGCTGGAGTTACAGGCCTCGTGCCCTAATTGCGCATCCACAGAACAGGTCCCTATTTTGGGTCAATTTGGAAAGTTACGGTATCATTGGCCTCAATCCCAAGTGGTGGATCGCCACATCCTGAATCGGGCGCAGGACTGATCAGCAGATATTTTGTCTCAATTTTTTCCCTAGGCCAACCTGAACGCCATTTGCCACTTTCCAACGCACAGTTTTCCAACCCCATTCTCTCGGTATGGTTTTAACGGAAAGCGGCAATATATCCAACATCCCCTAGATTTGAAAATGCCTTTGTCGGACCTGCCCGGTATTGAGCTACGCGCTTGCTTGTGTGGCCATTGCCAAACGATGGTTGGTGGTTGAGATACGGTATTCTCGTGTGGGTGTGTGGGTACAGGGTAAGTATATTGGATGTAGTGGCAAGACTGGGCATGGTCAACGGAGGGGGGTCTACGTCATTACTTGGCTGAACGTCATCCTGCGACATGTGTCGGAGGTCGTAAAGAGGAGACACTGTGGGTGAGGCAAAGGCCAGGCAGGAAACGGGGGATGCACCGAGGGGATTGTACGACGATGAGGCCCGCCGCTGCAGGAGAGGGGCAAGAAAATGGAGTCCCGGATATGACCGCAGCCATTCATGGAGAAAACGGCTTTGTCGACACGGCGAGTGGTTCGTCCCTTTGGTCTTGCATTGGGGTTGTGTGAGCCCAGCGTTTGGCGAAGGGGAATCAATCCGACGCCAGGAGGGCCAGGATCAGGCTCCATCATCCCCCTCATTATTTGCCCCTCAGTACCTCATTCACACTCAGCCATCCACAAACATCAATGGGAAACCGCAAGCCAAGCCAGACCGGAACTAGCCAGTGCATACTCGTTTACAACGACAAGAAAGGCGCCTAACCTGGAGGGGGAGGAGGCTCACGGTGGTTGGAAGATTGGGCCAGAGGATGATGGTCAGAAGTGGGCGGCCTTTGTGGAATGCAGGTGGTCTCATGACCCCGTCCCATGCAACGCTAACAGCATAGCCAATTTTAGGTTCGCGAAGCCCACGGCCCATCTGATCAGGACGCACCAAAAAAAGGGGGACCCTCGTCCAGCCATCCAACCACCAAGAAGCAACAGCCAACCAGGGTGGTTTTGGCAGGTAAACTACGTCTCAGTTGACGTTAGCCGCTAGGAACAGTGTTCACCAAGGCTCGCGTCAAACAAGACTACCGGTACTATCCCGACGATTTTCAATTCGTCTTGACCATTGGCACTCATGGGGGCAATTGGTCCTAGACCCCCTCACATCTGATCTCAACCCCACCTAACAAGCGTCTCACCTAGATTTGGGGCTTAACCAAAGCGCTCGGCGCGGAGCTGGCATTGAAAACGAGGGGAAGCAGACAAAGGTAGAGCTCAGGTCAACTTCTTCCGCTCGGCTACCACGGGGTTGAAGGTTTGGGGTAAGTCCTGACGCCACAAAGATGCCGGCATGACCGTTGGGGTCAAGCTTCTTGCCGTCGTTGGACCTATTGTCGTCAGAGGCGAGGTCATGATGCATTGGCCACTCATCAGATGGCCCCCATTCCTGGAATACTCCTGCGCCATAAGTGGAATGTTGACTGGGTGTAGCAATTTTATGTCACACTGCTGGTGGAATGTTTGGTGTCTAGGAACTTGGTGTCGGCGCTTGATCGCGGATGATCTTCCGAGATCGACTTGGAACCCAGCACTGCGTAGCATCATCATGCAATGCATCAATTGTAAGTACTAACATATGTAAGGTCGTCCGCTTTTGAGTACCTAACCCCCGAAGGTGGCGTCAACTTGGACACCCAGTCTGACTGGGATTGTCTTGAGATTATTGATCGCCTTTTGGAGTCAACGAAGCACAATGCCCCTGTCACCACGAAATCCGAGACTCAGAGAAGTATACCTCTACTCAGGCCCCAAACTGAGCTAAAACACCCTGTCATTCTCAAACATGACCGCATATCTGACCCCAAAGTCCCCCTCATCGCACCCAAAAAAATCCATTTTTTTTAATGCTCACGGGAAATACGCCTGGCTCAATGTATTAGTCGTTCCGATATGTATCAATCTTCTTTTGATACTGACTGAAGCCTTGGGCATACATCAATATATTCCCCCATATCTCGCACGTGTTTGAGAAGCAGTCATAGCTCTCACGGAGCGGGCGCCGATTTGTACAAGTCTGGGTAAATATCAGTCTTGTCAGCCCACCTATGTTCCGGGATACATAGGTTGGGTCTTCGGTAGCCACAAGATTAATTAATGATTTTGCCGGCCTGGCCGAAATTGATGGCATTAAATCTGTGTGATCAACGCCGTGGATCTGCCGGGGGGGAGGGTTAAAATAGCATCACCGCCGTCTGAGGAATATATGCCAATTTTATTTGACTGACACAGGAGTACTGAGAGGGTAATTGACCTCAGCTAGCAATGCTCAACGGTGGGAAGGAAAGACCAGATGCCAAGCAGACAAGTCGATAACACTAGCACAAAGCCAGGCTGAGCTTAGCCCGATGCAAATATAATGCAACGATGATAGGATGAGGTCTATGATCTGTGCTTGATTTGACCATTCGTTCGTGGCTGGGGCAGTGGTCCGAATGCATGGACGCATGTCTGTCGATCAGCCGAGTGCTTTGGGCATGTCAGCCAGCCCCGGTGCAATTGGCGACAGCACTGCATTGACGGTGACAACTATGTACAGCTACCCGATGCATTTACTGGATCCAGGTCCACGAGAAATCTTCCCGTGTCCGGTTATCGGGTACCTCTTCCCCGCTGGGACCTTTGAGACAATAGACTGCAGCTGTCTGCAGCCTCTGACAGTATACCAGAACAAGGGCCGTCGCCGGGTCGATGCTACCGTACCATGAACCCTGCAGAGATCCGTGACACCCCTCACCTGGAAACGGCCCACTGGTCCAGCACCTCTGAACACTGATCTCCTTTGGCTGAATAATATTGAAGTCTGGGAACTCATCCGCTGGAGACTTGAGATGCATAGCAGCATGGGTCCACCCAATGCGGCGCAAAATGGGATGCTTTTACACGCCTCGTACCTCGTGATCATGCTCGTCGACCGGATCGACATGCATCACAGTTCCCTTGCAGCAAGCGACATTTCCCTCAGCATCCATCACGGGGCCCATAGGCGTCCAGTCCGGAAAAAAAGTGCAATCGACGTCGTCATTGTCGGCATTTTCCAGGCCGTAAGTCCTGCGAGCTGGGCCAAGCTAAGAAGCAAAAAGCTGGCTGGGCGTCTAGGCCTTTGGGCACAACACCTGTCGTCCTACACGTTCTGTAGGGTAAGTTGCGCCAGTCTAAGGAGGATATCACGCCAGCATCAAATTACGTCTGTATCGTCACCACAATGGATTCCCCTGCAGGTCAGTGCTGTGAACTCATCGCCGTGCGATTTCCTTACCGGGGAGGGCTGGTGCTATGATCGCTAATCGCCACTTACCTTTTTGACATGGCCTCAGCTTTCTGACTCATTGCCGAAAACAAGCCTCAACAGCGAGTTGTAAGACGCCTGCGACAACATAGGTTACCACTCTGGCTCGGGGGCTCCTGTCTGGACCATATATTTGCATTCAAGACGGGGTTGTATAAGCTCATCCGTGCTCTTGCTGGGGGCAATAAAGATACAGCGGCCAAATGACCAACCCCTAGACGGTTCCTTCAACCCAAGGGCCCACGTCCTTTGCCTGAATCCCAGACGCAACCAAACTCTTGCCATGATGAGTTATTGCTCCATGGCCACTCATTAACAAGACTCTTGGTTCGGCTGACTACGGACTGCGTGCCCCAACGCGACGTGCAAATATGTCGCTAACGCCCAACGATCAACACGCACCCGTGAATCGTGGGCTGTTATGTATGCAGCAGCAGGACACGGGTGTGTTGGAGGCCCATGCATCTCCCGTTACCGCATCGAAGTAGAATAGTATTGGATAAGAGAGGGTCTAGGGCAGGGCAAATGTATGTCGGACCAAGGCAGGCGAGCGCAATTCAGAGTCGAGCCGCGTCAACTGAATACGGGTGCCGTTTACAGACGACATTTGGCTTCCTTGGACTGGCCACCATCCACGTCTCACCAACTGTCATCTCGGAAAAAGGCTCTTTGCGACCTAGAGGATGATGCCGCCTCCATCATCCCACAGGCAGAACATTCGTGACTCCCTCGATTCATCCCACCTCGTGTTTGAGCATCCCTCAGAAATGTCCTGGTTTCGTCTGCTCGGGGACAGAGATGGCCATCTATTGGTGGCCCCTAACACCCGGGACTGGGATCTGTGAACACCATAGTGCCACCTCACCCGTTCTCAGCATCAAGATCCCGCATGGACATGGCCTGGAAATAATACCACACACGTACTAGTTTGGAGGGGATACCACCCTCCATTCTCGTCGCAGAGTCCTGTGCCAACGTACTATATCCAGCAATGATGGCCCAAAACTTCACATCCCCAGACACACCCCTGCCCTCGAAACAGTCATGCTCTCCCTTTTTCTGACTGCCAGAGTCCTTGGCTCCCGCACATACCACCCTGTCCTGCGCCAAATCTGCACATGCCCTGTGCCACTCTTCCGATTCTAGCGACGTGCATCAAGTTGGGCGAAAACGACACAAGGTTCTAGGTATCGGCTCTCCCCCCAGCCCAAACCAGCCGGATATACCCCTCAGGGGGAGAGGGGGAGGGTTCAACAGGCGATCTCGACAGATGGCTAGCTGAGGCCCAGGGTCAGCCTCGACAGAGTCGACAGAAACGTGGGAGGACAAAAGCCCTTGGCTGGAGAAGGAAATCCCACAACATCCAGGATATAATATAGATCACCAATAAAGCCTTGGTGTGTCCTATACAAGACGGCGGAGCCGCCAAGGATCCTGATTGCCCGCCTACTTGCCCGCAGCCTGCCATGTAGCCAGCCACCTAGGGTTGTACAACATGACCTGTCGTATCGTGTACATGTAAACAGGAGTATTTTGACCGGGGGTGGGCAAACGAGTCAGAAAGAGACGAGAAAAAAAATTACTATGGATCTAGGGAACGTGATACAAGTTTCACCAACTGCCTGTTCATGTAAGATGAACCAACTATGACCGTTCTTGCGGCTGGGGACATGCAACGATATGCAACTAGAACGACAGCCATATTTCCTCTCTCTCTCCCTTTCCCTTACCTCTCTGCCGATATGCCTTCCCGGGGAAGCATCTCTGCCCTTGTGGATTTGCTTGCGTAGTGAAACCCGGCGGTGAGCAATCGGGAAGGAAAATGCAGATAGAGAAAAGAAAAAGAAAAAGAATCTACAGAAAAACAAAGGGGAAAAACCCCGCCGACAGGCTCTAGAAGCGACTTTTACGTCCCCAGGATGGGGCAAAAATTGCGGAAGAGGGCGACTGGGGGGCGGAGGTAGTGGCATGGGGTCCTGCCTGGCTCATCCCCCCTCCCCCGGACAATCACAAGCTTTCCGTCGCAAGTTGTTTCTTGCTCACCTGCTTTGCTTTGGTCGATCTTTGTGGAGCTTGCTTGGGGAGGGTCGCAAGCCCGATTGGCTCTTGATTGCCAAAGTAGGCGAGGGATCGCGAGGGGGCATGGGCAGTACCGCTGCCGCCGCCATTGTCGTAGTTGTTGAGGTTGAGGTTCATGAGTAAGTAAGCGAGGACGACAAGGTGTTGCCTCATGAACTACCAGTTTGGTAAGTTGACTCGTCACATTATTGTCCAGTATGGGCATGGGCCGTAACCGAATGCTTCATTGTGGGCGCGAGACCAGCAAATCATGTGACCATTCAAGAATCATATTTGGATATGATATTCAGACACATTTCCAACACATTTTATCACCCTACCAGCCTGTGCAATCATGGCCTTGTCCATCCGACTATTGTCTACCCTGGCCTAACCGAATCTGACAGTTTGTAGTTTTCCACCTAAAATACACGACTACTTGTCTGTGTTTTTGTCTAGTCCTCATCATCCACCTTGTCCGCGACCATGTCCTTGGCCGTGTTGATTACCTTCTCCGGTGGTCGTTGCTCGACAGGCTCGGCTGGGCTGCCAATGCCGCTAAGAATTGGGCTCATCTGTGCACTTTGAACCGTGCTTGCGGGGACAGGGATCTTGATGTCCTGAGGCGAGCCGGGTATGATTTTCGGATCGAGCCCGGGGATATGGATGCGCTTGGCCTCATTCTGATAGGCAGCAGGGATAATCTCAATGATTTCGTCGCGAGGGAACTTTAGCATCGGAATATCCATTGTAGAACAGTGCATAAGGTAGGCATAGAGGACACGAAGGACCGACTCGTGAGCGATAATCAAGAGATCGTGCTGCTCTCGCTCCAGCTCCAGAATGATGGGCTCCAGGCGGACAGCCAGGTCGTGGTAGGACTGTAAAAAAATATGTCAATTCTCTTGTAAGAAAATACGAACTCCGATGGGGATTTTTACCTCTGCACGTGGGTAGCGGTGGTGATATGGATCGAGTTCATGCTTCTCTACCTCATCGGGGTAGATTTGACGGATCATCCGTTCAGACATCTTCTCGCAGACGCCCGGATTGATTTGGCTTAGTTGAGTGCGCTGTCGGACCTTGATGTTTCTATCCTTGAGGCAATCTGCAGTTTGGACAGTCCGTAGTCTTGTCGATGTCCAGATAGTTAAGGGCGGGAGAACAGCTTTGGAGTCACCTTCCGCAACCAATGTCAAGCGCTCTTCTTCTCGGTGCTTGAAGAGCGCTTCTGTCATCTTCTCGGCATATTCTCTTCCTTCTTGAGACAGGGGAGCATCTGCCTTGTACAAGTCCTCCTCGGTGGAGGTGCCGGCTCGGGCAAAGAATGTCTTTCGCGATTTGATGTGCAGATTGGTGAGGTAGAATACGATTCGGTGTGACAAATAGTTGAAGCTGACATTATTGTAGAAGAACTTTTGACCCGCGTTGATCATTTTGATGTAGTTGAGTTCTTTCTCATTCATCGTTTCGAAGACAGGAATCTTCATCTCAATCCGTCTGAGGTAGAGCATTGCTGCTTCATCTGGGTCCATACCGGCAAACTGACACCAAACCATCAGTGCAGGGACTTTGGTTGAGTTTACTTAGGTATACTTACATCAGGTGACGAGATTTTGACGTTGCGAGCATTCTCACGGAGGATACGTTCATCGTCAACAAACGACTCAATGAATAGCGTCTGCATATGTGCGGTTAGGAGAAGCGCTCACGGTACTTGCATAAACACGCCTACCTGAACATCATGCTTTGCAAACTCCTTTACAAGTGATCGTCTTCCGCTCGCGGTGGGATTTACGGCATCATAAATGGCTACCTGGCCGTTTTCGTGGTTCAGCCATGAATAGATGTCTTCACGGCATTTCTTGAGGATCTTCTGACGTAGAATCACAGAGGCAGGCGAAGCATTTGGAAAAAAGTAATCCTCAGGAACCGCACCACCGGGACCGACGGTAGCTCTGCGATAGTCTCCTAGATGGAAAATGCGAGTCTTGACACCTAGCCATTGCAGGTAACGTGCCATGGAGACACATATGTGCCTGTTGACGTCAGTTTGGCTCTGGGTGTTGGAGATGAGTCACTCACGTCTTTCCTCGTGCAGGCGGTCCTACCATGGCGATAGCTATCCTACCCGAATGAAAGAGACGCCCCGACATGGTGCTGTACAGCTGGGCTGGGGCGAGATCCTGGCCCTCGGTGATGTCATGGATGCCATCGATGAAGGTTGAGCTCCTGCGACGGTAACGAGGCGCGTTGGCCGCAATTTCGGCGGTTCTACCTTTGTCAGACACGGTGCCATCATGTTTATTGAACTTATCAGATAGATATCTTGGCTCAGGGGCCCTGGGATTGCTTGCCAAGATTGAACCATATTCAAGCAAGTATTGCAGCCTGGGTATGTGCCGTATAACCACTGATAGAGCGAGAAGTATTTTGCAGGAGAGAAGAGTGCCAGGGCATGCAGGCGACCACATGAGGTGCCATTTTACACTGAAGAAATAACTTGAAAGGAAAATGAATAGAAAAAAAGACCTACAAGAGAGTATCCATGCTGTCTTGATAATCCCTGTCGCACCCCAATGTCAGAATCAGTTTCACTGTAGACAGGTAAGAGGGGGGCATAAACCAACCGTGGGGACCTTCGGGGAAATTTGAAAAAGAGTACGTGCTCAGGAATCAAGTGCGGTTTATCTAAAATGTCGGTGTTTTCCTGTGGCCTGAAGAAGATAGCGTTTTGACTTCGTCACTGTCTTTTGCTGAGCAGTGGCTCAGCTAGGTGCTGGGAGTAGACAGAAGGGACAAGAAGGATCAGATAGAGAGAGGTATTTCAGACCCACAAAGGAGCTGTAGAAGCTCAGGAGGCTTGGATAATTCTCCGGGATTGATCTGCCCAACAGCTTGCAGCGTCCGCGCAGAAGGATGGTGATGTGTGGAACAGGGAAGACAGGAAGGGTGGGCGGGGTGGCTCCCTGGTCATTAGCCACTCCCTGGTCACCCCCACTAGCCACCACAGAACTGGCGCCTTCCATCAGATAAGAGACTGGCAGGAATGGACAAGCAAATTGGACGGACCATGTCAACAAAATATGCTGGTTGAGCAGAGTGAAAGAGGAAAATGATTTTTATTTTTATTTTTATTTTTATTTTTATTTTTATTTTTTTAGCTTATGAAGCCGTGGGTAAATTGACCAGAGGCATCGAGGACTTCTTGGAACCTGTGCCTTGTGAGGGATTCAGATGCAGCGTAACTTGGCTGGGCACGGACGGGCTGAGGTGTCAGTACAATTGCAGGGCTGAAATGGCTGCTCTATTGGTATGATGTGACAGTAGTATAGACCCCCATCCGGTTAGAATTCCCGATAGAAAGACGATGCAACACATCCTCCTAAGTTCTCGCCATTATATTTTTATTGCGGAGATGGTCCAGTACCGAAGAGCGAGAGCCGTTTGCCAACTTCATCTGACAGTCATATGTTGAATTGGGGGTCCAACTCAGCGCCCTGTTGACTGACAATATGAGATGATGAGAATATTATTAAATGGGCCCAGAGGAATCAAGTCTCAGGCAATACCAAAAAAGAAAGAAAAAAGAAAGAACCCCCCCCCCCTAGGTAGCAATGCCTCATTTCACAAGATACACACACCAGTGGCATGACGACTGGATCACGCACATTGCCTGCCATGCATGTACTTCAAAAGGCATGCATCTGCCCGTGCCAGTCTGTGGCACAGAGGAACGGCTAAGCCTCGGCATCAACGGCTTCACCCGCCACATCGACGAAGATGACGGAAGCCGGAAGATGTTAATATCCGCCACAGAAAAAAAAAACTGGGCAGCGGGCTCAGCATCGTTAGTGGCTCGTGCTCCTCACTAGGGAGCTGTCGAGCCGAATGAAAATTATTCTCCATCGCAATTCCCAACACCATCTCTCCGAAAAAAAGCCATCCGCGCTCGTCATCACGTTTCTGACGTTCACGGCCCCGGCACTCCTTGTTCCTTTTACGACCTAGGCTTTTGCAACAGCCCCATTACCGTTTCGCACTATATTTCTTGACCTTGTTTATCTCGCCCGCCTCGATCCTTCATTTTCCTCACTGGCTTAAAGGCCACCGCAACCTCTCACAATGGCATCATCCGCATTGGATATCCTCACCTCCAACCCTGTCACTGCTGTGATCACCGACGCCTTCAATTCCTTTCACGAACGAAGAGCCAAGCTCAACTTGCCCAACCCTGGAACAATTGAAAGCCTCGCCAAGGAAGTCCAGCGCGATGTTTTCGTCAACAACTACATGTTCACTGGCATGCGTGCCGATCTCACCAAGATCTTCAGCATGGCCCCTCTGTTCCAGGTTTCGCATCAATTTGCCATGGGCGAGCGCTTGAACCCTTATACCTTTGCCGCCATGTACGGCACTGGCAAGGTAACGACCAGCAGATAATCAATTTGTTGCACTGAATGCGATATATTAACACCAACCCATAGGTCTTTTGCCAAGGTAACCTCGACAACGAAGGCTCTCTCTCCGGCCGATTCAACTGGAGATGGTCCGACCAGCTCGTCTCTAAGTCCCAGGTTTCCATATCCCCCGGAGGCCAAGACATGGCCCAGTTTGAGCACGAGTACACCGGCAACGACTTCAGCGCCTCGCTCAAGATGCTCAACCCCTCATACCTCGAGGGCGGTCTGACCGGCATCTTCATCGGCAGCTACCTGCAGTCCGTCACTCCCAAGCTTGCCCTGGGTCTTGAGACCCTCTGGCAACGCCCCGCTCTCACCCAAGGCCCCGAGTGCGCCGTCTCCTATTCCGCCCGCTACAAGTCCAGCGACTGGGTCGCTACCGCCCAGCTCCAGGCTGCCATGGGCACCCTGAACACTTCTTACTGGAGGAGGCTTTCCGACAAGGTCCAGGCTGGTGTTGACCTGAGCCTTGGACTTGTTCCTTCTCCCGGTGGTCTTATGGGTGGTGGTCTTCAGAAGGAGGGCGTTACTACCATTGGTGCCAAGTACGACTTCCGCATGTCCACTTTCCGTGCCCAGGTCGACTCCAAGGGCAAGCTTAGCTGCGTCCTCGAGAAGCGTGTCGCCCCTCCCGTCATGATGACCTTTGCCGCTGATATCGACCACTTTACTGTAAGTGTCTGAATTCCCAAGGTAGCCGACGCGCTTGAAACTAATCTTTCGTCTCCAGCACCAAGCCAAGATCGGTCTGGGTGTCTCCATTGAGGCTGCCCCCGAGGAGCTCCAAGACCAACAGGAGGCTTTGAGCTCTCAGCCTGCCCCCAACATCCCCTTCTAAGCGGGAGGCTTGACAACCACCCCCAACAACTCATATTCCGCTCTCCGCTGATGGAATAATCTAATGTAAACTCGATGTTGAACAGCGCAAAGAAGCCCGGACCTCGAACTCTTTCCCCCTCTGGTGTCTTATTAGTTGTCCCTTACCTCTGATGATGCGACTAAGGCCTATCATGACCAATCTATTTGCATCGTCTTTTCCCCCTCCTCTCTATGAGATCTCTGTTGCGAGGTCGATTTTGTTGCCGGAAGCTATGATTGGCAAACCCCCCAATGCGGGAAATTGGCCTGGAGCCCCGGCATCTGTATATTATACGCCCGAGACCATATATTTGTTATTTTTGGTCTTGGTAACGAAAGAACGCATTGTTTGACTTTGGGTGTGGGTACGACACGAGCGATGGGAAGGGCTCAGCCAGGTCTTCGCTCTCTCCCCGCATATGAGGTGGTTATGTTGATGGGATGCATCCAAGAGGGGCTAATGGGAAAGACCCTGTCATGTACTGTGTATAAGGAATAGACAAAGCTGATGCTTTCTGAACGCCGTGTTGATTGCTACCTGGTCCGTTGGTATCTACAGCATCTTGTCATGTCGCACAAGATGGAAAAGAGAGGGCTATTGATATGCTGGCACATGAAAGGGCAGCCCCTGCTATCGCACTGGAAATGTATAACGGAACATGTGATGAGGAAGACACTAATGAAGTCGCAACACGTTTATTTGGGTTGATATTCGTAAACAAAGATCCAACTAGGTCAGTTGCATTCCATACACGCTCTTATATGTATGCTTATATATTTAAGAACTGAAAAAAAGAAGGCTTGGCCAATGATATTTAACATAAAGTCCCAAAAACGCCATGCTAATATTGTTATTTTTTACCCATGTAAATGCGCAATACCAATTATGCTGCCTGCCTCAATATCCTCATCCTGCGCTGTCATTCATCGCTTGGTGTTTTGTAGCCTCATAACAAAAAAAGCATGGATCAGCAAGAATCGCCTATTACCGAGGCTTTCCATGCCGTCAATTCGTAACCGAGTCTCGACCCTTAAAACTCCTCTACAAATGTGTCATTCAAATAATAAAACCAATCGACAATGTCTTCGAGTGTTTTTAGCCTGTCCTGTTTTGCACCTCTGGTGGCATTACTGTTTTCGTGTCTGCTTCTTTTTTTCTTATTTTAAAAAAAAAAGAGTCTTACATAACCGAGCATTCTCGCTCTGGCTGAGAGTTGTGTTTATTTTTCATTTTGTCTTTAGACCGTATTCTCTTATGGCTGTGTTTGTGGTGATGGTGATGGTGATGGTGATGGTGAGTATTGTCTTGCTCTGAATCTTGCTGAACTGGTGATTCATCTCCTTCCTTCGACGATTCGACACTGAGCGGCCCGGTTGAGTTGGCCAACGACGTTCCGACACTATTCCCATCCTTTTCTGTCAGGGGCTCTTTACTCGGGCGCATGAGGCCAACATAACGAGTCATGGAGAAGCTGATTCGGCCTTCGCCTGTTTGGCTGGTCGGTCGACTCCTATTCACCTTTGCAAACTTGGATGCAGCGCGAGATAGCCGAGATGCAGTCGATTCTTCGCTTGGTGTCACCGCCGGGGAATGTGAGTTGGGTGTCACCGCCGGAGTCGCCGAGGCCGAGTCGGTCCAGTTTACGCTTGGCCGGCGAGAGTCGCCAAGCAAAGATCCAAAGTGTGATTCATGCCCCTCGCCACTTCTTCGCGGTCTCTCACTATCGGATGATAGTCGGATGCTGGGTGGTTTGCTGGCAGTTAGGTGGGAGATGTCGACCGTTGGAGTAGTAAAGTAACCTTCCTCCTGGCCAACAATTCCTAGTTGGTTGCTGTCGATACGTGTAGGCGTGGGAGGTAGCTCAAAGCTGATTTTCGACTCGTTATATGATGGTGGCTCAGTCTCTGTATCACCGACAGAGGGCGGTGTCACCTCGACCATAGGTACAATTTGGTAGAACAAGAGATAAGGCATCTCGTCTCTCAAGGATTGCTTGATATCATCCACATAGGCGACCCGGTTTTCCACTTGGAGATCGTCGAAACGAACCCACTGGGCCTCTTCGTAGTCCGGTGGTGGGTCAAAGTCGTGGCGTCGGTTGTCTGTAAGCAGCTTCGGCGCCACCCTGGCAAAAGAGATGTAGTGGCCACTCTGCAAGGAGTCACCACGATGGCATATGATAGACTGCAAAACTAGCTTGTACTCATTGTTTAGAATATTTTCCTCCTCAATTTTTGGGTCGTCGGCCAGCATGAAGTGGGGAAGTCTGAGACTATCGGGAATGTCGATGAAGGTGTTGTGTCTCTTGGGCTGACCAGACTCGGCCATGGCATAGCGCTTCAGGCAGATACCAACGACTGGTCTTTGGTCAAAATTCGTTGCAACATCAGTGTTGTTTTGCGGTTCGTTACTCGTCAGAGCGTGCCAGGCTGTGCAGGCGTTAGTCTGGGCATTCCAAACGGTCCTCAATGTCGGGACTTACGAATCAGTCTGAAAAACTGCCAGGCGGGAATTGTGACAGCTTTGACTACGGTCGATCCCTTGCGCATTGCTTTTTGCAGCATCGAAGGGCTATCCGGGCTGGCTGGACGACCTTGCTCATCAAGCAAGACCCGTTGGATGACGCTTGTTGATCTTGTCCGCATGGCCGGCTTAGGTGGGGGAGCTACTTCCGCCGCGTCCGGGCCCTTGGCGTTTTCCTTCTTTTCCTCCGCATCATTTTGTTCAGGGGTTTCGCTAGTTTGTTCTGGTTTTATGTCAAGTGTAGATAGTAGCGCCTCCTTCTCGTTGGTTGGTGTGCGTAGTAGAGGGGATATAGCGATTGGCGAAGCTGTGACAGTGGGGGTAGACGCCTCGCCCAATTCCTCGGTGATCAGGCGGATCGTATCTCGGTGAACTAATTTGGGAGGCTGGCCGCTAACCATATCCTGCAAGGTTGACTTTTTGGCCTCCTCGCTGTCGCGCTGGACATCGACCTGCGCATTGAAGTACTCCTCAAGGCAATCCTCCAGTTTGATCCCTTTCTCGTCGGGATCTGGGGGGACAGCTAGGTTCAGGAGGCGCTCGTATACCACTTTATGGTCGTCTTTGTCCCTCTTACCCTGGTGGAAGAGGTCCACTTGCAGGGACAGGAGTGGTAATTGCAGAGTCTCGGTGATGAAGGCAAAAGCTTCCGAAGTGTCTTGCTGTTCGAGCATGCGGGCGTCTGACCAGCCGCAGTCGGCCAGGGCGTCTTGAATAAGCTTGGTCTGCGACAGGTCAGCCACGAATTCCCAGAAGGGTTGATGGGGTTTTGCGCATTACCAGGTCCGTGTGAATCAGGTTACCGCTCCTCAGCATGTTTACCCACATGCGCAGCAGATTAACCAGTTTGGCGCGGCTATCCTCCTCTGGAAATTCGTTCTTGAGCATGCATTCAAAGGCATCGAGTTTAGCAAACATGGAGAAGAGTAGGGCGTCGAGATAGCAAGTGACGTTGCCTCGGTTTTCGGCGCCAACCATCTCGACACTGGGATCGTAGGGTATGATAATACCAGTAGCGGCCTTTTGCTCGAGGTCAATAAATTCGACCGTCTTCTTAGGGTCACCATCTGCAAAGCTGGTGGCCATTATGTCCATCACATGGTCGGGGGTGACGTTGGTGATATTGAGCTCGTCTAATCGCTTAAGGATTTCCTCAACCTGGAGTGGTTGGTGGTTAATGATTGGAAAACATGAGGGTTTGTGGGTTTGTCGTACTTGTTCTGAGACCTTTTCCTTTTCGGCATCGACTTTCTGGGGCTGCTTAGAGTTGTCTGTCTTGAACATGGCCATGAATGTACCGGCAGAGAGAGGTCGTGGCTATAAAACCAATGTTAGCACCTTTGCTCGATGATGGCAGCCAATTTCCCAGACTCGATTCGAGAGGAACCAGGTAGCCTGGGATTCTGACGAGCACGAAAATAAAAAGACATGCTGCCAGGACAGAAACATACTTTGTTGTTGTGAACGGGAGGTATCGCCGGTACTGGCACCGGTGGTGTCGATTTGGCTCGCCGGCTAGAGCCATTCTTGTCGCGCAAGCTTAGGAACTTCCTTGGAAACTCCTTCATGGTGAGAGAGAGCGTGGGAGTGTGTGTGGTGTGTGGAAGGAGAGAATTCGAAGGGGGTTCGGAGCAGGAGAGGGTACGCTCGCGAATTTTAGCGAGGTAGAAGCTGAGCGCCCAAACCCTTCATCATCGGGGCTGTAGCCGCTCGCGTGGTGTGTTTTGGATATTCAGCTCGATGCGCTCGTGCGTTGGCGGGGAGGAATCACGACTGAGGGCCCGTTTCGACGAGGGGGCGCGAAGAGAGACGAGCAGGTATGGTTCGTAGTTTGGGAGATGTTTGTTGCAAGACTCGTGTGTGTCTATGTGAGAACGTCGCAGAAGGAAACAAGGCAAATTAGAAAAAGTGTCTGGATAAAATCAAAGGTGAATACAGGCGGGCAGGTTTGGTTGAAGAAGGTGACGGCGAAAGCGAGCAGCGAGGCCAACACCCTAATGACAGCGAATCTCGAACGGGGGGGACAACTCGAGCTCCAAGCGTTCCAGGTTTCAGTGACGAAGCACCTGTTGAGGGCAGCCAAAAATGGACGGGAGCGGTTAATAGGTGCTAGTCCCGTGGCGAGCAGGTCACCATCCAGCAGAAGTCGGCGGGACAGTACAAGTTGCCAGCTGCTAGCTGCAGCGGTGGCGGGGGCGGGACAGTGGAGACTCGGTGGTGCACTGGTGGGTTGCAGACGCTGGATTGTTGCGGCGGGCCCTGTAAAATGGTTTGGACTGCCAATCGTGGACGGGACGGCCACCCCATTGGATTGCGACTGAGGTACCAATGTGCCTATCGAGGACCCTGTCGAGTCCCTTGAAGTTGGTAGCAAAGGGACCGTCCCAACTGCCCCCCTGTACTGGTTCGTCAGAGATGTCGCTAGCAGGATCCATGCCAGTCCACGGGGGCATCACCCATCACGGGCCAAGGGTAGCAGCCAAACGGCCGCCTTGCAGGGCTCATTCTCGCATGGTGAGTGAGCTAATGTCCAACGTGGAAGCTGCTGGGAATTCGCTTGGATGCTTTTTTTCTTTCTTTCCCTTTCCATCTTGACACAGAATATCCCCCCTGTACCAGCTTCCGGCGCATTTGGCCAGACCGACACCAAGGTAACAAGTCTATCAAAAGACCGCAACTCACTGCCTGACTAAGACATCTACTCTCTACCCTCTGCCCTCTAAAATTGTACACCTAGACCACCGTGGGACGTTTGGATAAGGTAAGTAGTTACATAGCGTCTTATTACTATTAGTTTTAATGACCTCACTGGTTAAATCACATTCATACTCGGGTCTCTCATGACATCGGACTGAGCGGTGTACCGGACCCCGAAGAGTCACCTGGAGTAATGATAATCAGCCCGGATCTACGATTTAAAAAATAAAATATAAAAATATAAAAATATAAAAATATAAAACCCAGGGACCGTCAAGTTGTTGCCTTGAGTCCCCAATCCGTTGGGCAATTCGTAATTGGGGAAGAATAATGACCAGTGACAGCTGTCATTTCCCCTCCACCCACGCGCACTGATTGAATTGCCCCTCAATCTGATTAGGGTCCAATTGACCACCCGAGCATGCAACCTTGAAGCAACACCACGAGACCTGTGACCCAAAAAAAGCCTGCTGCCTACTACACATTACACGAGAACTGGGATATGCCCGTGTCGTAAAGGTGCGTAATCCTGCGAAAAGTCTTGTTATTTTGGTTAAATCTTAATGTAGTTTTCGGCGGCAGGAGAATAAAAAAGGTGTAGCCTGCCAGGCAGTCGGAAACTCCGCTGTCTTGCTTCACGTTTACTTTCGCAGTGCATTACTACCGGACTGCGCCGCTTATGCACCGTAAAAATTCTTTACGGCAAGGTGCTCCATACCATATGTTTTGCGCCGCACCAGACAATACTCGCAGTTCTCGGTAGCCTAAGCAGCCAAGACTTTGCACTGAACCCTTCCGTCGGAAGATAGGTGCGTCTCCGTCAGCGGATCGTCGGACAGCGGAGTTTCGGGGCCATGTGAAAGCACACTGCGGATAGATGGCTTAGCAATCATGGACCGAGACCGAGACCGAGTGCCATAATAAAGCTAGAGACGAAAATCAAAGTCTGCGGTCCGTCGGGCTCAGGGAATCAGCTGTTTGATGGGCCCGGATAATAGCGGGAGAGTTGTGACGAGCGGGATGTCGGACCACGGACACCCCGTGGCCAACCACTGGTTACGGTAGGGCGGCTCGGAGTAGCCTATGACGAATTTCTCGCCAAGCCACGGTCAACTGGGAATACCTACCATTTGTTCTGACATCACCAGGCCTTTCGGTCAATTTGGAAGTCACGCACCCGACGACCGCGTTCAGACATTCTGGGTTATGTTGAGAATTAATTTTTCGGGCTCTTGGGGGGTTTTTTTTTTCTTTTTTCGGGCGCTACGCTAGAACTTGGTCACCTATGTGGAACGTTGCGGGTGCCTTCCAACACCGACAAATGCAGGATTGCCGGGGGGGGGGGGGGGGGGGTTTTTTTTTTTTTTTTCCCCCTTTGGGTGGGGGTTTGCGCATTTGGAGGGGTGATAATTCCCAGGAAAAGGAAATTGGCCTCTTTTTGCCAATACCATAAATTACAATATTGGCTTGTATTATCCTTTTTTTTTTTTCCCCAAAAATTATTTTTTCAATGGCGAACCTCTTTTAATAGCAAAAGCTTTTGTTATGGAAAAATCTCTGGGTGAGTGTTATATCTTTTGTGTTTCATGTGCTGTTTTGGATCGGGGTT